>CM053597.1:185869238-185920270 GCA_028646575.1 Pseudocheirus occidentalis
ATTGCTTGGTTTTTTAGCTCTGTGGAACTCTGCTTCCTGGAGGGGGAAATCTCTGTCCCAAATAGCTGGGGCCCTCACAGCGGCTGGAGCTATTAGTGGGATGCTGCAGCCCTCCCCCCAGCTTCGGCTCACTGAAAGCGCACCCCAGGACCACCACTCAAGACCATGATCCAGATCCAGGCCACTCAACGCAAGAGCCCTTGGCCACGATGGATCGCGTCTGCCCTCCTCTATCTGCAGGCTGAGGGCTCTAAAGCAGCCCAGTGGAAGCCGCTGCTGCTCTGTTCCTGCTGCTACAGCTGCCTCCCGCTGCTTCCTTGCCCTGGGAGCAGTTTGGCTGGACCCGCTCTTCTCTTCCCCAGTTAGCAAAATCCACTGACTTTTCTCTTAGCCTTTTTTTCTTCTGGCCTGATAAATGTGGTAACTGTGCCTCCAGTGCAGCGATCTGCTCTCCTATAGATGGGGCTCCCCGCACGATACCCCAGGGCCTGAGCCAGCCTGGTTTTGGCCACGGCTCCCAGACTGCTGAGAAAAGCCCCACCTGCTGAGCTGCCTGTAGCAACAGATGTGCTTTCTGTCTTTTGGAGAGTTTTGGAGCTTGACAATCTGTTTAGAGTCCCATTTTATGAGTTTTTTTAGTATGTTTGTGTGGGAGCTGTGCTGCTTTGCTGCTTCTATGCCACCATCTTGGCTCTGCCCCCTAACTTTTTTAAATGATTATTTCTGGACTTTAAGACTCTTCATGGCACAGTAAATAGGATGCCAGACTTAGGAGTCAGGAAAATTTGAATTCAAATATGGCCTCAGACATTGAGCTGCATGTCCACCTATTTGCCTCAGTCACATCATCAGTAAAAACGGAGGTGATATTAACCCCTATCTATCTCCCAAATGTTGAGACAGTCAACTGAGATCATATTTGCAAAACTCTTTGGAAACTTTAAAGCATCATGCGCACACCAGTTATTATTATGATCAACTCAGTCATTTGTTTCTCTACTTAAACCTGCCTAAAACTTGCAGTGATGGTTAAGAACAGCTCATATTTTTACTTTACAAATCTTACTTTTAATCACAGGACTTGGAGCTGAAAAAAGGCATTTCCAGCTGCTTGCTGATGACTTGCTTGCACTTTAGAAGTCAGGGAAGAGATATTTAGGCTAAAAAAATCATGCACAGTTTTGGGCTGTACGGTTATTTGGTCTTTAATCATATTTTTAACAGCAGGAAGTCAGGGAGAAAAAAAACAGGGAGTTGGAAAATGAAGAAAGAGAAAGAGAGGAGGGAAGTGGCACACATGATGGGGATTGAATTATAGTTATGCTATACCATATGCCTCTGGCAAATAAAAGCAGCATTAAAATCACATTTGAAGTCTCTTTTTCTCCCTTAGAATAGGGGTAGAGAGAGACGATAGGTGATAATAAGAAAAATAACAAAGTGATATGTCAAAGGAGGTTTCAAAAGACCAACTGTACCATGTAAATCCTTTACTGTTTTGTGCAAGGCTATATTTAGTCCCATAGAAGGGCTCTGTAAATTATAACAATAGTACCGGCATCTTGCTTAAAGATAATGGGACTCTGGGAAAAGATAGGTTCAGTCTAGCAGTGAGAGCAGAGTAAAACACAGTAAATAAATTGTCAGTTTTTTGTGGTTGTGTTGTTTGGTCTGGATCTATTATTTCATCTGTATAAAGAACTCCCACAAGACATTTATTTTTTATTTATTTTTGCTTTTTGGAGGGCAATTGGGGTCAAGTGACTTGCCCAAGGTCACACGGCTAGTAAGTGTGTCAAGTGTCTGAGGCTGGATTTGAACTCAAGTATTCTTGATCCTGGGGCCAGTGCTCTACTCACTGTACCACCTAGCCACCCCTCTCACAAGATGTTCAAATTAGCTGTGTGCCTATCTATTTGCCTCAGTTTCTTCATCAGTAGAATGGAGATAATGATAACAATACCACCTATCTCCCAGGAATGTTGTGATGATCAAATGAGGTATTTTTAAAACTCATTGCAAACTCCAAAGCATCATATGTGTACTAGGTATCATTAGGATCAACTCAATCATCTGTCTCTCTAGTTGAATTTGCCTAAAACTCGTTTTTATTTATTTAATTTTTTTGCTTTTTTGGAGGGCAATTGGGGTTAAGTGACTTGTCCAAGGTCACACAGCTAGTAAGTGTGTCGAGTGTCTGAGGTCATATTTGAACTTGGGTTGTTCTGACTCCAGGACTGGTGTTCTATTCACTGCGCTACCTAGCCAGCCCAACTCACATTAATTATTGTTAGCAATAGAACATTTTTTTTCTTTATAAGTACTATGAATGACTGAAACCCCCCTTCTGATGTAGATTGGTGACATTCTGGCAACTTTTAGTCTTAGAGAATTTCCAGAAATGCTAAGAATTTCAATGCTTTGCCCCTACTTGCACAACTAGTATCAGTCTCTCCCTGTCTTCCCACCCACACACTTAATAGTATTTAATTTTTTTCCAAATATATGTAAAGATAGTTTTCAACATTCACTTTTATAAAATTTTGAGTTCAAATGTTTTTTCTCCCATCCTTCCTCCCATCACCCCTCCCCAAGACAGCAACAAATATGATTCAGGATATACATGTACAATCATATTAAATATATTTCCACATTAGTCATGTTGTGAAAGAAGAATCAGAATAAAAGGGAAAAAACATAGGAAAGAAAAAAAAGAGAGAGAATAGTGTGCTTTCATTTGCATTTAGACTTCAAAGTTCTTTCGCTGGATGTGGATAGCATTTTACCTCATGAGTCTTGAAATTGTCTTAGATTACTGTATTGCTGAAAAGAGTTAAATCTATCATACTAGATCATTATACAGTGTTGCTGTTAATGTATACAATGTTCCCCTGATTTGGCTCACTTTACATCGGTTCATGTAAGTCTTTCCAGGCTTTTCTGAAGTCCACCTGCTCATCATTTCCTTTTTAAAAATTTAAATATAGTTAATTTATTTTTAATTTTAAATATTTACTTCCATAAGATTTTGAGTTTTGAATTTTCTGCCCCACTTATTCCCCTCACCAACGGTGTACAATTTGATACAGGCTCTACTTATACATTAACATTAGACATATTTTCACATTAGTCATGATGTTAAAAAAAAAAAAAAGAACTAATGGTAGGTACCACAAGAAAGAAGAAGCAAAACAAACAGTAAGCTTTCATCTGTACTCAGACTCCAAAGTTCCTTCTCTAGATATGAAATGCATTTCCCATCATTAGTCTTTGGAGTTGTCTTAGATACTTGCATTGCTGAGAAGAGCTGTCTATTAAGGTCATTTATCACACAATATTGTATACAATGTTCTCTTGGATCTGCTGACTTCACTCAGCATCAGTTCATATAAGTCCTTCCAGGTTTTTCTGAAGTCTGCCTGCTCCTCATTTCTTATAGCATAATACTATTCCATTACATTCATATACCACACCCTATTCAGCCATTTCCCAGCTGATGGGCATCCCCTCAAATTCCAATCCTTTGCCACCACAAAAGGAGCTACTATGAATACTTTTATACACATGGGTCCTTTCAGCAAGGACTGTCTTATATCTTTCTTTATATTCCCAGTGCTTAGCACAGTGCCTGGCACATAGTAGGCACTTATAAAATGCTTGTTGATTGACTAAATTTGCTCTTGAATAGGCATGATTTGAAACCTGGTCATAGGATCATCAATTTATACCTAAAAAGGATGTCTGAGGCCATTTCATCTATCTCCCTCCTCCCCCATTTTAACAGATTAAGAAATAAAGCCAAGAAAAGTTTTGTGACTTGCCTAAAATCACAAAACAAATATAATAATTAGCAGAGTTAAGATTTGAACTCAAGTCCTCTGACTCCAAAGTTGGTGCTCTTTCATTTGCACCCTTCTTTCTCTGGTAAACATTTACTTACTCTACACAAACTGTAAAATGTTTAATAATTATTGCATAGCTTTCCATAGTTCCACACATTAAGGTATACATTCAGATGCATTAAAATGGATACTTATAGTAAACAAGATGCTTTCCAAGGTCAATTGCTTCTAGTTTTAATATTCAAATTTTCATGTGTCTATAGTTGTAAAAAAACTAAAGCAGAATTCCTATTCTGTTTTAGCTTACACTCTAATGGAAGACATGAGACAGATTCATGAAGAAACAAATGTTCAGGTATAAAAAAGGGGGGGACATGGAGAATGATCTGGGAATGTGATGATTAGATGAAGCCTGTGAGATAAAGGGGGGGGGAATCAACTGGGGCATGGGGAACTGCCTGAAGAGAAACCAAAGAAAGAAAAGAAAAAGATTGAGAATGGTGGTTTGCAGGATGCCTCCTCTACAATGAGAAGGCAATTCAGGAAATGCTTTTAGAGAGGTTAGAGGAAAACAAAAATAATAATAATTTGTTTTTGTTCTGTCATTTCAATTGTACCCAACTCTGTGTGACCCTATTTAGGTATTTTGGGTATTTTTGCCAAGATACTGGAATACTTTGCCATTTCTTTCTCCAGCTCATTTTACAGATGAGGAAACTAAGGCAAACAGGGTTAAGTGACTTGTACAGGGTCACACAACTAGTAAGGGTCTGAGGTCGGATTTGTACTCAAGGAAATGAATCTTCCTGACTTTAGGCTTGGTACTCAATACCCCGGACCACCTATCTGTAGCAATAGCTCATAATTATGATTTGAGGTTCACAGAGCTCTTACACACAACAATTCTGAAGGACAGGTTGTTTAAGTATAGTTCCCATTTTTCAGATGAAGAAACTGAGGCACAGAGAAAATAAGTAACTCACCCAAGGTCACTTGGCTAGTAAGTGACGGAGCTGTAACCCAAACTCAGGTCAGCTGATTCCAAGGCTTTTGTTCTTTCCACTATCATGCTTTACCTCCAAGATCAAAGTATGATTATGTTAATGAATAAGAAAAGATTTGGAAGGAAATATAGTAGGATATAATGAGGTAAGACCTTGAGACAAATGACTGGAAGTCCCAGAGAGCAGATGCCCATTCATCACCTGAAAGAATTCCTTCCTAAGGTTTAATACTAGCCAAAGATGGAATGGGCTTCCTCCTGAGACAGTGAGGGTCCCCATCACTGGAGGTATCCAAACAGACTCTAGATAAGCAGTTTTTGGTGATGTTGCACAAGGAATTAGTGTTTCAGATAAGAATTGGGTTAAAGGATCTCTGAAATGCCTTCTACTTTTAGATTTCTTTCTTTGTTGAGAAGAGAAACAAGTGGTTGCCCCAGATTATTCGGGAGGAAACAGAGTGGAATCCAAAGAAAGAGATAAGTTTAGTGAAGAGAAGAAAACAGCACTAACACAAGGGTAATTCTTAATGTGTTTTCGGTTATGGTCCCTTCTGGCAATCTGGTGAAGCTTACAGAGTCTTTCCCAGAATAATGTTTTAAAATGCATAAAATAAGATACACATGATTACAAAGAAACCAATTATATTGAAATATAATATCAAAGTATTTTTAAAGGTCAAAAACCCCAGGCTAAGAACCATGTACTAGACTTCCAAATTGTTGATTCTTCTGACATACAAGCAAATGTGAAATTAAAAAAAAAACGCAGCAAATAAAGAGATATGAGAGGGATTATGCCAATTAAAAAAAATCTTGCTATATTCTATAGTAAACTTCTAATATGAATCCTGGCTACATGGGTTCCTGGGACAAATAATTTTAAGGAGATAGAGTTGAATTTTTCCTGCCCTGGGATGTTTGGGAAAAAGATACTCATAAATAGGTTGGAAATTTTCAAATGGAGTACAGTGAAGGTGGGAGAGAATGTGGCAGCTGGCTGGAGAGACAATTGAAGGAGCAGAAGAAGCAGCAACATGTACAATGTGGGGAGGGAAGTTTTAGGAAGAAAGTAACACAGGGATACCTGGCACCTTCATCCACTGGGACAGAAAGGGCAGCTGTGATGAAAGTATGGGGAGTGTGATATTTATACTTTTAAGAGGCTGAGAATGCAGGCAGCCAGGAAAGCTGCCTTTTTACTCGAGAGGGTAGATGCATTCTTTGTTTTGTTTTTTAAAAGTTGATTATTTGTTGTTTTAAGTAGTATCTTAAAAACGTGACCAGTATATATAATGTCTGACCTATTTAAGCTCCTTCTTCATCTTGTACATCCTTGATTGTGAAGAGCAGCTGCAGGAAGGAAGAACTGTTTTTAGTTTTGGTGCATAAAGGTTTGAGCCTTGGTTTTTAAGGTATCTATCTTTCTCTTCACTGGAAGAAGAGTGAAACTTAGAGAATCTTATGGTTTCAATTCACTGCTTTGAAAATTTTTCCTAAATAAAGGCATAACTCAAGCGGATCGAGGATGTTCCTTCCTGCCCAGGCTAAAATGCATCAGAGCCCAACTTGCTATCTAGGACAAGACTAGGTTACAAAGTAATAATGCCTAACTCACTTACCCTTTTCTTATACCCCTCTCTCTTGCATAAGCAGAGAAAGTTCTCTTCAAGGGTACAGTCAAGGGCAGTAACTAGGGAATAAAAATTGTCCATGGGAGGAAGAAAGGTGGCTGTAATCCCAGCCAGCAAGAGCTACATTCCAAAGGTGAGAGCCAGAGAAAGGAAGTACTTTCTCCCTTTTGTCTCTACCTTCAATTCACATCCTGACAGATACAAATGTTACAATTGTTATTATATTCTAAAAACAGATTTGTAAATGTACCCTAAATAAACATTATTGTAGTGAAATTAATTTGATATCAAAGCTGAAAGAAAGTGCTCCTCTTGTCAGAAAACAAGACACAATGTCGACTTCTCCCTTGGAATATTCTGAATAGGACAATGTTGCCAAAATGATATGCAAAAGTATGCAAACAGCATGGGAAAACAACATGGGGAGAAAAGGATGGTAAAGGGAATCTGATAGCTTACAGAAAATGAGTCATCTTTGTTCCCAATTCCAAAACAGTATTTGTATCTTGTATCATGAATAAAACAAAGCAGGAAAAAAAATGACTTAGTAAAAATGTACTGTATTAATGTAATTATTTCAAATTTACTAGTTATCCATTTCTAAAATATAAATCTCCTTCCCTCCGGTGCCTTTCCCATTCTAAACGGTGTTAGAAGAATGTTCACTTAACTTTTATTACTGGTGTGATGGCTACAACATGGGGAGATACTTTTTTCCCCTAGGCAATCAAAATATCAACAGCTGTGATTTTTTTGGAGAGCTAATAGCTACAGCAAATGAATCACTTCAAAGGTGACAGTTATTTCTAATGGACTCCAAAATGTGATTGTTAAATTAAGAATCCGACCTCCAAAGCTCTGCTTTGCAAGGATGATTCCAGTTCAGAAAAAGGTTGCCCAATGCCCTAAATTCCATGGGAATTTCTCGCGACGAATCCAAAATGACAACTGTTCACAACGGACATGGATCCCACACCACCCACGTTTCCCTCTTCAGTTTCATAAAGTGTGATATGTGTTCCGTGTAACTTAATTTCAAACGAGCAAGCTGGACAGCTTGGTGCAGCAAAGCAGCAAGGGAAAATACAAGAAGAGTGAGAAAATAGGTTGGCATCTGAGAATCTGCATTGAGGCCAGAATTAGAAAAGCTAGTGAAAGAAGGTTATGAGGAAGTGGAGGCATTTAAGGATAAAAAGCTAGAAGCAGATGGATAGTGTTCATATCAATTCATTCTATATTTCTATAGGGCAGATGAACCCTGAACTCTTAAAATCACCCACCTGTCCGCCCATCCCTGACCAAATCTGAATCATGTTAACTCCAAATACCCCTTAGACCCTGTATTCTCCTTCTTTATTATTATTTCAACCACAGTTTAAGTGGCCTGATCTCCTCTCCCCGCCCCCCGCCTTTTTTGTTTACTTAATTTTAACGTAGAGAGAAGGCAGAAGTACTTAAACATCTTTAAAATTATAATCATGACCATCAGCAATTTCCAAGTAGACTGTCCATTTCTGTATATTTATGTGCAAGTATATATGCACACACACATGTGTGTGTGTCCTAGCCACATATTAATCATTATATATAACATATTATTTTATAAAATATTATTATTTACAATATCATTATAATATGTATTTTTATATACAATATAATATTATTATTTATATTATATATATTTAATGATTGATATGTGGCTAGGAACCAAGGAACCAAAACACTTATTTCAATGGAAATAATCACATGGTTATTAGATGAATTTCAGAAAAAAAATATTAACAATTAAGGAGAAAAGGCATTGTGAAGAATGGCATAAAAAGATATAACAAGATTTTGTCATTTGATAATAGGGAAAACAGTAAACTGATTTTCTTTCAGTGAACTTTTATGTTTTGCTAATCTGAAAACTGTACATAGAGGAAATAAGACAGGAATACACACACACACACACACATATCATACATGGAAGTATACGGCAGACTGGCAGTTCCATGGTTATAAGCATTTGTCTTTTCTAAATGTCTTACTTCTTCTTGTACCCACCATATATAGTACTTTACATAGAATACGTATTGAATAGATGTTTGATTAGCTGTTGGATAGTGACTTTTATGTATATACATATAGTGTGGTAAAATGAAAAGTCAAATCTACAAGCATTTATTAAGCACCAACTGTGTTTAAGACATTGTGCTAAAGTGCTGGGGACACCACGTCAAAAAGAATTCCTGATACACAGTATTCAAAGATTAACAGGGAAGAAGTTCTACAAATAACTACGTTCAACCAAGAAAAATACAGGATAAATTATGTCAATGATCTCAAAGGAAAGGCAGCAGCATTAAGGGAGATTATAAGAGGCTTCTTGGAGAAGGGAGGATTCTAGCTGAGACTTAAGAGGGAGCCAGGTGAGGAGGGAGAGGATTTTAGGCAAGGAAAAATGCATGGAACTGAAGAAGAGTCTCTTGTGAAAGGGATATCAAGGTGACTCATCGGTCACTGGATTGTACAAGCTCTGGAGTCAGAGAACGTGTGTTCAAATGCCGCCCCTGACATTTAATACATCTGTGACCTTGGCTAAATCACTTCAACATCCAAGGTTTTTGTTTCCTAATCTGTGAAATGAGGTGGCTGAACCAGCCAGCTTCTGAGTTTTCTTCTAGCTCTTCTGTTATGTTATGGACAACACACAAAAGGACATCATGGCCATTACTTAAACGCTACAGCCAAGTGTAGAAGCCTTTGTTGTTTAAGTACAACACTGCAGTGATCTGAGTCTTTGGCAGTAAGAATATTTGATTAGATTGGAACTGATCCACCCAGACATAGTGATTGTTCTACTTCACTCACATGATAATCTATTGCCAGCATATTTGAAACATGCACATTTGAAGATGATGAAATTTATATTTTTGAGATCTATGGATACAACTACATTACATTTCTCTGAATGATGGATTAAATCCAAATTTACATAATTATGTATTTTGCTGTGACAAAAAAAATGAATTTGCTTTTGCCTATCAGATAGAGGTTACACTCACAGGAAACAGTGCTAATAGAGGAAATTTGGTAGGGTTCATAGAGATAATGTGAATACGTGACACGAGAAATCAAGAATTATACATTTTCTGAAATAAGTCACTGTTATTCATACATTCAGCAAGATAAACAAAGGCCTCATATTTTGAGTTGAGATGGCCAGATAATTCCTAAGTAGAAAAAGTCATTGAAGTACACTGTACTTTGGAAACAGCCCAGGCTCAGGGTAGAAATCCCTCCCTTTCACTCTTATTGTTTGTGTGACCCCATCAGGGCAAGTCACATAATGTGTGATTCAGGCCTCAGAACTATCACTGGCAAAATGGAGTTGGACTGGGTTGGTCACTCCCCAGTTCCAGATCTATGATTCTCTGCCCAAATACTTCAAAACACTAGTCTCTGATGCCTTTCATTCTGTTCGTATCCTTTAACTGAGGTCCACAGTAGATTTCAGGGTGGCTAAGGACTTAGCCGAGGGAAAATTACATTTTTATTTCAATATACATAATTTCTCACTTTTCACTTTTTTTTGGGCTTTTTGGAGGGGCAGTTGGGGTTAAGTGACTTGCCCAAGGTCACTTGGCTAGTAAGTGTTAAGTGTCTGAGGACAGATTTGAACTCAGGTCCTCCTGACTCCAGGGTCATTGCTCTATTCACTGCACCACCTAGCCACCCCAATATAAATAGTTTCTTTTGTGATCTTACTTATTTTATGAATTTAAACTTGTTATTACTAGAAGGAGTTTATAGGTTTACTGGGCTGCTAAAAGGGGTGCACAACAGATATAAAGGTTAAAAATCTCTGCTCCAATCCCATAATGCTAACATAAGTTCAAGAATGCAGTTTTCAAACCTAATATAACCAAATGTTCCACTAGTACATGCCAACCATGTTGAAATATATGTTATCATGAGACATGATAATGAATCTAAACTCCCTGAGGACAGGGACTTTTTCTGTTGTCATATTCCCATTACTGAGCACATAGAAAGGACTTAATAAATGCTTGTTGACTGACTGCTGAAAGGTTCATATTAAATTAAAGAAGCCTCAAATACAAAGTCTTCTATCATTTCCATATTATATGTCTAAACACAGCCTCTAATGGTTCCAGTTTGATGGCTCCCAATAGCTTTCCTTCTGAAATGCCAATACACCATCAGACCAAACTGATTAACCTCCAAGTCTGAGCATCCACACTGGATATCGCTTTCTTTATGATACAAAAGTTTCTATTATTCATGTGGAAAAACGTGCTGTGTCTTACCCTACTTAGCACTTCTTTGGGAAAGCAGCATAGTGGGTAAAATAGCCCTACAGGAAGCACCTAGGATTAGCATTTAAATGTTAGGCAAATAACAGTATTATAGGGGAATTATGGTATTATTCCTAGATGTGATTAAAGCGTGTTAATAACTCTAGATTTTGCAAAGCACTTTCCATGGATTATTTTCTTTGAATCCTGTGAAGTGGGTATTATAGATATTATTATTATTATTATTATTATTATTATTTGCATTTTACTAAAGGAGAAAAGCTAGGCTCAGAACAGCTGTCATTGACCATAAGCATACAAGTTGAGAATCACAGATTCCCAACTAGAAAGGTCCCGACAGCCATCCTTGAGAAACGGTCATCTAGCCTTTGTTTAAAGACCTCCAAGCAGGTAGATGGTGCCATGGATAGAGCACTGGGCTGGAGTTAGAAAGACGTGACTTCAAATCCATCGTCAGACACTTCCTAGCTGGATGACTTTGGGCAAGTCACTTAGCCCTGTTTGACTCAGTTTCCTCATTTGTAAAATGGACTGGAGAAGAAAATGCCAAACCACTCTAGCACCTTTACTAATGAAACCCTAAAAGGGGTCACGGAGGGTCAGACACCACTGAAATGACTGAACAATAAGACAATTATCAAAATAAATACAAAGAAAAAAAGTTCATTGACACCAAATTAAGAAAGTATGTTTTAAGATAGCTTTCTACACTGCATTCCCTTTTCACCTAAAGAAAACTGAGATCAAGAATTTGTCTATAGTAAATCCATTCTACATTGGTAGGTTATCCGCTCTCAAATGTCCACATAATACAGAGAAAAAGAGAATAAAAAGCAAAGACAGAACTGTATCTATTGATTAAAACCCCGTGTTTTAAATCTCATGCTTATTCTGACTTCTTTTTCACTTTAAGACTAGGTTAGAGAGGTATTTGCCCAAACCCTTATATAAATATACATCAAGTAAGTTTAGAGTTTCATAAAATGACAAATTTTCTCTTTCTGAACAGTGTAACTGTATACTGGCAGAGTAAATTAAAAAAAGGAAACATCATTTGATTTTTGAGTACATTTAAATCTTAAACATATAAATTTTCTCTCTGTATGTACATGCAAACAACCTGTACCACACACAGAGAGAAAAAGGAGAGACAGAGACAGATAGAGACAGAGAGAGAGAGGGAGAGAGGGAGAGAGAGGGAGAGAGGGAGAGAGGGAGAGAGACAGAGAGGGAAAAACTGGATATCAATTATGGCATCCCTTTAAAAAGTTTTCTTTAAAACGAGCTTATTGCTACCTGTGAAGGTGATTTTATTTTTCTAGTCTTTTCTAGAAGGCAGTGAAGTGAGGCTAAATAAATGCATTGGGGGTGGTATTATATGCTGGCTATTCTTAAAATAAAGCAAGTTATGAATACCTCACTAAGTATCTAATTAAAATGTAAGCCATTTGTCTCTTAAATGTTTAACATCCTTAGCATAGAATAATTATAGCCAATGCTAACATCCCAAAATGGCTTCTTTTCAGCTTACAGAAATTAAGCCACGCTCTAATGCTCATAAAATGAAAGCTTCACTTCAGGCTGAGATTGTAGTTTAAGAACTTTATAATGTTTTTTTTCCTGTTCATCCAAGAGGCCTAAGACTTAGGTGCTAATTATAAAGTTGATATACTTAGGAAATTAAGCAGTAGACACTGAATGAATATCCTGTTTCCCAGCAGCAAAAAGGTAGAGTAGACCTAAATGGTAAAGCTGAAGTGGAGATCTTTTACGTTTTTTATCCCCTAGGCCAAAATTCTGATAGACTTGAAAACGAGCCATATTAAATATTCCAAAATTACAACAATCAACAACTAGAAATGATAGTGCTATAAAATCACAGGCTTATTCACGTTCTTCTTATAATAAAAATTAATAGAACATTATGTAAGGTAAAAATATAGGGAGAGGAAACCCATTCTCACATCATAGGATTTGCCAGGAGAATGCTTCTGTCGACTGGAAGCTGGGCCAGATGACTCAATTCTACTCCATTCATCATTGGTCTCTTAATCACACCTACTCTGCTGAAGAAGCTGCTAAGGACTGGGGATAATAAATAACAGGGCTTTAAGCTTTGCAAAGGGCTTCACAGATATGTCCCCTGAGTCTTACAACAACCCTGGGAGGTAGGAGGTTTTATTATATCCCCATTTTAAAGATGAGATAAATGAGAAAGCAGAGATTAGGTGCCTCTCCCACGGTTAGTTAACATGGCTAGTAAGTGTCTGAGGGAGCGTTTGATTCCAGTTCCAGTGGTCTGTTCATAGAGCTGCTGCATGATGAACACAGGTCCTGTCCTCATGTGGTTTTCATTTTAGTAGATAACCTTGTGGCATGTTAGTGGGGGAAAAGCCTACTGGATTTGGAGTGACTGAACTTGAAATATCAGGTCAGTTCTATTATATATTATGAGTACAGTCATGGAATGAAGGAGGGAAGGAAGGAAGGGAAGAAGGAAGGAAGGACAAAGAAGGAAGAAGGAGGAAGGAAGGAGGAAAGGAAGGGAGGAAGGAAGGAAGAAGGAAGGAAGGAAGGAAGGAAGGAAGGGAGGAAGGAAGGAGGGAAGGAAGGAAGGAAGGAAGGAGGGAAGGAAGGAAGGAAGGAAGGAGGGAAGGAAGGAAGGAGGGAAGGAAGGAAGGAAGGAAGGGAGGAAGGGAGGAAGGAAGGAGGGAAGGAAGGAAGAAGAAAGAAGGAAGAAGAAAAGGAAGAAGGAGGAAGGAAGGAAGGGAGGAAGGGAGGAAGGAAGGAGGTAAGGAAGGAAGAAGAAAGAAGGAAGAAGGAGGAAGGAAGGAGGGAAGGAAGGAAGGAAGGAAGGAAGGAAGGAGGGAGGGAGTGAAGGAGAGAGGGAGGGAGGAAGGGAAGGAAGGAAGAAAGGAAGGAGGAGAGAGGAAGGAAGAAAAGAAGGAAAGAAAGAAGGAAAGAAGGAAGGAAGAAAAGAAAAAGGAAGAAAAACATTTTATAGTGTCTACTATAGTGTCTACTCAGTGCTAGGTACTGCACTAAGAATTACTTACAAATATGATCTCATATGATCTTCACAACAACTCTGGGAGATAAGTGCTATTATTATCCCCATATTATATTTGAAATAACTGAGTCAAAGAGAAGTTAAGCGACTTTCTCAGAATCGCACATCAAGTAAGTGTCTGAGGCCAGATTTGAACTCAAGTCTTCCTGAATACAAGCCTAGCACTCTATCCAATGAGCTACCGGCTCTGTTTCATTATCTACAAAATGAAGAGGCTGGACTAGATGAACCCTTAACCTAAGGCTCATGGACTTAAAATATAGATATAGACATCCATAAAGATATATAGATAGCACACACATACATATATGTCTATATGCGTATATATGTACATCACATATATGCATACATGTGTACATAAATATATATATCTTAAATTTCAGTGCTTTCTTTTGACATCCTATGTATTTTATTTTCTACATCTAAAACCATTACCTGGAGAAGGCACCCATAAGTTTTGCAAGACTGCTAGAAGGGTCCATGACAACAAAAATTATTATGTGCCTCTGCTCTAAAGTGGCATCTTCCCTCTCTTCAATTCTGCTGTTCTTTGAATGACTGAAATGAGCAAATTAGAACTAAAGAGCCAAAACTCAGGATTAGAACAGCAAGGAAAGACACTACGGCTAAGACAGTAACACAGTAATACTAGAAGAGCAGCGTTTTTCTGGGAACCGTGGATAGAAGAAAACTGAATGTATTGTCCTGACTCTAGAAGAGCTTTCAATTTAATAGGGAGGGAGAAGAAACCACAGTATAAATAAGCAAGAGAAACAAATAAGCTTCTGCACAGCCAATGAAATACTCAAAATTTCTCAAAGAATATAACCTCACTAAGTAGTGCAATCTCGACTTCATTTTATTGAGCTTACCAACTGAGAAACAACAAGGAATGTGTATTTTATTTGTTTATTGGAAGGATGGAGTACTTTTCCTCTAAAGGGCACTTTATGCTGTAGTTTGTACTTTGCATTTTGATGATACTGCTAGAAATTTTCAATTCCGTATTATCTCAATTGCAAAGCAATTTTTGCTACCAGCTAAGATAAGGTATAAGTTTATGTTCATAAAAGAAAGAGAATGGGATTTGGATTCTTCCTATTGTGATATTACTATTTGTTGTTAACTACTACAGAAAAAAGAAAGAGCCCTTGGACAAGAACTTTATCACCTTTTTCCTGAACAACCATAATAGCTCCTCAAGTGATTTCCCTCCTTCAGCATCTCTGCCTCCCCAACCCATTCTCTGTGCTGCTGACAAGAGAAAGAAAGAAAGGAAGAAAGAAAGAAAGAAAGAAAGAAAGAAAGAAAGAAAGAAAGAAAGAAAGAAAGAAAGAAAGAAAGAAAGAAAGAGAGAGAAAGAAAGAAAGAGAGAGAAAGAAAGAGAAAGAGAGAAAGAAAGAGAAAGAGAGAAAGAAAGAAAGAAAGAGAGAAAGAAAGAGAAAGAGAGAAAGAAAGACAGAAAGAAAGAAAGAAAAAGTAATAAAGAAAGAAAGAAAAAAGAAAGGAAGGAAGGAAGGAAGAAAGAAAGAAAGAAAGACAGAAAGAAAGAAAGAAAGAAATCTTTCCATGGCACAAGACTTCATTATGTAACTTCCCTACTCAGAAGTTTGTTGTTCGTTTTTTTTTTTTTTGTAGTTCCCTATCATCTTTGTGACAACTCAGTCAATCAACAAGTATTTATTTATTAAGGGTCTATTATGTGCTAAGAACAAGGGATATAAGTACAATGAATGAAACATTTCCTATCTGGAAGAAAACAAGGTATAGATGGATAAATAGACAGACAGATAGATGAGAGAGACAAAGAGAGAGGGAGAGGGGGAGAGAGAGAGAGAAAGAGAGAGAGACAGAGACAGAGACAGAGAGAGAAACAGAGAGAGAAACAGACAGAGAGACAGAGAAAGAGAGAGACAGAGAGAGAGGAGAGACAGAGAGACACAGACAGAGACAGAGAGACAGAGGAAAGAGAAAGAGAGAGGAGAGGGGAGGGAGAGAGTTGCTACTATTGCCTCCATTTCACAGATGAAGAAATTGAGGCAGCCAGTGGTTAAATGGTTTGCCCAGGGTCACACAGCTATGTAAGTGCTTTAGGCAGGTGTGAACTCTGTCTTCCTGATGCTAAGTTTAGCACTCCATTCAATGCACTGCCTAAC
The DNA here is from genome assembly GCA_028646575.1 of Pseudocheirus occidentalis. Taxonomy (NCBI): domain Eukaryota; kingdom Metazoa; phylum Chordata; class Mammalia; order Diprotodontia; family Pseudocheiridae; genus Pseudocheirus; species Pseudocheirus occidentalis. The sequence continues at coordinate 185,885,263 of CM053597.1, forward strand.
TGCATTGTGGGTGTGCATGTGTATGTGCAGGCAGAATAAATAAAGAGAAGAAATACAAATCGTTAAAGGGAAGGTAGTTTGAGAGGGAGGGAACTAACACACACACACACATGCATGTGTATAGATATAGAAAGAGAGATTTAAATATAGATATAATATAGTCTATAGTTGTGGGTTGGGAGAAATCGTGAATGACTTCATGTAGAATGTAGTGTGGTGGAGCATGAGGAAGAGCCAGATCCTGTGAGCCCAAGGTGAGGAGGAAACCTCATTCCAGGTAAGGCAGGAGTAGGGTAGGGTGGGAGCAGAAATAAAAACCTACTTATTCTGGCATTTAAGACTCTCCAAAAAACTGGCTTCAACCAAACTTTCCAGCTTCGTCTCCTATTTACGTTCCTTTAAGCTGCCTCCATTCCAGATCAGCTAGACTATTAACTATTTCCCCACCCAAATATATCTTCTGCCATTTCCATGCGTTAATTAAAAGCCACCCTTTGCACCTAAGAACACTCCCTCCTCTTTGCTCTTCAGAACTCTTGCCTTTCATCAATATTCGAATGGCTGAGGCACTATTTCCTTTGCACAACTTCCCCTCGCCTCAGCAATCCATTCTCTCCTCACAGCTGTGTGGCACAGCAGCCTGGGTGATGGACCTAGAATCAGGAAGACTCGAGTTCAAATCCAAACTCAGGCACCTAGTAGCTAAGTGATTTGGGGCCGGTCACTTAACATCTGCCTCAGTTTCCTCAACTGTTACATGTGGATGATAATAATGGCACCTGGTGAGGGTCAAATGAAATAATATTTGAAAAGTGTTTACAGCAGTACCTAGAACACAACAGAGTCTTAACTATTTATCCTCTTTCCTCTCCCTTTCCTTTTACTTATTTGTATATATAGAATATAGGTTTCTGGAGTTTGGTGACTTTTTCATTCTTTATCTCTACATTCCTAGAATCTAGCACAGTGCCTTTCCCATAGCAGAATACAGATTTGTCGAATTTAATGTAAACACTGCTACTTTAAGAGAAAAATACAGTTGATTTTCACTTCATTCTGGCCTTCTTTCAGTAAAATTGCATTCCAGATGAAACGAATGTGTATATTTGCAGATGGAATTCCCTTGTGACTTTCCTTCATTGTGCCACCCAAATACAATTCCTCACTTTCTCTAATTGAAGGATTCTTAACCTTTCTTCTACCCTGAACACAAATCTGATAAAGCCTATGGATCTATTTTCAAAATAATGTTTTTAAATTTGTGAAATATAATACATAGGGTTATAACAGAAACCAGGTATGCTGAAATAGATCACTCAAACTAATTTTTTTTTAAGTAAAATCACAGATCTCTGGTTAAGAACCTCTGTCCTAACCCTAAACCCACTAACCATACATCATAAATCAAACTGATATAAATCATACCTTCTACAATTACTGATGTGGAAAGAATCCTATATTTGAAGTCAGGTGACCTTGAAATTGAATACTGGCTTATAAAAAGCAGAGTATGTACATACTTCTCTTCTATCATGGCTCTAGGAAAGGGGTGGGGAACCTGCAGCCTGGAGGCCACATATGGCTCTCTAGGTCCTCAAGTGTGGCCTTTTGACTGAATCAAATTTCACAGAACAAATCTCTTTAATAAAAGGATTTGTTTTGTAAAACTTGGACTCAGTCAAAAGGCCATACCCAGAGACACAGAAAGTCACATGTAGCTTTGAGGCTGTAGGTTTCCCACCCCTGGTTTTAGGAGATACTAAAGTGACTAAAAGAAAACCTGGGTTAGTATAAGTACTTTACTGGACCTACATAGCTCCAGCCAAAAGCTATAGGGGATGACCTTCTGGTGCATTTATAACTTAAATCTCCCCACCCCCATCCCAGTCGTCCTCTCTTCTCCCAGAGAAAAAGAATATGAGCAGTCTCAGTGATATCCATCAAGCCCCATTCTCCTTTCCTCTTCATCCCCATGGTGCTTGTGTGCTCTTTCCCAAATATATCTCACTCAGCAGTCCTAGATGGCCCATCTTGGCTGGTTTTCTCTGTCACTGAATAGTCATCACAAAGCATCAGTAAAGTCCTGGTCCTTGTCTCTGGGTAGAAGGCAACTTCATGGGGTCTTTAATTATCTTGAGTTCATGTTAGGATCTTGCTGCCCTTGATTTCTGCGCAATACCTAGAATTCTTTCTAATTATGCCCTGTTGCTCTCCTCACTTTTAGGTTCCTAGTCATCAACCATGAGAGTTCAGACATATCTACTAAAGAAAGGAAAGGGAGGAGTCAAAGATGTAGCCTCCAAGGCCTCACTTAATCTACAAGGCTGTGTGTCCTTGGACTTAAACCCCTTCTTGCCCAGAATGGCATCATTAGGGACCATTCCCTAATTTAAACCCTTGTTTGTCATAACACTGACAATTCCTACCACCGTCCCCTAGATCTGCCCTCATGGGTGGAGCAAAGAAAGTCTACTTGGTGTTTCTCAAGCCGTGCCTTCAAATATTTGAAGCTAAGATTCTGTTCTCCTCAAGGTTTTCTTGCCTCTGTCTCCAGTCCTTTCAACTAATTCTGACATAGCAGTGTTTTAATCCCCTAACATAATCCTGACTGCTCTTCTATAAAGACCCCATTCTGGCTAAAATGAACAGGGACCTGACTAATGTCAATTTATAAGCAAGGGATTAGGGATGCATCAAAACAAAGTAGGTTTACTTAGATTTAGTCTTTCAAGTATTATCTTGTAGTAGTTAATTCTGTTAACAGAGTTAATTTTAACTTTAACTTAATTTTAACTTAACATTTAACAACAGAGTCAATTCTAGAGTCTCTAGGACTTAAGTTTCAAATTCTCTAGTAGGTAAATTGGTTAGTGATAGTAATATGAATTCGTATTCAATCACAAATCTGACAATTTTTAAATTGTCTATGTATTTTATTCAATGCGTTATCACACTGTCTACTCTCTATATTTTTCATCCTTCAATTTTACAGTCTGTAAGATATCCTCTAATATTTTAGGTCTTTGGAGGGCAGCAACTGTTGCTAATTTCATGACTGGTAACACTTTGCACAGAAATCGAATATAAATGCTTCTCAAGTATGACAGAAAAGTAAACAAGATATGTTTTTTTTTCTTAAAAACTCAAAATTATTTATAATTCACTGTGACTCTCCCAAACATTTTTATGAATTAGCAATATTCTACTAATAGCAGCTTAGAGATTTAGGATGAATTCAGAGAGAAAAATAAACATTATGAGAAATTCAGATTCCGATGTCTCTGAAAAGATAATTATAATTTTCTAGAATTCATGAGAAATATTTCCCTGATCTTGGAATCATCTTGATTTTTGTTTTCATTAGTCAAAATTTATGTTCTCTGAGATTTATTTGAAAAAGAATTATATATGTGAGATGTAAAAAAAAACTGCATTCAAAAATTATGTTCTGTGCTAAAGTCAATTTACAAGCAAAGGTTAAAGAATATATTAAAATCCATGGACTGCATCAACATCTTTTAATTGTACTTTGGGGGAGTAGATTTATCAGCTGTAATTAATTTATTACCTAGTTTCTAGAGCTTAAGTTCTACAGTCCTAGGTCATTTCAACTGCTTTTGCACTGATGTGCAACAAACTCATTAAAAATTTACAGTTAGCATCTATATGCATAAACAAATGTGCCTCAGTCAAACTTTGGGCATGGAGATTGCCTAACCTTTTAACATAAATGCTACTTTGGGTGGTAGCAAATGGATTAATATTATTTAAAACATTCACAGAATCACAGAATGTGGGGCTTGAAACAACTTAAGTCACTATCTAGTCTTTATAAACTAAGGGAATTGGTCATTAACATGATATCTGACAACACGTCAATAACCAATGCTTGAAGATCCCCCAAGGAAGGGTCCACCTCCTGACACAATTCATTCCACTTGTGGCTAACTCTAATTATTAATATGAAATCAAGCCTAAATTCACCCATTTGCAACTTTGACCCAAGACTCAGGAAAGTCTTCTGGTTTAATCCTTTCTCCTTATAATTGTCATTCAAGTACTTGAAGACCAATATGTTACTCCTTCTTCCCCAAAGCCTCCTTGTCTTCAAGCTACACATGGTTATTCCCTTCATACTATGGTCAAACATCACCAACTCAAGGCCTTTTACCACCCTAGTGGTCTCTCCCATGACATTCTTTGGATGACCACTATTCTTTCTTAAACTATGGTGCCCAGAACTAAACTAAATTAAATCAAAGAAAAATTTCTCTTGGTTAGATTTAGAGAGAGTAGTAATTGTAAGTGGTATTAAGCTGCAATAAATAAATATGAAAGGACAATTAGGTAAGGTAGTGTCATTAGACTACTGTCCAATCTTCTTTAATTACTGCCCTCAATGGGTAATGCTCTCACCAGCAATCATACTAAGCATTTAACTCTTGACATTTGTGTTGCTCTGAAAATGTATTTTTCATTTATCAAGGGCTATTGAGTGAACACTAATTAAAAAGGCTGATCAATAATGCTTTTGCACAGGCAATGAGTTACAGGATTGGGACTGAGAAGAAGAAAGGATATAGCTGTAAACCATGAATTGTAAGTCCCCAGGGCAATGCTATAATAATATTTAGCATTATGTTAATGAAGTCATATGGAACCCAATACTACTATACACATAGCTGCTCTCTATTGGAAGATTCCAGAAGCTTAAGCAAGGTAGCTACTATTCCATTTACCCTTTTGGGGAAACTGTTCTCAACACTTGAACATGCTCATTTCTAAAAAGACAGTGGTATCATGGATTGGTGAATCCAATGAACAGCCCAAAGCATAATGATGCTGGGCTTTAGAAAGCATTACAGAATGCTTATCAGGGCTATTGTATAAGAGATTCTTACTCAGCTAGGACTACATGACCAGGGTGTTTCCTTAAGGCTCTTGAGATTCCAGCATTTCTTTTTAACAGTAATGGTAGAATTACTTCAGAATGATATTTTTTTCAAGCTTATCTTTTTTTAGCAGAAGTACCAAAAAGACATCATTATAAAAGTATTTCACCTACAAATGTCCTGGATTTAATGGACTCCACATCGTATGATATTCTACAACAGTATTAAAGCAAGGTTTCATCACCATTTTCAGATTAGTGTTCTTTTGATAGGTTTCTTATAAAATGAAAAAAAAAAGTAAAAGGACGCCTGTCTCAAGACAATGTGTATGACAAATGTATTAAAATAAAAAGTGCATTAGGGCTACTTAGAAAACCTGCATAGTAGTCTGGGATGGGCCAGATTTTAGTCATATGGCATTGGTGAAATCTCTTACCCCTTTCTGAGACTCAGGCTGCTCATCTGTTAAGGGAGGGATTGTTGTGGTTCTTGTCCAGTTATTTTCAGTCATATCTGACTTTTTATGACCCCATTTGAGGTTTTCTTGTCAAAGATCCTGGAGTGGTTTGTCATTTCCTTCACCAGCTCATTTTACAGATGAGGAAACTGAGGCAAACAGGGTTAAATGACTTGCCCAGGGTCACACAGCTCGTTAAGTGTCTGAGGTCAAATCTGACATCAGGAAAATGAGCCTTCTTGACTTTAGGCCCAGAACTCCATCCCCTGTGCTGCCTAACTGCCCTTAAAAGAGAGATAATAACTCTTTTTTCTTACTGTAGTTAATATCCATGTGTATATATATATATATATATATAAATATGAGAGTAAGACAAGAAATAGTTGTAAAGATATTTTGACCATCATAAATCACTATATGTCAAATGTTCATATTATTATATTGTGAATTACTTTGATTAAAATGTGTTGTAATACTAAGAAGTGCTTTACATCTACCATAGCATTAGATTATCAGGACCTCTCTATAAAACTGGTGCTATTTTTATCACCATTTCACAAATGAGCAAAGAGAAGCTGAGAGAGCTCTGAGAGGTTCAACCATTTCATATTTCTGAGCCATTATTCAAACTCAGAGGTTTTCCAGACTCCAAGGTCCCACCTCAATGGAATATTCTTAGCTATAATCTTTTGAAGGCACTGAAATGACTTCCCTTAATTTGGGAAAATTTACACACACACAAACACACACACACACACCTCAAAATATATTAAAAGTACCACTAGGACAATTCAGAGCAACGTGATCTTTAATTCTTGGCTCTAAATTTCAAGTCTCTATTTAGGAATTTCAGAGCAAGGAAACAGACGAAGAATTGTGAGCAGTCACTGAACTTTGAGTTATTAGCTAATTTTAAAATGTTATTCATTTTTTGCATATGGCATCATTTTGATTTGATTTGGAACTCCTTGTTTGTCTTGTAAACCTCCTGTTCCTAAGTAACACCAAATATCAAGGAAACCTAATTACAGTTTCATGGGGGAAACTTTGCACTCTCTAAGGAAATCAGTGCAATAGAAGAATCTTTGATATTTCTTCTTCCACAAAACAAACTTATAACAACACATAAAACCCCAATGCAGGTGCCTCTCATTTTAAAAAAGCTTGGTCAATTATAAAAATGAAGAATCAGATAAATTATCTAGGTTAGATATCTAATTTAGATGAAATAAAAGAGAGTGATTATTCATTTTCATAAGTATTTAGCATAGTTTATTTCTTCAAATAGCAAATATATTTAAAATATGATTTAGTGCAAATCCAGAACTTCAAGAAAATTTTTATGTAAATCAAGGTACAATTCATTCAATAAACAAATATCAAATGTTTACTTTGTGCCAAGCACTGTGCTGGATGAGATGATGTGCTAGGAGAAACAAGGACCAAAATAAAATGCTTCACTGGTTAAAATGAATATCATTTTAAATTTAATAGTTTTATTTTGTTTTGTTTTCCATGGTAAAATATAATGATGACAGTTTTTTATCACAGTATTTTCAGACTTGGGCTAAATAAAGGAGTTTGGAAAGATTGAAGCAATGTAATACAAACGAAAAAGTACCATTATTTGGACTCGGAATATTCTGCATCTGCTTCTTTCTGACTGTGTGACCTTCTCTCCATGTTTCATCAGTAAAACTAGAGGACTGGACTCAGTGGATCTATGATTTTATCTAATCCTATGATCCTAGAAGAGGTCATAAAGTTCTGATTCTATTTTGAGAAAATTGCTATCTCAGCCCCGCATGTAAAGGAACTGGGAATTTTTTCTGGGTTACCATTGATCACCTAGAGAAATAGATATACCATAAGGTAAATGTACTGATAGCCTTTTCTATTGCTACTTTTAAGAATTTTATTCCAAATCATTGCATGGAGCATTTTAAGTTGGTAAAGAATTCTCTCCCTCATCTCCTCTATTATTCATAGCTTTGTTTGGCAGTCCCAAAGATTCCTGGAGCAGAACTAACTCTAATGTTTGTTATAATAAAGATCTGACATTACCAATGAGTAAGATGGTTATGGAAGTCTGCTGGGAATGAAATAGGAGAGGGCTGATGTGGAGGGGAGACTTCAGATTTTTGTATTTAAAGATGTCTCCCATTAAAGTATCCTTTCCAAATGAGACAATTTCACATGTCCATAGTAGGTACAGCCTTTTTCATAAAATCAAGATGTTACTACCTTACTGGTCATTTAAAATGGTATTATCAATAACCACTTACTCACAGAGGGTAAAGACTTATTACACTGGTAAAGAGCTAGGAATCCTGAATTCATTTAACTTTAACCAGGGATACTGAAAATCTCAATTTTTTTTCCTGGTTCAGTTATTTAGAGATATAAAAGCATATGTTATTTGCAGGTGTATCAGATGTGGAACCCAAAGTACTAGGGTTATTTTAAGCTGCAAATATGTGAGAGAACATGGCTCATTAAAATTATTTTAAACTTTCTAATACAAAAAGTACAAATACTGGGCAAAACTATGAAGTAGCAACATACAGAGTGACTATGATAAGAGAAAGCAGAACATTAGAAACACTAGCATTCAGATGAACATTAATGACAGTCTTGATTCCAAAGAACTGATAATGAAAGACAAGTCCCTAATCAGAGGGTAGTAGGATAAGCGTATGAATAGACTATTGGAAACATTTTTACCACCACATGATTTACCTATTTCTCCAGGTATAAAATTAATATACTTCATGCATTCACCTGTTTTGCTGAAGCATCTTAAGCAACATAGTTGGTTGTATTATTGTAAAATTGTAATAAGATTTGTTAAAAAAAAAGCATCAGTATAACATTTTTTGGAAGAAATTAAAACAACCAACAAAACCCCCCAAAATAACCCAAACTTTGGAGTGACCGAGTTTTATGTTTTTAAAGGTAGCAAACAATTTAAATTTAAATTCAATTTCAGGACTTTAAAAAATGAATACCAAGTGTCACCAACATGTCCCTATTACTAGAGCAATAAATATTTGCCCCTATAATCTACCCTGACAGGATGGTGGCTGCACCCAGTTCCCCTGCCCAGGGCTCCTGGGTTTGGTTTCAAGCTCCTTTCTTTGTGCCTTTATTCAAGGCCCTTGGTTATTCTCTGTATACCTGAGAAAACACTGTCAGTGGTAACATAGAAACTCAGAGGTCAACAGAATTTATGTATGGATATCCACAGAAACTCCAAAAAGTCAGCCAAGTAATTTCTGATTGGCAGAGATTACTTTAAGAAATTTTACAGTGGATTCACAGAAGCAGATTTACAGCTGTTTTTAAGCAGATTTACAGAAATCCCCTCTAAGTGCTGAACATATAGAAAGATTTATGTGGATCATAGAGATGTGAAGAGCCCATGTGAAAGCTACTGATTTCTAGAATTATGGCTCAATGGTGTTGCTGGATAAACAAGACGATAGTCTCCTGGGCACTTGTACTTGTGTTATGTTCCCTTCATGATCTCCATCAGTCCTCTCTCCAACCCTTCTTCCACACAGCAGCCCAAAGGAACTTGTGAAAGCCCAACTGTGGCCATGTCACACTGTCCTGCTCAAGAAGTGACGGGGGTTCCCTACTGCCCCAGGATAAAATCAACTGCTTTGTTTCGACTTGGAAGTCCTTCCAGTCTGGCTCCAACCTACTCTGCCAGACGTATCATATACTCTCAACTCTAGTTCCAGCCAAACTGTCAGCTACATGGTCTACATTCTTGACATTCCATTTCTTACCTCTGGGCATCTGCAAAAGGCTGACCCCCAGGCCAGAAATGCACTCCCCCCTCATCACCAGCTCTTACAGTTTCACCCAGTTCAGCTGTCTCCTAACAAAAGTTCTTTCCTGATACTCAAATTTGTTAATGTTCACCATTCACTACCAATTTTTACTTAATATTTATTTATCTGTGTAAATCTCGCATCTCTCACCCACTTCCCAACCTCAGGAGAATTTAAATTTCAAGAGGTCATGGATAGGCTAGGTTTTAATTATTATTTCCTCAACGTCTAGCAGAGTGACTTTCACATTGCAGATGCTTTATAAATATACATTAAATATATACAATATATAATTGCTCATTATACATTATTATATTATAGACCATGTTTTATATATACATATGTAGTTATCTACATATATACGTGCGCGCGTGCACACACACACACACACACACACACACAGAAGCTGGGCTCAAAGATCACAGCAGATTGCAACTGGAGCCATGAAATTAAAAGACACTTGCTCCGTGGAAGGAAAGTGATGGCAACTCTGGACAGTGTACTAAAAAGCAGAGAAATCGCCTTGCTGACAAAGGTCCGTATAGTCAAAGCTATGGCTTTTCCAGTAGCAATGTATGACACTGAGAGTTGAATTGTAAGCAAAGCTGAGCACCACAGAATCAATGCTTTCAAATTGTGATACTGGAGAAGACTTTTCACAGAGTCTCTGTGAAAGCAGAGAGATCAAATCAGTTAATATTAAAGAAGCTAATTGAAGCTATTCACTAGAAGGTCAAACAAATACTGAAGTACTTGTCAAAAAATATTTTGATCATATAATGAAAAGGCAGGACTCATGGAAAAAAAACTGAAGTTGGGAAAGATTGAAGACAAAAGACACAGGAGGCATCATCGAACAAGATGGATAGACAGCGTCATGGAAACAATGAACATGAATTTGGACAGATTTTGAGAGATAGAGGATAGAAGGGTCTGACATGAAAAGTTGGATAGAACTGAATGACTGAGTCACAACACATATGTGTATGTGCTTCCATGTGTGTTTAGAAGCAGTAAATATAAGAGATATAGAACTGGCCTTAGAGTCAGGAAGACTTGGACTTAAGTCCTGCTCCTAATACATACTATGTATTTTACTATGGACAAGGCTTCTTGGTTGTTCAAGTAATCCTCTAAAATTGTAAAAGGTAAGCTGCTGACCTGAACTGGTGGGGTTCTACAACTGGAGTTCCTTATACTGATGAAATCCTGATAAAATAGTTAAATGAATGGGTAGATGAAGGACTAAATGAATGGATAGATGGATGGATGGATGGATGGATGGATGGATGGATGATGGATGGATAGATGGATGGAAGGATGGATGGATGGATGAATAATAAATGAATACTGATAATACATGGCATTATTTGCCAAAATATTTATAGCAAAACTTTTATGATAGCATTGAACTATACAGAAACTAGATATGCCCACCAGTTGCAAACTAATAAAATGTGGTACATGGATGTAATGGAGAATTACTGAGCTTTAACCAACAATGAATATGAAGAGTCAGATAAGCATGGGGATCTCACAAGATGTTGAATACCACTCTCCAATGGTAGCCAGGAAATTCTCGAATATCCCTTTATTGCAACCCCAGAAGAGCTGTTGGAACCCTATGACTAATAATCTAGTCCTTCCTGTGCCTTGGGGAGAAAGATTGGGAAGAGAGGCACACAACTATGGGTGAACATGTCAGAAGCTTGAGAGCATTCTCACTGCCAATAGCAGCTTAGAGACAAGGCAAAACCAGTGTGTTTGGGGTATCAGGGGTAGTCAAGGAGAGCTGCCAGTACTACCATTCTGAAGGAGCTGGAATGAGTTCAAGGGCTGAGCTACCACGACAATACCACTTAGTTAGCTCTGTAGGAACCACATGGTTAAACTTAAAAATGCTACAGCTGTTCACGCAGATGAGAATACAACTGGCAATTTTTAAGTTTTCCATTCTTTCTTTCACTACCACTCTCTTCCTTCAGAGAGAAATGAGTCCATTTTCCAGTATTTGCTCTTAAGAGTTTGTTTTGCTTCATGTTTCCCTTTAATTTTAAAAGAACCCAATTCCTCTAAGAAAAAGTAGTTAGCCAATGTATTTCTGATCTGTGTGTGTCCTTGTAAAGTCAAAAGGTAGGTGTGGAGGTAAGTGGTAGTAAAGTACTCAGTGGAGAAAGAAAAATTTATAATGATAAGGACCTTTCTTGACTTGGGGGCCCAGAGCTAATCAAAAGAAAACTACTGATTTGCATTTTTGCTACTTCCCAGAGAAAGAAACATGCATCCAAATTACTCTTAAGCAAATAAGCTTTGCTATTTTAGTAGGTCTGAGACTGGAATGAACTGGTATTGGTATATGAGGTGATGCCTCATGCATTTCTCCCTTTGTCTTCCTTACACTGGTTTTGAAGAGGATCTTCCTCCCAAGAATAAATGAGATGGAGATTATACTTTAATTCTTCAAGGATTTGTGGTTTCATCGATTAGTCAACCCTAATTAATCTACAGAGAAGCAATTATTAAACATCTTCTGTGAACTAGGAACTAAGAATAGAAACCCAACAGACCCTCCCCTCAGAGAGCTTACATTCTAACAGGGGAGAGAATATTTGCATATATGGACTGACTGTTCACCAACATACATGGTAGGCTCTCTCTGACTCTCTGTACATGATTATCAAGGGGTACTGGGTCCACAATATTCATCCTGTGCTTAACTTACATATTATTTCAAAAATAGACTGTAAGCTACTATTTATTTTTTGCCTTTCTATTCTGTCAGTGAAAGGCAGTACAGGAATTAAAAAAACAAAACAGTCTCAGCATGAGGAAGAGCAGGGTTTGAGTTCTCTGCCATCTCTGATACATCACGCCTATAGGACCCTAGCTAGGCAAATCATGTTAACTTCTCAGGACCCCAGCCAGCTTGGATGGAGGGGGTCCTTAACCTGTGTCTATTAAAATGTATGTATGCATGTGTGTGTGTGTGTGTATTTATATATATATATATATATATATATATATATATACACATAATATATATATAAATATATATATATACACATATACACAGATACGTATTTGTCTGTATGTATATGCCTGTATATTTACATAGAAAGATATGTGCCCTATATGTGTAAATATATTTGTATTTATTTTTGTCTATATTTTGTTGTTTTGTTCAGTTGTTTCAGTCATATCTGACACTTCAGGACCCCAATTGGGGCTTTCTTGGTAGAGATATTGGAGTGCTTTGCTATTTACTTCTCCAGCTAATTTTGCAGATGAGGAAACTGAGGCAAACAGGGTTAAATGACTTGCCCAAGGTTGTTGTAGGCCAGGACTTTCAGGGTCCTTGGCAACACAGCTCCCCAGTTCTACAAAGGTCATTGGGCAGATATGCAAGGAAAGTATAATCTTGTTGGGTGGATGCTCTCATTGGTTTCATGAATATCTAAAGAAAGTACTGAGTTAATTTGCAAGTCTTGATTGTAACACCCTGTTTGTTACATGGTCCCAGGACATGGTCCCAGGATAAAGAGCTTAACAAGTGATTAGCTTTGGGTTGGGGTAGAGAAAGATTGAGACCAAGGGTGGTTCCTTGCATTCTGCTAAGGGTATATAAACCTTGTATCTTCCATGTATCTTTGGCTCTGTATGAAATAGGTCTGCAATAAACAGACTATGGAATACATCCCAGTCTCTCTCCCTCTTTCTTATTCAGCTAGAAGCTCTCTCTCTATGTCCCTTTATTTCACTCAGCTGGTAGCTAGGCCCAGACTTGCTAGCCGCAGCACAAGGTCACACAACAAGTAACTGAGGTCAAATTTGAAATCAGGAAGATGAGTCTCTTCTTGATTAGAAGATCAATGCTTCTTCTATCTATCTATCTATCTATCTATCTATCTATCTATCTATCTATCTGTCTGTCTGTCTGTCTGTCTGTCTGTCTGTCTGTCTGTCTGTCTGTCTATAACATAGGAATATAGAAACACTAACATTCATTTGATCCTCACCACAACCCTAGGAGGTAGGTGCTATTATTATCTCCATTTTAAGATTAAGAAACTGAGTCAAACAAAGGTTAATTGATTTGCCCAGGGTCATATAACCAGTATGTGAGGCTGCATTTGAACTCAGGTCTTTCTGACTCCAGCATTTTATCTACTGTACTACCTAGCTACCTAAAAGGTAAAATGACAGATTGTGGCAAAGAAAAAAAACAGTGTCTTGCACACATCAAGCATTTAATCAACGCTTTTATGAACTGTTTACAAGTGATTAGCCACTTTGAGTTATTTTGCCTAATCCTTGGAGGGCAGACCTAGAGTCCATCACTGGATCCAATGTCCTAGCTTGTCGGACATCTCAAAGTATATTCCTTCCTTTGAGGACCAGGGTCACTCTCATATAACACCAAAGTGATGAGAAAAGACTTTGGCAGTCTATACACATACTGATAATTACTCCAAAGCACAAATGAAGTTTTATACACTGAATTAAGTCACCTGGGGGATGATTCCAAAGAAATATGAGCACAGACTGGGATATAAATAGGCCTGCAACACTTAAAGAGAAAGAACATGGTACAATTTCTATACTCCCATCCACATATTAGTAGTGAAATTAGTTTAGAGAAATATTTATCCATCAGCAAGATTTTACATGGCACAAGATGCTGGCCAGTTGCCTTGCTGGGATGAGGGAAAAATGATGAGGAGAATTTCTATTCATTGTCAGGCCAGGCCTGTTTGTCATAAGGCTGATGCAAAAGGAAGTATAAGGATTAAGTTTGCCCCAGTATCTGCTCATGCAAGGCAACAACAGAGATGGGAGACGATAAAGGATCCTAGGGTATGAGTGAAGCAGATAAAGAAACACCTCTCTCTAGAAGCGAGATTAAGTTAGATTCAACAGGGGCATCTTCCACAGCCAAGATCCTGGTGAGGCAAAATCCCCTTTGTTCTCTTGCATCAAGAGGGAGAACTCATTTTAGTTTAAAGTCCATGCTGTGTTTCTCCAAATCTCCCGCCAAGCAGAATCAGGCTGAGATATCTGGGAGCTTTGATGAGGAATCTGATATTACTCAGGAAGACAGAGGCAGAAGAGGCTTTAAACCTGTTGTACTTTCAAATCAGTTCAGGTAGAGGTGTGTGCCCTGGGGAGGGAGAATGGACAAGCTGTGTCAGAATTACTGGGTCAAAGTTTTGTTTTCAGATGTAATAAAGATGTCTGTCCCACCCAGCCGTGGCCTGTTTACTGTGGCAGGCAGGGATGCCACCCTGCTGTTTAAACACACACACACACACACACACATACACACACATCCCAAAACAAAATGAGAATAACTTATGAAGGTGAGTCCATTCACTCTTTTTTTTTTTTTCTTTTTGGAGGGCAGTTGGGGTTAAGTGACTTGCCCAAGGTCACACGGCTAGTTTTTTGTATTAAGTGTCTGAGGCAGGATTTGAACTCAGGTACTCCTGACTCCAGGGCTGGTGCTCTATTCACTGCGCCACCTAGCTGCCCCTCCATTCACTCTTGGAACATGGAAACTGAGCTTACTTATGGACAATGTGAAATCTTGTAGATCTCATTGACAAAAACTCTTGTCATAGAATTCAGCAGGTACCATATTCAATTAACAGCCCTGGGTAAAACAAAGCTGGAAAATGAAGGCCAGCTTACAGAAGTCAGAGCTGAGTATATACTTTTTTTTTTCTGGAGTGGGAGGCTGTAAAGAATCAAAGCATAGGTTTCACAATCAGGTCCAATAGAGTCAGCAAGATTATATGAATAATTATATGAATGATTGGCTCATGATAATTCAGTTGCCACTTGTAGGAAAGTACCATGCTACAATCATCCATGCACATGCCCCCATCATGACGAACTCTGATGAGATAAAAAAAAAAATCAGTGAAGACATAGAGACACTCATCATCAATGTTCTGAAGGAGGAAATGCTTACAATTCTGAGTGACTTTAATGCCAGAAAAGACACAGACTATCAGATGTAGTAGAGAGTGCCGGGGATGACAGTCAGAAACAGCAATACAATGAGCACTTACCACTGAAGACTGGTGTGTTTCATGACTTCATCACTAATACTATCTTCTGTCTACCCAACCACAATAAAAAGTTGTGGATGCATCTTCCTAGCAAGCACTGTCATTTAACAGACTGCATTGTTGTGAGGAGAAGAGATGGGCAGGTTGTGAAAGTGATGAAGACAATGTATGGCAGAGTGCTGGACTGATCACAGACTCTTCCTCTTCAAGCTAAACAGCCATATGAATTTTAGCAAGAGCAGTGAGTCCAAGGCAAGAAGACAGTCAGGACACTAAAAGTTAACAGGCTACAGTGTGTCTCTGTGCATGAACAATCTATTGCTAACCTGGAGAGAAAGCTAAGCCAGCACAGGGACCACAACAGTGGAGCAGAAGAGGAATAGGCAGTTTTCAGAGACTTTGTATAGCACTGTACTTGATAATCTGGGTCAGAAAACCCACAAAGGTCAGAACTGGTTCAATGAAAAGGACAGGGAAATGCAGGCGCTGACAGATGAGAAATGAGAATTCCACAGGGTTTATTAACAGGACAGCTTATCTGTCTCCAAGAAGGCAGTGCCTAACACCATCAAAAACAAAGTGCAAGTGAAGCTTAGAGGCATGCAGGATTCTTGACTCAGCAAGAAGGCAGATGAAATTCAATTCTACATTGACAACAATAATCCCAAGCGTTTCTATGATCCCCTGAAGACCTCTGGTGCATTCCAACTACTCAGTGCTGATGGAACCACATTGATTAATGATAAGGACATGATTCTGGAGAGATGGGCAGAACCCTTCCATATGATTCTCAGGAGACCATCATCAGTCAATGCTGAAGCCTCTGACTGTATACCTCAAGTGGCAATTAGTTTCTAGCTGAACCTTCAACTGAAGAAGAGGTACTGAATGCCACTAAGCTCCTCTCAAGTGGCAAGGTACCTGGCTGATTTCATCCCAGCAGACATCTACAAAGCAAGGGCTCCATTGCTCATACAGAAGCTGACTGAAATCTTCTGGATTAAAAATGTTTCCATTATCCATCTCTATAAAGGAAAAAGAAACAGGCTGTTCTGTGACAATCAGAGGAGGATCTCTTTCCTAGTCATTCATTTACAGCAAGATCCATCACAAAATCCTCCTTAATCAGCTGATTAATCATCCAGAAGAAGGTCATCTACCAAGAGTCACTGTGGCTTCAGAAAGGACTGTGGAAGAGTTGGCATAGTGTTTGTGGCTCAACAATTTCAGGAGAAATGCCAGGAGCAGAACAAAAATCAGCATACAATATTTATTGACTTGACCAATGCCTTTAATGCCATCAGTCAGGAGGACCTGTGGAAGATCATGGCAAAAATGGATTGCACAGAAAAGTTCATCAGCACTGTATATCAGTTACACCACGGCATGCTTGCATGGGTTCTGGATAATGAATGATGCTCGCATGTGTTCTTAGTAACCAGTTGAGTAAAACCAGTTGAGTAAAAGCTATAGGCTTGCTCCTGTGCTTTTTAACATGATATTTTCAGCAATCTTGTCAGACAGTTTCAATGAGGAGGTAATGATATCAAGATCAACTTCTGTACTGATGGTATACTATTTAACTTTAAAAGGTCACAAGACAAGACTAAAGTGCAGGGAGGATTGGTATGTAGAGGGAGAATTGGTATGTGACTTTTGTTTATAGATGATCATGCACTCAATGCAGTCTCTGAGGCTGAGATGCAACAGAGCATGGATCGATTCTATGCCATCTGTGCTACTTTTGGTCTGACATTCAACACTAAGAAAATAGGGGTCCTCTACCAGTCAGCACCACACCATCCATACATCACTGGTCACAATGAATTGAGAAACATTGAATGATGTGGATGAGTTCATGTACCTTTGCAGTATACTCTCAAGGGCTGTCCACATAGAATAGGGTAATACATATCTTTCAAGAGCCAGATCAGCATCTGGGAAGCTCCAAAAGAAAGTGTTCAAGGGAGAGGTATCAGGAGGTATACCAAACGCAAGGTCTACAGAACCATCATGCTGATTACACTGTTGTATGCCTGTGAAACCTGAACAGTCCATCAGTTCCAATCAGTTCCATCAGTTCCATCAGTTCCATTGAGTCATTTCCAGCTGAATTGTCTCAGGAAGACCCAGAAGATTACCTGGCAAGGTAAATACTGGAAACTTAGGTCTTCTCTAAAGCTGAACCGCCAAACATACAGACTCTACTGCAGAAAGCACAACTCTGATGGGCTGGCCATGTAGTTCAAATGTCAAATGCACATTTATCCAAAAGATAAATTTTGGGAAGAACTTGCACAAGATAAGCACTCATATAGTGGTCAGAAGGAGGAGTATAAAGGTATCTTTCAAGGTATCTCTGAAGAACTTTAATACTGACTATAAGACTAGGAAACACTAGCGCAGGATGGTCCAGCATGGAGTGCCCACATCAAGAAACGGGCAATTTGGAATCATAAAAGCACAAAGGAAATGTGAGCTGCACAAATCCAGTGCCACTTCTACTATAACTATTTCAATGGGCCATTTGTGTGGGATCTGTGGTAATGTCTTCTGAACTTGTATTGGACTGATCGGCCACAGCCAAACACATCACACACTGACTCCAATACTGTGATGTCTTTGATCTTCAAAATCAAGGACAAATGACAGCAATTTACCCTCACTATAGGAACAACTCTAGCCCTAGGCAGAAAGTAGATAGAGAGCCTCTATGTAAGAAACTCTAGGTCAAAATCCCTTCTTGCTAGTGAATCTCCCTGTCTATTATTAGATTTTCTGTCTAAATCCTGAGCTCCTATTGCTCAGAAGTATTGATGTGGAGAATCATTATTATCCAAACCCTCTGTTATCCAGCCTATGAAGAAATTCAGGGCCTCCCATTGTACCTGGGGCCATTGCTAGTCATTCTGACCTATATCTTACCACTGGACTCAACAGTTTTGCAGAAGAGAGTGTGGTTGATGACTCTGCACAACCCTGCCTCATTTAAATACAATTCACTTACAAGTTCAGACATCACCCTCCTGATGTCATTGGTCCTCTTCAAGAATGAAATGTGAACAGCAATAATACCCAGTATATCCAAAAGGGCACTGGATTTCAATCAGTGAATGACTAAAAAGCAGTGGCATAATTATGAAATGGAATATTACGAGGCAGCAAGAAATTACCAATAGGAATAATTCAGAGAAATGTGAGAAGATTTGATTGAAATGATCCTGAATAAAATAAGCAGAACCCAAATAAGAGTGTATAACATGCTTAAACAATGCAAATAAATTGATTATTAAAAGGAAGTTAAACTCTTCCTAACTGAAAAACTAATATTGGTCCCACACAACCACTAAAGAAATACATTTCATCTTCTCAGCAGACAGATGGATGACTACTGGCGCAGAATATTAAATACATTGTCATTTGGAGGAACTACATCAATTGTGCTTTATATTTTTTCATTGTTATGAGGAAGGGTTCGATTTTGTGATTATTATATATACATATATGATATACGAATATATATATATACAGAATACATGTGATATGTATATATTTAGAAATGTATGTAATAGAAAAAAGGATATCAATAAAATATTTTTAAAGCAAGATGGTCTTCCTTTAGGTAGAATCTAATGAGATCTAGTGACCGTCGGTCTTAAAGCAATGACTAGATGGCCATTATTTGTTGGATATGCCATATAAGATATTTTTGTTTAGATACAGGCTAGACTAGATGAACTGTGAGATCTCATTAAACTCTGAGATTCTGGGACGCACCTGGTCTGCAATTTCAACTTGCCTAGATGACCACTACTGGTATGACATAGCAGAGATACCTTTTGAGATACAGGTAAGATGAGATGGATACCAAAACCCCTTCCAATTCTTACATTCTGTCATTTCATTATCTGCATTTTACAAGTGAAGAAGCTTAGAGCTTAAGAAACTCACTCATAGTCACCCAGCTGCTAAGTGCCAGAGTCAAAATTAAACCCCAGGCTCCTGAACCCACATCCAGCCGTCTTTCCTTTTTCCTTTGTACCACATCACAAAGGTTTGTGTTGAAAGTCTCAACAAGTCTGCCACTACTCTTTATTCAATAATATTAGGGAGTTTTAAAATCCAGTGGGAAAATAGCAAACACATATCACTTTTACAGGGTCACACTAGGAAATTTATTAGCACTGAATGCAAGAAAGAAAATTAGAAGGTTATTTATTACATTGAGCCCTACTGTGTATGCAGAGTGCTTGGGCTTATCTAATGAGTGTTAAAGCCCACTTCCTTATCAGTTCTAATTGGATGGTAAATTCCTCCTTTTGTTTCCAGAAACAATATTGGCATACTTTATTAGAAGAGACCTTGCAGGATTCTTTTTTTAATTGAGCTCAAACAGATGGTTTAATTTCTAAAATGCTAATTTCTTGCTGTGAATTCTATTTTTCACAGCACTTTATTTTTGACTGACACTAAGGCTGAAAATTGCAAGGAATAAGAAATATTACTTGGGATTCAAGTGAATACTGACTGTTCTTCTCCCACCATTGTACCAGTAGGGGTTCATGGACCAATGGAAGAGAGAGAGACAAATCCAGGCTATTAAATGACATGAAGCACCGTAGAAAGGATTCATGACTCAGATTAAGTGAACTAGTGTGCTGCCTCCTAGGTGCACAAATAACAGAGACCATGGAAAAAAAAATAAGGAAATGTTATTTGTTAATCCTATCTAGTAGGGAAAGAGGAGGAGAACAAATGATTATATAATCAAGGGAAATCCCTCAAGCATGGGTAGCTTATTAAAGGCTAATTGGCTTCCTGGAGAGTCTTCTTAATTTGTCATTAAAAATTAATAACAACAGCCCTTAACCAAAAGATTGGATTTTTTTGGAGGGGGGGTGGTCTAGATCCATGTGCCATCTCATAGTAAGACCTTTCCTTATCCCCCTAGGTGTGAGTACTTCCCCCTGACATCATATTTTGTTTCCTGGACAAGTCACTTAATTTCTCAGTGATCTAGGCCAATAGTTCTCAAAGTGAGTTCTGGGGATTCCTGGGGGGTGCATGAGATCAAAACTATTTTCATAATAATTTTAAGATGCTTTCATCTGTAATACAGTAATATCAATAGCTACAACCCACATAAACCAAAGCTCTCTGGGGGGGGTCCTCAGTCATTTTTACGAGTGTACTTTTTGGTCCTGAGACCAGAAAGTTTGAGAACCACTGCTTTAAGTTACTCTCCACGATGCCTCATTGCAGAAAAGGTAAAGACCTGCTTTGGAAGAAAAGTTCCTCCTTAATGAAAGCATGGGGCTGATCCCAATACTTATTCTTTTGTGTCTACTTTGTATAATCTTATCTATACACATAATACAGACAAGAGTAAAAGTTCCTTCAGTGTGGGGACTGTTTTATTTCTATATTTCCATCTCTACCTAGTAGAATACCTGGACTAAACTTAATAAACACTTGTTGATCAATCAGCTGTTTGATTCTTTAGTAAGTGTTGGATGGGGGGAGGTAGATGGATGGGAATCGGTGATTTTATGAGTGTAGGGCAGCACCTTTGTGGAGACTCCTTTATTTAGGAAGACATCTGAAATTCCTCAGTAACTTATATTTGAGAAATAATATAGGAAATCAATTAAAATATGTCAGAACAAGGCCCATTTCCTAATAAATCAATGAAAAGACAATATGAACAGTTAATTTTTCAAAGAAGAATTGCAATCTGTCAACAGCAACCCTATGGGGAAAAAAGTATTATTAAGAGAACTGTGAATGGAACAATTTTGAAGTCACACCTCACAGCCATCAGGTTGACAAAGATGACAAAAGGACAAAATGGTAAAGGATTCATGGGAAGACAGGCACTGTCTAATAGTTAGAGAATTGCCTGGGGCCCTGAGAGCAAAGGATTTTTCCAGTATCACAGGCAGGACTTAAAGCCAGTCTTTCTGTTTCTAACTTTTAGCTTTTACCTACCCTACCTAGACGGAAAGCCAAATGCAAACCTGTGGGCTTTAAAAACAGTCATGGACAATCATTCCACAACTACTTCGCTAACCTTACAATGGGAATATGTTTATCTAATCCCAAACATAACCTGATGAAATTTCCTCCTCAAAAAAATTAGATTCTCTGGGCAGCTAGGTGGCATAGTGAATAGAGCATTGGAGTTAGGAGGACCTGAGTTCAAATCCGGCCTCAGACACTCGACACACTTACTACCTGTGTGATCTCAGGCAAGTCACTTAACACCAATTGCCCTGCCTTCCTTCCACCACTTCCCAAAAAGAGACTCTTCTGAAAGACAGAATGTTTTATCACAGTGATTTGCTACTTCCTTTTTTCATAAATATTGAGGCTTAGCCATAGTCTGATTTCTTTAAATGGCAACCTCCTAGGGGCAGTTAGGTGGCACACTGAATAGAGCATTGAAGTCAGGAGGATCTGAGTTCAAATCTGGCCTCAGACATTTGACACACTTACTACCTGTGTGACCTCGGGAAAGTCACTTAATCTCAACTGCCTTGACTTCCCTCCCCACCAAAAAATGGTGACCTTCTTTTTCTACAGATTGATAGAATGTCAGTGTTGGAATGGACTTGATGGTCACATAGTCTAACTTTTTGATTTGGGTCAAAGGATAAAAATGACCTGCTGAAAAAACAAAATGAATCACTAGCAAAGGCCCAAGACCCTGTGATTCTAATTCTCAACTGCAAAGTGGAGAGATGACATGACCTGGTGTATAATATTTTAGTATACAATCCCCAAGAGGAAGCATTTCCTGGTTTTTCATTCAGTTGATTTCATCAGAGCTGTTATTTCCATGCTGAAAATAAAAACAGGGAAGTAGAGGGAAACTGAGGCACAGTTTTTGAGAAACTAAAACCAGGATGAGAGACCAATGCTTGACAGTGCATACCTAGGGTAAAGGAACTTAGCATCTGCTTCCTCATTTGGAAAATTAGGATAATAATATTTATAAAGCATTTTACAAGCCTAAAAGAGCTACAAAACGCTAGCTATTGCTGGTTTTGGTGGTGGTACCTGCCTCACTAGGCTGTGGCAAAGAAAACATCTTGTAAATATTAAAGAACTAGGTCAATATACCTTAATATTATTAGCACTATTGGATTAACATGATAGATCCAGGCAGTTTTTTTTTCTTTGTATCCTTCACATCTGGCACAGTATTTGGCACAGAGAAGATGTTTAATAAATATCCAGTGACTGACTTCTCAATTATTTGTAGTGTGCCCAGAGAGAGACAATATCTTCAAAGTATCTGGAACTTTAGGCTGATGTAATAATGGTCTAACACTGCTCAGGGAGAAAAGGAAGCAGATTGAGAAGAGAACTGGAGTCCTCCAAGGGCAAAGGTGAGCGGTAGTCTAGCAGGGCAAAAAGGACTGTGCCCACAGCTTAATTAGGAAGGTGTAATTTATGATCACTTCTACAGCAATAGTCAGTGAATTCGGTGAACAATGATATAAGAAGAACATGAGATATGCCAGAGGGGAAAATGCCTTCCTAGAATTTTAGGACTGAGTATGCTTTTCTGAATACTAAACCTTCAACACCCTCTCAGAACTCTGCTCAACATGCTATGCTGTGCAACGCTATAAAAAGCATTCATCTATATTATGAATATAGATGTCAAGTCCAGAGGAGCATCCAGAAATAGTTGCTGTATGCACCATCATTAAATGTGCTTTTGTTCATAATGTCACAGCCATGCAGAACTATTTTTGAAATGGCTAATATTTGGATAATAATCTTCCCTAAGTATCAATCAGATCTGTATCCTCCCAACAGCCTTTTCTGCATTACATGTCCTATCGCCTTATTTCCTTCCATTCATCAAAGTCAATATTTCACATCATCTTTAAAAAATGGAAGAATTAATTGTTACATGATTTCCCACAGAATAAAGTAGAAATTAAAATCAAGTAAAGAATCCAATTACTTAAGTATTGTTAAATTCGAGTTTTCCTTATTAAATGAAAATATTGCCCAATTTCAATGGATTTCAGAGATTGGATTTGCAGAACAGTACTCAACAATAATTAGGCTAAGACAAGTTTAATATCTATGACTAAAGGGAAATCTGAATAATTAAAGTAAAGCATTTGGCTATAATAAACAGAGCGTTAACAAAAACTCATGGAAGCAATTCTACAAAGCCAATTTAAAATAATTAACATGTCTTTTTTACATTCATCTTTCAGGCACATTTTTTAAAAAACTGACTTAATTTTTAAAATATTGTCTAAAAAAGTATGAGAAACTGAAGCATTCCCTAGATTTATAATTTTGGAGGTCTGATAGGGCAATAGCCAGTGTCTGAATTATTTATCAAATATGCTTCAAGATTTCTATTAATGGACTTACATTGTACTGCATCAATAAAACATTTTAAATGACCTTCCAAATGCTCTAAATCATTCTGCCATCATCCTCATCTACAGAAAGGTTTCAGTGACTAGCTAGAGAAGCTTGCGAAGTGAATGCTGATAGAACCAAGAACCTTTTGATCCTAAAACCTAGCCTTCAGAATTGGAAATTACAGGCATTTAGCAGAACACTCAACTTAGTACATGTAGAGTATTTCTCAGACCTAAAATCATTATATAATTGCGTGGTGGTGGTGGTGGTGAAAGTGATAGTAAAACATGGATACACTATAAACAAAATTGCCTGGGATTGTCAATTGTCAACTCACTTTCTGCTCCAGTCAGCCTGGTCTCTGTAGAATCAACATCCACTAAGAAAGACTGGAATTAAGAAATGCAAAATTTCTTTAATTAAGAAAGAATTAAGAAATGCAAAAACTGTACTACACAGTTGTGTTTTTGTTTGGTGGTGTTTCAGTTATGTTTGACTCTTGGTGACCCCGTTTTAGGTTTTCTTGGCAAAGATACTGGAGTGGTTCACCATTTCCTTCTCCAGTTCATTTTACAGATGAGGAAACGGAGGCAAACTGGGTTGAGTGACTTGCTTAGGGTCATACAGCTAGTAAATGTCTGAGGCCATATTTGAACTCAGGAAAATAATGAGTCTTCCGGACTGTAGACCAGGAACTCTATGCACTATGGTGCCACCTAGCTACCCCTACAAGTTAAATTCCAAATATCTTTAAATTGATTTCTTACAATGCCCACTGATCCATTCCATTAAATGTTTAAGTTTCTACTATGGGCAAAGCATTGATCCGGATTCTGGTAATACAAGGGACAGAATACAAAAATACAATCCCTGTTCTCAAAGAGCTTACAACTCCCTGAATGGACCTAAGGTACCCAGATAAATATATATATAACTTAAGGAAGATAGATCACCACCTGTTATAAAGTCAAGGATAAAACAATCATTTAAACATATCAAATCACTTAAGGAACAAATAAAACATCTCTTTTTTTTTTTTGCTAAAATATTGGTTTAGAGAAAATTGTCAAGTACTCCTTATGATACCATCTTATTTTATTTTACTTTATTTTGAGAGGTGGGGCTTAGAGGAATGAGCAAAGCCAACAAGGGTAGATTTTGCAGTTTTCTTTCTATCTTGGTCTCAAGGGCAAATGATATTATTGTCCATTTAACTTAATTCTTCCTAAAATGGGACTGCATTTCATTTTAATCAAAATGTGATTGATCAGTCCTGGCTGGAAATCTTTGATGGTGAGAAGTTACTGACTCTAAATGGCTGCAGCGAATGGGGGAATACTTGATCAGATCAAAGGAGGGAGAACTGGAAATCACAAAGCCTAATTCTCTCATTTTATAGCTTAGGAACACGATGCCCTGAAAAGTTATTCGGAAGTTTTCCACAAAGCCACCAAAAAGCTACTATTAAAGGGGTGTAATACACTACTGGGTAATACAATACCTCTTCTATTAGCATGCTGTCATTCCATGGAGAAGATAAAATTGTTCCCCAATTCAATCTAATGAGATTAAAACAAGAATTTCCAGGAAAATAAAAGTAAAAGACAATGACAGATTTTTACCTCTGGGAGTATTCTAATTGAAAGCAGCATGGCTTCCCAATATAGCTCTTATAAAAATCTTCTGGCAAAAGAAAGAAAAAATGTTTTGATCTTTAAATATTTAACCAGTCATCCTTTCCAGCATTATTTCAAGGATACATCTGATGATAAATGAAGAAGTAATAGCCATAATGTTCAGCATGTGACAATGGGTTTCCTCATAAGACTCCCATCCAGCCCCATCTGGTAGGTGTACTGATATATTATGATCTGATTTATACAGATGAGTAAACTGAGACTCAAAGAATTAACTTCCCTAAGGACAAATAGTTCATCAATGTCAAAGTCAGTACTTGAATGTAGGTCTAATAAGGCATGGGTAGTTTTAATGCACTAGGTGGCTCAGTGGATGGAGTCCTGCGCCTAGAGACAAGACTCATCTTCCTGAGTTCAAATCTGGTCTCAGACTCTTGCAGTGTGACCCTTGGGACAGTCCCATAAGCCTGTTTGGCTCAGTTTCCTCATCTGTAAAATGAGCTGGAGAATCAGTATCTTTGCCAAGAAAACCCCAAATGTACTAATCTATTTAAAAAAAACATATATAAACAAAGATCAGACAGGAACTAGATTCCTGACCTTGGTCCTTTTACCAAGTCAGACAGTCAGTCACCTTTTCTTGTCTTATAGAGTTGCTTAAGGTACTAAGAAGTTGAAGGACTTGTCCAGGGTCACACAGCCAGATATATTCAAAAAGGATATAAAATGTAGTTGCTAGATAAGTTTTCTGGGTCTTGGCTGAGAGCTACAGTGGAATAGAGGATGCTGGAAGGTAGGACTTATTTTTGTATCCCCCACTGCTTGGCAAATATTAGATCCCTAATAAATCCCTACTGAATGATGCTAAAGTACAGTGTCTTACACAGTAACCAAACCCACAGCATAGGTGGGGTGCTTAAAGTACTGAATCATGGTGCACAGGGCGTCCAGTCATTCATCCAGGAACAACTTTAATAAAAACAGGAACTGCAAATCAAAATAAGGAAAACCAGAGAAAGAAAAAGAAGGGAACAAGGACCATTCATTTTATGAGCCTAGAGACAGTGCGAGCAATCTCCCACTGATTACCCACTTTTATGTTGCTAAAAAGAATGCTTACAGTGAAGAAAGCCCATAGAAGTCACTGGCAACGTCAGCACAAAGTTCTTTTAATTTTCCACCCTCCATTTTGATAGAGAACTGGGATTTTACTTCTATAAACACAGTTCTTATCTCCCCAGGAGGAACTAAGAAACCACATCCTGGAAGATTTAAGTAATTAAGTCATTGTTTTTTCTGCTCCTCCTTCCTCTTCCTTCCTCTTCCTCCCCTCTTGTCTCATAGCACTTTTAGAAACCTCCAAATGTTGGGGAAAACATTTTCAGAGATGATTCAGATTATTCCGAAATGAGAGTTAGCTCCTTCCATAGCTGAGCAAGTTATTTTAAAGATGAAATCTGTTTAGAGAGGGGTGACCATTATTGTGAAGCACAGCTTGTTATGGTAGAGCTAATCCTGCTATACCCAGAGTCCAGCATTTTTGGTTTTCCTTGCTCCCCCCTGAAAAAAATGTATACATTTATATGTAAAATATATATGTAAACGGCTACATATATGTGTATAGGCATACATATACATATGTATATATTGTACATGTATATGTGTGTTGTGTGTATTATGCATTAGGTGTGTATGTATGCATGCATGCATGTAAAAAGTTCCTGTGGTTCAAAGCCACTGTTATTCAAGAAAAGGACTCTGATTTTAAGACTGCACCAAATCAACTAGAAAATGTTTGTTTTAAAAACACCCCAAAATAAAAAGGATAGAGATTTAGATCAGGGAGAATCCTTAGAGGTCATCTCATTCAGCCCCTTGATTCTATAGATAAGGAAACAGAAAGTTAGAGAAGTTAAATGATTCAGCTAAATCTAAATGTATGAAACAGCAAAAGTTGACTTGAAAACATGTCCTCTGACTTCATGAGCAATATTCTTTCTACTCTGCTAAAGTGCCTCAACTTACATGCAAATAATTTCTTCTCTGATGCTAAGGTCTATACTTTAAGGAATTAAATTCATTATTCTTTGTCTCTGTCTGTGTCTTCCCTCTCTCTCCCTCTCCCTCCCTCTCTCTTTCTCTCTCTCTGTCTCTCTTTCTCTCTCTCCCACTCCCCTCTTTCCCCCTTCTGTCTCTGTCTCTCTTTCTCTCCCCTCCCCTTCCCTCTCCTCTTTTCTCCTCTCTTCTCCTCTCCTCTCCTCTCCTCTCCCCTTCTCCCTCCATTCCTTTCTCTCTCCTTGAGTAAAAGAAATGAATCTTCAAGCTAGAAGGAATCTGACAGGTTATCTTACTTTAGTACACAATCACTATTTCTGTATTACTAAAAGTGAAGGCGGGAAGGGGCCAGCTGGCTACAGCTGAATCAGAAAGATCTGGTTTCTAGATTCCTCCTTTAACACATATGGATTGCGTGACACTTTTGCAAGTTGTTTTCTCTCCATGCCCCAAACAAATCTCTGAGACTCTAAGTTACTGGAGAGTTATTTTGCAGTGGAAAAGGGAATTAATTCAATGGGAGTTCAGTGGGTTTTTTTGTTTGTTTTTGTTTTTGCTTTTTGGAGGGCAATTGGGGTTAAGTGACTTGTCTAAAGTTACGGCTAGTTCTGTGTCTGAGGTCAGATTTGAACTGGCGTCCTCCTGACCCCAGTGCTCTATTCACTTCGCCACCTAAGCCTCCCCTTCAGTGACTTCTTTACGCCAGTACACATATGGACCAAGATCATAAAAACGGATAAATATATAAGTAAATGGAGAGATGGGTATCTAGCTGGGTAGAGGATCTATCTCATTATTTAGCTAGAAATAATGATGCATAAGTTTTCCAAGATAACACTGGCCAATTTTTGGACCGTAACAAGTGGCAAATATTCATCTATCAAATCTTCTAACCTGTTTACTTAATTTGATTTTGTTTCTTTGGTCCTTGAAGAGGGGTGTCCTTACTCTCTATCCTTCGTCCATCCTAGGGTATAGCTGGCACTCCTTCATGCCACACGGCTTAAAGAGCTGTCGATCCTTAGCTGGTGGGTACAGTCACTTGCAGGTCATGTAATCCCAGCAAGAATGCATCCCACCCAATCCACTTTGGCACCCTTAAGCATCTGCACAGCTCTTAAATGAAGCATCTTTAGCTTCAAAATATCCTTTTTGAGTCATGTAACTAGATGAATGCTAGAGGGAGGGAGGGAAGTATGGAAAGAGAGAGGAAGAAGATGAGGGAGATGGGGTTACAGCGTCTCATAGATCCAGCCTTGGCAAGAAACTCAGAAACCTTCTAGTCTAATCACCCATTTTACAGATGGGGAAGTGAAGCCCAGGGAGATAGGAAGGGATTCCAAGGTAACGAGTGTCTGGTATAGGATATGAACCAGCACCCTCTGATTCCAGAGCCATCCCACTTTCCAATATATGCTACTTCCTCAAAGAAGGGGCAGAGGAAAGGGAGGGTTGGTCTGCTCCTTCTGCTGCGGTTCTATTCTCCAAATTGTGCCTCTAGAGACCATGCTGATTGAAGGATTGACCATATAGGGCTCTCTCATTTCCCATCTCTCTTCCCAGGCATCCATTCCTCAATGCAATCTGTTCTTATTAGAATGTGACCTCCTTGAGGGCAAGACTTGTCATGCTTTGTAACTATTCCCACCACCATCCTTCACTCTTCAGTGTGCCTGCATGATGTATTGTTCAGTAAAATATTTTTATTCATGTATTCATTCACCCATCCATCCATCCATCCATCCATTCCAATCTATTAAAAAGAATCTTTCACTGGCTCAAAAGCATTGTGGGGGAAATGATGGCCCTGAGGACACTCTGATTGCAGGTGGTATCACTGCAGAAGTACCTCATCCCTCTGAGAGCACTTATCTCCCAGGAAGACTCGAGGAAAGGGAAGTCATGATAATGGGATATAGGAGATAGGGACAAATGAGAAAGTAGAGTTATGCTATCTGCCACAGGCTGGCACATATCCAGAAAGTATGGGGATAAAGTGTCCCCCCCCCATTTTGTTATCTTTGGACAAGACCCCAGTGGCCTTGCCTTAGTTACAACCCTGATAAGCCGATTGATGAAATGAGTAGCAAGTGTTCAAATGAAATACTACACCCCTTGGTGTGAAAGCACCTCCAAATCAGAAGTGAAGCAAGGTAGTAGTGTGGATTGGTAGGGGGAAAGGAGAAAAGAATAACATATAAGAAAGTCTCCAATGGAGCTCTATGTATTATATAATTAACAATAGGGAATTTTGGCATAGAGATCTCATAATTCAAACTCATTAATTGGCTGCATGTGACAGCCTATGAATGACATCCCAACAAAGGAATGTTAGTTAAAAGTGAATAAATATGAAAAATATGCTTAGGCTAAGAGAATTAAATCAAACCCGATTTCCCAGAGGCTTTGCCCAACAAAGTTATTCAAGTTCGTTTTCTGAATTGCTAACCACGAAAAAGTTTCTGATTGTTATGAATCTAGACAAGGTTGAAGTTCATACATATGTAACCAAAGTAAATCTCCCAGAATGATTACCCAGGGGGTGTTTGAAATCAAAAAACATGCAGGGAAGTAGAAGATTTCAATGTGGCTAAGTACATGCTACCTAATAAGGTGACCATAGGAAGATCTACCACCACCAAGGATTCAAAATAGAGAAAGTAGGTGAATTGTGCCGGCCTTTACTGATCCCTTGAAACTGGAGAGTTTGGGAAATTTATGAGGAATATAAGAATCAGTTTCTCATCCTAGAAATTATACATTTAGTCTAGGTTTGTGGATGGTAAGGGAATAGTAGTGTGGCATGAGACAAGAAGGAATTTAAGAAAGTATTTTCATGGGTATATATGCATACACTGATGTACATACTTTATGGACACATAAACATTTTATATGGAATACAGTCCTATTCTGATATCTGATTGTGACATGGAAGTGAACCTAGGAAACCTAAGAAGGCTTAGAGTATGTTCTGGGTGACAAAAGCATTTATTTAATGAGGATCACCTTACTTAAACTTGGAGATGCCAACTGCCAGACAATACAGAGGGACATTTTTTTGTTTTGTTTTGTTTGGCCACAATTCTCAAAGAATATCTAGTAAGACATAAAATGAGAATGCTAAATGGCACAGAGGATAGAGCAGTGGACTCAGACTCAGGAAGTCCTGAGTTCAAATCTAGCCTGAGACAATTACTAGCTGAATGTCCAACTTAGATAATTTTGTCTAACTAAGGTTGCTAAGGGCAAAGGTGAGTAACGAGTACATTCTAAGTACTCACCCTGAGCAGAGGTATCAAGAAAGGAGATGGGATGTATGAGTATGGGGAGTAGGAAGTAGGTGAATTTTCAAAGAGCTTAGAGAACTTGAAGGGAAGTCATATGAAATCATTTTGGGAAGACACACACATTGTGAAGGGCTTTAGACACCAAATAGAAGAGTCTGGATTTCACTCTAGAAGCATGTAACTTCTTGGGAAGGAGAATGACATGGTCACATCTATCTTTTAGGAAAACAGATTAGAACAGAGACCAATCAGTAGGCCACTGTGCTATTTTACTTAATTTTTCATCTATACCATGAACACTTTTGGTGTGCATGTGTGTGTGAGTGTGTGAGTGTGTGTATGAGTGTGAGTGTGTATGAGTGTGTGTGTGTTTTAAGCAAGAAATGATGAAAACCTGAATTTATTAGGGCTGTGGGCACGTGACTGCAGAAAAAGGCAGTAGTGTGAGAGACGAAGAAGCAAATATCCGTAGACTTTGCCATTATCTTATTCAGGGGATGAGGGAGAGAAAGCATTAACGTAGCTAAATCTGGGTGACTAAAAGGATGGTGGTGCCCTCAATAGAAAAAGGGGAGACTCCCAGGGGTGGACCCAAGATGGTGGAGAAGTATTCAGCCAAACTCTCCCAACATTCTCCTCCAAACAACTTGAAAAGAACTCCTCAAATTGAATTCTGAAGTGGTAGGGCCAACACAATGTCAGCATGACATATTCTTCCAGCCCAAGATAGGGGATTGGAAAATGAGCCTTGAGACATGGCAAATGAGGCTGACCTCACGCCCACATGGATGGAACACCGATAGTAGGACTAGGGGGCAGTGACAGAAGCAGCAGCAGGTTCAGGAGCTCTCAAACCTCAGATGGCAGGGGGAAGGAGTAACTGGTCAGAAAGAGATTACAGGGGACCCCTGACCCATTACTGGATACAGGCCCAGAAACTGTTCAGTAACTCCATTGCCTAAACCCCCTTCTGGGTCATAGTTCAAGGGCAGAGAGAAGCACTTCTACTCAAGAGGAAGCAGAAACCCTGAGGGGCAGCAGTTTGGCAATGTCACTACCTATACTCACTTCTTTTTTTTTTGTCTTTCTGAGGGGGGAAGGCAGTTGGGGTTAAGTAACTTGCCCAAGGTCACATAGACAATAAGTGTTAAGTGTCCGAGGCTGGATTTGAACTCAGGTCCTCCTGACTCCAGAGCCAGTGCTCTATTCACTGTGCTACCTAGCTGCCCCTATATTCACTTCTGAGATGAAGGGCAGGGAGGAGCACTTTTGATCAAGAGGGAGTAGAACTCCTGAGAGGGAGCATTGTTTTGAGAGAAATGATTATTTCTCTCATATTAATAGCCAATTATTAAAACTGAGGAGACTCTAGATTTTTTTCCCCTGCCTATTTTCTTATCCAATCTCTCAAACACAGGGCTGATGGGAGACAGGATTCTCACTCTGGGTATTGCATCTACTTGACTAGCTTAGGCTTGGGTGGGAGATACAGAGTCTTTGCGTATGTTGCCCAAGGCTGGGAATGATATGAGTATAGTCTCTCTGGCCAAGAATGACATGATGTCACTCTCAACCCCTCATTGTAGTAAGCACTTCTCTTTGTAAAGCCTACCTCTCATTAATCAAAATTGATTGCCACCCTCCAGAACATCCCTCTTCTAAAGGGCATATAAGCCATGAGCCCATGGCCATGATTACCTTTGGCATTCAAGACTGTCACTGGTCCTTTTATTAAAATTCTGGCACCCAGAAATTATGTCTCTCAAACTTTTTAAACATCACTCCAAGGAACAGTATCAATGGCAATCCCAAGGGATCAGGGGACCTTCTTGGGTAAGTACCAAAGTTCAGGCCAGGAGAGCAGTGACCAGACCTCTCTCTCCTCAGATCACCCCACCTTGAAAACACCAAACACTTCCAAATCCCCAGAACTAAGTCTGAAAACAGCCCAGGGAGAGGGAGAGAAGCCTGAAACTTGGGACAGTAACTCTACTGCCCCACCCCATCACAGGCTGCAATGAACCCAACATTAATGTAAAGTTCCAAATAAATAAATAGGGTAGAAAAATGAGCAAACAACAACAAAAACGAACCTAACCATAAAACGCTGCTGAGGTATCAGGGAAGGTCAAGACAAAAACTTAGAAGAAAACAACAAAGTCCAAAGAACTACAAGCAAAGCCTTCAAGAAAAATAAAAGTGAGTTAGACAAAAGCCCAACAAGAATTCCTGGAAAAGGTAAAAAAAAATTATTTTCAAGATCAAATGAGAATGGTAGTTGAGATACTAGGTAAAGAAATGAAAGCGAAGGAAGAAAATTACAAAAAGAATTTATATCTTGGCATAAAAAAGGCACAAAAGAATACTCAAGAAAATAACATCTTAAAAATAGCCAAATAAAATACATACAAAAACTTACTAATGAAAATAACTCCTTTAAAAAGTAGAATTGGTCAAATAGAAAAATAGGCACAAAAACTCACTGAAGAAAATAATTCCTTAAAAATCAGAATTGGACAACATCACAAAATGACAAAATAAAGTCAAAAGAATGAAAAAATAGAAGAAAAATGTGAAATATCTCATCAGAAAAATAACTGACGTGGAAAACACATGGAGGAGAGAAAATTTAAGAATTATCAGATTACCTGAAAGCCACAATTAAAGAAAGAACCTAGATAACCTATTTCAAGAAACTGTCACCAGCATCCTCAAAACAGAGGGTAAAACAGAAATGGACAGAATCCACTAATTGCTACTTGAAAGAGATCACAAAATAAAAACTCCCAAGAATATTACAGGCAAATCCCAGAGGTCCTAGATCAAAGAGAAAATACTTAAAGCAGGCAGAAAGCAACTATTCAAATACCATGGAATCACAGTAAGGATCACATAGGATTTAGCAGCTACCACGATAGAGGAAGAAAGGGCTTGGGATTTGTTATTCCAGAAGGCAAAAAAGCTAGGATTAAAATTATGAAAAACCTACCCAGTAAAACCAAGTATAATCCTTCAAGGAGGAAAAAAAGGAAATTCTTTTTTTTTTCACAGATACTATTAATTTATAGTTTTTCTATGTCAACATGTGGCCCACAGAGATCTCTTGCTATTTGAGTCTGACCCCATCAATGTAGAAGGATCCTTGTTCAGGTGTGGATTGGACTTGCTGACATCTGAGATCCCTTCCATCTCCAAGATTTGATGCTTCCTGGTGATGAGTATGTAGGCTTCTGAGGACCAGCAACAATACAGGCATTCCTCTCCATCTCAAGAGAACTATGACTAATGTCAGATAGAAGAATCATATGTAACTTAGTAAAATGCCTTGAGATCCTTAGATAAGGTATTAAAGTATAAGGTATATAAGGTATAAAAGTATATTCTCTTACTAATAAACAGTAAAATATGTAGTACAGAGTAGTTTTGGGTAAAGCATTTAATTTGGCCTATGATAAATTGGCAACTTTATTACTGCTATATGGTTGTTGGCTGACTAGTTATAAATACCTAGTTTAAACCAGTAGATGTGCAGAGCATAGTTGGTATTCAATAAATGCTTCTAAGTAAGTTAAGAAACATACTATACCAGTGCTACTGTAGAAGGCTAATCCACTAGCTGCACTGAACTCTTCAACAAAGAACTGAGAAAGGGAAATATACTCATCTGTGTTTAAGGACTTATTGCCATGTTTCCAGTACAACATCAAATCTTCCTCATTATATGCATAGCCTTCTAGTTCAAGAGAACAGTTTTGAGTGTCAAGAGGAAACTGGCTGAAATCCATAAAGCACATGGCAGAAACGGTTATCTGGAGACTAAAGAGGACATTACCATCGGGATATACTCAGAGCATAATGTTCTCTACGGTTGTATCATGGATGAAGGATCTTTTGGAATGTACAAAAAATACATCAGGCACCCAAATCTTTTGGATTAATCTACCATCAAAGGTCATGCTTTTGTTTCTTGTACTAGGAAAGGAGAGCCATTTATCTTTCCAGTAATGCCTGAGGTAAAAGGTCATTGTAAAGTCCATGTCAACCTCTGTAATGCTGTCAATACTTTCAATTTGGACATCTATACCCACTGGTACTGGTGCCCCTATCATAAGTGATACTCATTGAAATTCCTGTTGAGGTTAGTTGGGCAGGCACATTTCCATGTTTCATGGCCGACAGTCTGCTTCAGGGGTATTTTGGGTCAGACCCAACTCAGGAAGATCTGGTTGTTCAGATTTGAGATTGGAATAGAATGAGACTCCCAGACTATCTTCTCATGCTTCTTGTGTTTGACTGTCAATTTTTTTGTTCAGTTCTGCTTTTTTCATCAAGAATGCTTGAAAGTCCTCCACCTCATTGAATGACCATATTTT
>CM053597.1:185920770-185959574 GCA_028646575.1 Pseudocheirus occidentalis
AATTATATATATTAAAGTTATATATATAAAAAGTAAGGGATCCTTGATATTATATGCTATAATATCAAGGGTTCCTTACTTTAGTTATCAAAAATTCTTTTTTTAAATTCTAAACTCCAAGTTGTATTTTTTGCATTTATAATAACATGTAACTCTCAAGTATTTCTTACAGCAAGTTGAGGTTTCTGCTGATGGCATTAGCCTATGCCATACCTTTAGGTATATTTGCCAGCCTGTCTGTAGTTTGGGATTTAATTTTAACACCGGTTCATGTCAGCCAAGTAAGTATTTTTCTTTCTTAGATTTTAGAGGTATTTTAGCCAATGCAGATTGCAATATGAATAGCATTCTAACTACAATATCAAGCAGCTTGCAATTTTAGGTTCAGGGTTTTTAATCCACTATGACCGTACTGTCATTTGAAAAAACAAAACCCATGTACAGCAACATGCTAAGAACTTCATTTAAAGGAATTATGCAACAACAACTAAAGCATTCTGAAATGTATTTGATTTCTTTGGTCATAGTAACAACTACTTATTTCATGGTTCTTTGGGTAATCATAAAGATACTTATACATTTTTTTAAGGAAAAGTTAGTTCTGTTGATTGTTTTTTTTTCTACACCCTCATTTTCTTCCTTTTTTTCTTTATCCATATTATTTATTTATTATTTGTTTTCAGCATTCATTTCCACAGGATTTTGAGTTACAAATTTTCGTCCCATCTTTCCCTTACCCCACCCCAAGATAGGGAGCCTACTGAATACCCCTTCCCTCAACTATCTTCATACTGAGAAAAGTCTTATGAGTTACAATTATTGTTTTTCCACATAGGAATGTAAATAGTTCAACTTGAATAAGTTCCTTATGATTTCTTTTTCCTGTCTATCTTTTCATGCTTCTTTTGCTTCTTCTATTTGAAAGTCAAATTTTCTCTTTAGCTCTGTTTTTTTTTTTCATCAAGAATGCCTGCCTGAAAGTCCTCCATTTCACTGAACGACCATATTTTCCCTTGAAGCATTATACTCAGTTTTGCTGGGTAGGTGATTCTTGGTTTTAGTCTTAGTCCTTTGACCTCTAGAATATCATATTCCGAGCCCTTTGATGCCTTAAGTAGAAGCTACTAGATCTTCTGTTTTCCTGATTGTGTTTCCACAATACTCAAATTGTTTCTTCCTGGCTGCTTGTAATATTTTCCCCTTAAACAAGAAACTGAAATTTGGTTATATCACAGCTTGCACGTTGTCCAATAACTTTTAAATGATCTCTACTGGAACTATTTTCCAGGTCAGTGATTTTTCCAATGAGATATTTTGCATTGCCTTCTATTTTTTTTTCATTTGTTTGGATCTGTTTTATAGTATCTTGATTTCTCATAGTCATTTGCTTCCATTCACTCCCAATCTAATTTTGAAGGAATTATTTTCTTCAGTGAATTTTTGAAATTTCTTTTCCATCTGGCCAATTCAGCTTTTTAAAGCATTCTTCTCCTCATTGACTTTTTGGGCTTTTTTTGCCATTTGAGTTAGTCTATTTTTTAAGGTGCTATTTTCTTCAGTCAGACTGTCAACTTGCTTTTCATGATTTTCTCGCATCATTCCCATTTATCTTCCCAATTTTTCCCCCACTTCTCTTACTTGATTTTCAAAATCATTCTTGAGCTCCTGTATGCCCTCTGACCAGTTCATATTTTTCTTGGAAGCTTTTGATTCAGGAGTTTTGACTTTGTTGTCTTCTTCTGGTTCCATGTTTTGATCCTTTTTGTGCCCCAAAAAGATTCTATGGTCTGGTTAAGCTTCCTCTGCTTGCTCATATTGCCATTCAATTGCTAGACTTTTGAGCTCTTTGCCATGGTAGAACTCTGCTTCCAGAGTGGAGAGAGTTGTATCCCAAATTGCTATGGTTTTCACAAATGTTCCCATATCTATGAGGAGGGTGCCCTCTCTAAGCCACCACAAGCTTTGGCACACTGGCTTTCCTCACCCCAGGACCACCATCCAAGACTGTGACCCAGATCCAAGCAGGTCAAAGCAAGAGCAATTACCCTCTAAATGGTCTCTTGGTCCCCCAATGATCTGCAGCCACTGTCCTCCTCCTACCACTTCTCACCCTAGGGGCAGGGGCCAGACCAGACCCTCCTCTAACCCAGTTCCAACAGAATTCCCTACTGACCTTTTACTTTGTCTTTGATGTTTATGTGTTGAAAAGTCTGGAAACTGCCACAGTTGCTGATGATTCACTCTCCTGAAGTCTGCTCTGGCAGGTCTGGGCTGCAAGTCTGGCCCCCTGTGGCTCACACAGGACCGTGCTTTGCTCCCAGCTTGGTGTGATAGCCCCTTCCTATCAGCCTGCCAGGCTGCCTTCAGCAGGACATTTTTTTCTCTCTGTCACTTTGTGTGTTCTATAGCTCTAAAATTTGTTTAGAGTCATTTTTTAAAAAATAGGTATTGGAGGTAGTTGGAATGGGAGCTTAAGCAAGGTTCTGCTTTTATTCCATTATCTTGGATCCATCCTAGTTTATCAAAAATTCTAAGACACAATTGTCCCATTCTCTAAAGTTCCTATTATTTTAAACATGGCAACCAGTTGTGTTCTTTATTGGTCAGAATCTGATACAGACTAGTGAATGGTTCCTTTCCTCACTACTTTTACCTTCTGATTGAAGAAATAATCACCAATTCAGCAATGGACCATTTAATGTAGAATTCTGCCTAATTCCCACAGGAAAGATAAAGCTAATATTCACAGAAAATGAGAGTTAGATTGGATATCAGTGAACATCTTAGTCCAAATAGTTAACAGCAATCCCATTTAAATATTCTTTCTAGATTCGCCCTAGACCTCAGACAGCACCATTTTGAGGCAAATATGATGCAAAGAGGAGTGAGGATAACATGAATTATTGATAGTTAAACTGGGTAATGCAAATTTTATTTGATGACTTCAAGGGGAAAAGTAGAGAAATAAAGAAACTTATGAGAAAATATTTGGTAAAGCATTTTATCACTACTGTAAGATTTTTAAAAAACATAATATGAACTTTAATCTTCACTCATTTTTGTACAAAAAGTCAAATACAGGGGAACAGCAGCCATAAAACATTGATGCCACATTTTATTTTTAATATTAATGAAATGTGTGAATAATGCAGTAGAAAGGTTGAAGAGCTGATATGGAACATTGTGTGGCAAGCATTTAATAAATATTTGTTGAGTGTTATCAAGCAGAGGGACTTAATGCAAGAAAAAAATGATGTGTTTATCTTAATGTTAGTTTCCTTCTATAGTTATCATGGGCATATAGTATAATACATTAAAATAATCCCTCAAATCCAACATGTAAAACCCTGAAAGAAAGTAAATCAGAGGAAAAACTCTGTTACAAATGTACCTTAGAGGCAAAATGTATAGGCATTCTGAAGTAAGTCTTTTCAATGATTCCAAAATTAGCTTCTCTAAATGACTGACAAACTTTTACACAGAACTATTTTCTTCTGCCATGATGCATTTGAATTCATTTGCACCATGAACAATGCTATCTCTACAGAGCAGTTGTTCTCAACCTTCCTAATGCCGTAATCCTTTAATACTCGTATGTGGACCTATCTGCATGTGGGTGGACCCACCTGGAGAAGGATGGAGGAGCCACGTCTTGGTTCTTAAGACCATCAGAAATATGTTTTCCAACCGTCTTAGGTGATCCCTGTGAAAGGGTCATTCGACCCCCAAAAGGATCGTGATGCAGAGGTTGAGAACCGCTGCTATAAAGCAATGGTATAGAATTAGCTTCACCCAGATTATCACCTCAAATTCTTCAAGATAAATGGTTTTCCTTCGTACAAAAATTGGTGTGAGGTACAGCGTATCAACATAGACCATGAAGATGCCAAGAAAAAGAGGCAACTGCTCTTTTTGGTGATAATCTTTCAAATGAATCTTTCATTCTGTCAGGGTAATCTTTCCAGTGGGGAGGGCTGAACATGTCACCCCACTACTAAAAATCCTATAGTGTTTTCCTATTTCATGCCAAATCAAGTAAAAACCTTTTTACTATGTCATTTAAGATACTTTACAATCAGGTTCCAAACTGCTTTCCCATTTTTATATAGATTTACATAATCTAAGTTAGTAAGTCAAACAATAAACATTTTTAAGTATCTCCTGTGTGTTAGGCACTGTGTTAAATGCTGGTGCTACAAAGAAAGATAAAAGACAGGCTCCTTGCCCTCTTCTCAAGGAGCTTGTGAGTAACAGTGTGCATGTAAACAGCCATCCGCAGATAAGCTGTATACAGGGCAACAAACAAATCTGAAGCACTTCTTAAACTGTGGGCTAAAAACCTGGCACAAGTAAAAGGTCTCTGAATGTACGGGCTAAAAATTAATTAAAAATCAAATGTGTGATGAATGCAAGGTGTTTCTGGCAGCACTTGTATGTGTTATATCAAGCCTTAACTGTAGCCTTGGTTCTGAACACAAAGTGTGCGCACTTTGCAGGGCAGATGCCCTCCAGCCAAGCAACGCCAATGAACTTGACATAATGAACAGTGAACAAAGACATAAGGTGCCAAAACATGAAAAGGGGTAATGAGTGGAAAAAGGTTAAGAAGCCCGGAGACATACATACATACATACACACATACACACACGTGCATGCATACACACATACATACATACATATGTGCATATATATGTATGTATATAGGATAAACTGAGGATAAACAATAGAGAGAGGGCACTAGAATTAAGAAGAATCAGAAAAGGCTTCCTGTAGAAGGTGGAATATTAGTTGAGACTTGAAGGAATCCAGGGAGGCCAGGAGGCTGAGATAGGATGGGAGAGGGTTCTTGGCATGGCAGACTGTCAGGGAGTTGGAAGACGCAACATCATGTTTGAGAAACAAAAAGGAAGCCAGTATCACTGGGCCAGACTACAACCTTTCTACCAGAGACAAAACTGTGTAATGCCTTGAAGCCAAGAAGGCAGAGATTCAAGTACCGCCTTTGACACATATTGGCTGAATGAGCCCACGCAAGTCACTTAATCTCACAATGTTCTTGGCAAAGCTCTAAAGACTTTAAGTTGTAGAGAGGTCACCAACCTGCTCTGGCAGAAGAAATTACTAGTTTAATGATATAATCATGTGGTTTTTTGATATTTTTATTGTTAATATTATTTTTTCATATGCCATATCCTGGACTTTAAATGGACTGCTCCCGCATGGCTACCTACTGAAGTAATTTTCTTTTTTGCAAACTCCTTTGCAGGGAGCCCAGCCAGTTTCCTAAAGACTCCCCAATCCTCGGGATTATAGATGATCTCTTCCTCCTTGAACTATCATGCTGGTTAGGCCCAAGTAGTGCATTTTTAGTTAAAAAATATTTTCAATTATTTCTTTTTTGTTGTTTTCATACCACTATCCCTTTCCAATACTTCCCAAGAGAACACTGTATTCAAAGAAAAATAGTTAAGGAAAACAAACCATTACAGATCTGACCCTGAATTCAACATGTCACAACTGTAATCCGCTGCCTCTTTACTGAGCCTTCCACGAATACATCACCTCTCATTCACACGTTCATGTACAATCATTTATTAAGTAAAGATAAGTTAGCATTACATGGAATGTTGTGATAATTAGGCAAGTGAGGTGTTACAGCAGACCTGGAGTCAAAAAGTCCTTAGCTCAAATACTGCCTCAGGGACTTGCTAGCTTTGTGACCCTGGGTAGGTCACTTAACATTTGTCTGCCTCAGTTTCCTAATTTGTAAAATTTGGATAACAATACAACCTACCTTCCAGGGTAATTGGCAGGATAAAATGAGGTATCTGCAAAGAGCTTTAAAAACCTTAAAGTTGTATAAATATTAACTATTAAGTACCTATTGTGAGCAAAGCACTGTGCTAAGTGCCAGGAGACAAATAAAATTTTACGTAAGATACACTTCTCATTTTCAAAGAGTTTACACTCTAATAGGACGTTGATACAAGCTTGAACACTGTTATATAAATTAATTAGGGAGTTTAAGGCTTGAGGAGGGAAGACTATTCATGACTGAGGATGGACAGGTTTCATGGAGGGTCTAGCATTTAAGCTGAGCTTCAGAGTGTGAATCACAACCCAACAGGTAAAGGTAGACATTTTAAGAACAAGGAAGAGCATAGTTAAAGACAACCATGTCAGAGCACTCTTGTTCTGTTTGCTGCGGGTCCATTTTGGCCAGAGCAGAGAGCATTGTGGGGAATAATAAGAGATCAGGATCTGTGTGTGTGTGTGTGTGTGTGTGTGTGTGTGTGTGTGGTGTGTATGGGGGTGGGTTGTCTTACTGTGAAGGGTGAGTTTTAACAACACTGGAGGCAATAGGGAACCATAGGAAATGTTTCCGTAGAAGATTAAGTGTGTGTAGTGTCAACACAATATTCACGACACGTATGGCAACTATGAATATGCAAGCATAGTTCTCAATCACAAAATATAACAGACTGTCCATACAGAAAACAGAAGCAAAACATTTATTCAGACACCAGATAAACCCAAACCGGAGAGCTGAAATCATCATAGCAACAAAGAAATTAATACACCATAGCACAGGAGGAAGTCACACCACCCTTTAGCCTTTCCAAAAACAAGCACTCACAAGCCTAGCTGCTTCCTTGGGTGCATTCTCTAACTGCTCTGACTCCCAGCTTCCGGTGGGCTCTGCTCTACCCTTCAGCAAGTTCCTCCCACCACAGAGTCCATGTGAGTACAATAGGCCTATTAGGGGTCAGGAAGGATCTTCAAATTCCCTTAGTCCTATTAAGGGGCAGGGCGACCAAGAGAGACCATGACTACAACAGTCTAGGCAGATGATATTGAGGGTCTGCATTAAGGTGGTAGCATCAAGGATAGAGAAGATCATAGGATCATAGCTATATGACTATAGAAGGGACCTCAGAGGCCATCTAGTCCAGTCTTTTCTTTTTATAGATTGGGAAACTGAGGTCCTTTGGACATTAAAGACTTGCTCAAGGTCATGGCAACACTGAAAATGAAGAACTTTGCAGACATTAAAACACCATATAAATTTAAATTAATTTGACTCTTCTTGGAGTGGGGGGCAAGATAGTTCTCTAAACCCATCAATATAACCTCTTAAAGGCATCTACCCTATTATATACCTTTACAAATCTCTTTATGTCATATCTTGATTTCCCCAAAGAAAGAGTGATTTGTATTCCAACTGGGGCTGGTCACATGCCATAGAAATCCAAAAGCTAAAGGTCTTGGTTAGTCTATGAAGCAGTGATATTGATTTTCTTGTGTACTTTATAGGAATCAGACTCATTACTTTGAAGTATTCCATATAAACACTCTCTTTTCACATTAGAAGTTTTCTAAAGATATTCAGGGGGTCCATATTGGGAATGAACATGGCAAAGAACAGGAAGAAAAAAATGAGAAGACATTGCCTGGAAGTTCACATTGTGCCAAAGAAGGAACACTAGTGGAAGCCAGATACAAAGCCATTTTTATCATAAAGAAGCTGCTTTGTTTAAAACAGGAATGATCTAATTTATATCCCTCTCACTTTACAGAAGTGGGACTACCCTGGGGAAAAATTCTGATGCAAACAACTTCTGCTAAAGTTTGAAGAAGGCATTTGTCAGAAATGAAAACTGTGGGAAAAGAAAGATCCATGTCTTGAATTTTTTAGCAGCACATAAGAACAGGAAAATATTGGTGGTGTTAAAAAGGTTCCTGAGTCTTTCTGCAATCGGATATGAAGCTACAAGGCTACATATTTTATTTCACGATAAAACACTTTTCCAAAGAATTATGCAATTAATTTTAAAAAGCCACCAGATTTTAAAGCATGCATGAATGCTAAAATCATTATCCAAATGACCAAAATTAATTACATTTCATACAACCCACATAGTGGTTTTATTTCTGGGAAACAGAGAAGTGGAGATTGGCAGATTTCTTTGTAGAATTATCCATTAAGAGGGTATTCAGGATGAGAGCTCACAGATCAGAAAGCCAGGCATGACATACTCTTATGTCCGCAAATGTAACCCATGCTGTGCGTCCATCACATTGAGTAATGCTTGTCATTAAGAAAGTACTTACATTAGGTCTCAGCCTGGCTGCCAGTTCATAATATTTCTCAGCTGCTTCATTGAGGCTAGCTTGTCTGTTAGGAAAAGAAAAAAAAATAGCATTTAATTGAAAACTGAAGATGGGTTAACAGAATGCCTGTGTTGAAAATAATGCTAACATGTGGAATTTAGTTGTTTGTTTTAGAACTGCAAAAATGCTAATTAAGGTTACAGCCAATTTTTTTTTTGGAGGGGGAAGGTAGGGCAATTGGGGTTAAGTGACTTGCCCAAGGTCCCACAGCTTTAAGACATTGTTAAGTGTCTGAGGTGACATTTGAACTAAGGTCCCCCTGACTCCAGGGCCTATTCACTCTATTCACTGCACCACCTAGCTGTCCCTAACAGCCAAATATTTAAACAAACAAACAAACAAAAAAACCCTAAAAACTAGATAGTGCCCAAAGTAATGTGAACAATGAGCAAAAAAGTAATTCAAGATTCTCAAAGGAATAAAAATGTCAAGATGGATCATATGTTTATTTTCTTTAATGACCACAAACAAATGAAATATACTTAGATTTTTTTAGGTGCGATTAAATACTCCACATTTTGCATTTGACAGTAGGGACTCAGCCTTAGCTGATATATACAATACTAACCTCAAGCAGTCAAGGCCTAACATTGGAAATGGATATATTTTTTCCCCCCTTTCCCCCACCCATTCACAGTATTTTATTCTTTCTGATTACATGTAAATATATTTTTCAACATTCATTCTTTTTAAGATTTTGAGTTCCCAATTTTTCTTCCTCCTTCCTCAAGACAGCAAGCAAGCTGATACAGGTTATACATGAACAATCATATTAAACATATTTCAAATAGGTATATTCTTTATTACTGAAGTATGAGCTCTTATTTATACAAAGATAATTCTGATGCATCCATAAACTGGTGAAAATGTATACCTATGTAAAGTCACTTCATGTCAAAATATTACTCCCAGTAAGAGTATTTCCATATAATATAATCCTGGCATTCACCCATTAGAATTCATGAGAGACTTGACTATCATCCTGAAAGGAGCTGAACTGCCATAGTGTAAATTCATTGGATGTCAGCAGCTGTGTTGGATGGTTAGAGGTGATTCTGACTGACTTTTCTCTCAACCAATACATTATTGATACATACATACACACATATATATATATACACACACATACATACATACATACATATATATATATATATATATTGGTTTTATCTATTATTACAATAAATTATACGAATGGCAAAAGCTAAAGTTTGTAGAAGCTAAGGAGACTGGGGTTTGATACTTTGAGAAGAAAGAAATTTTATAGGGAAAGAATATTCTCAATTTTTAAAAATATGCCAAGATGAGTTCACAGCAAAAGAAAGATGTGATAATTTAATGAGTAGAATGGTAGGGTTGTTGCATCTGTCTGCCAGAGTACCTGAGGGGTGTTCTTCTTGTTGTGTTCAGCTGTTTTAGTCATGTTCAACTCTTACCCCACTTTGGTTTTTCTTGGCAAAGTGGAGTGATTTGTCATTTCCTTCTCCAGCTCATTTTACAGATGAGGAGACTGAAGCAAACAGGGTTCAGTGACTTGCCCAGGGTCACACAGCTAGTAAGCATCTCAGGCCAGATTTGAATGTAGGTTTTCCTGACTATAACCCTGGCGGTCTATGCATT
This sequence comes from Pseudocheirus occidentalis, assembly GCA_028646575.1. Classification (NCBI taxonomy): domain Eukaryota; kingdom Metazoa; phylum Chordata; class Mammalia; order Diprotodontia; family Pseudocheiridae; genus Pseudocheirus; species Pseudocheirus occidentalis. The sequence continues at coordinate 185,930,563 of CM053597.1, forward strand.
GGGCCACCTAGTTGTTACCTGTACCTTATAATACACACTTACATTTTCATTCATGGCATTGTGTGATATATAAAAAGTTCAAGAGACATAGTTTCTGGGTAACTAATCATTTTATTAATCATGCCAGCAACAATTAATAAAAGGGGTCAGTGACACTCTCAAATATCAAAGACTCTTCAAGGAATCCATTCAATGCTTATATACCCATAGAACAGTAGATATTCCTACTGGTGGCAATCAACTCTGATTAGTTAACAAGTTATGAGAGAATGCTTATTATAATGAGAGGTGGGCTTACTATAATCAGGGTCTGGGGGATATGAATCTGATCACTCAGTCTTGGTCAAAAAGGCTAATCTATACCCATATCATCCTGTCTAAGGTAATCTAGACAAAAGAGAGAATCCACTTTTCCCCAGATCTGTCTGAGGAAAACACAATGGGCCAGAATCCATCAATTCACTCAGACTAAAATTTCTTTACCTTTTGAACAGATCTGAGTTTTCCCTTTCATTATCAGATCTTATTCAGAAATTAGCTCCTATACATTATTTGGGCAGTAGAAAAGAGGAAAAACGTGGTCCTAATTCAATAACTGACTATTAATATGAGAGAAATTAGCATTTCTCTCAATTAATGTATGAAAAGGTATGTCAGCAAAGTATCTGCCAACGCATGAAGATTCAGGCAATTATCTCTGAGACAAAAAGATAGACAGACAGATAGATAGACAGACAGATTAACATATAGACAAACAGATGATAGATATATAGATAGATGATAGAGAGAAAGATAGAGACAGACAGACTGACAGACAGATAGATGATAGACACAGACAGACAGACAGATAGATGATAGATGATAGACAGATAGATAGATAGGCAGATAGCTAGACAGATAGATAAACAGATGAACAAAAAGAGATAGCTAGATTATTCATTAATCACTGTGTGCAGACATTGTGCTGAATGCTAGAGATAAAAATTTGTACACACCCACACCCACACCCACACCCACACACACCAGTTGATGCTCTCAAGGATCTTATATTCTAAAGGTACTGGGAGTTGGGAGAGAGGCAGTTCTTGAAGTGGAGTCAGAAAGGGTTGGTGCTGCAAAGCATTTAGTGAAGAGATGGCAGGGACCTGGTGTAGAGGCTGGTCCCAGGTAGGATACGGTGAGAGCTCACCTGTCACAGCTAAGGGAGCGGGAGTCAGGGTTCAAGACTCCAGTCAGAGAGGGATGGGGATAACAGATAAACATCAGAAGGCATGAGGAGGAGTAGGAAAGCATGAATACATGTGTATACATAAACACACACGTATTACATATACATATATTTACATTTGTATATAATACATATGTGGATATTAATATATACATATAATTACATCACTAATATATACACAGATACTAAGAATGAGTGGACAAAACTATCTGCAGAATCATAAATTCTCTGAGCTGTAAGAGAACTGGATTAGAGATTACTGAAAGTTATGCTAGGGGCAGCGAGGTGATACAGTAGATCCAGAACAGGCCCTGGAGTCAGGAGAACCTGAGTTCAAATCTAGCCTTAGACATTTGGTAGCTATATGATCCTGGGCAAGTCAATCCCAATTGCCCCCCTCAAAAAAAAGTATATTCTGACTCAGTGACCCATCGTTCCCAGTCCTGCTTGTCAATCACTGTTGGGTGAGCGTCTGTTAAGGGAGGCATCACCTAGACCACATCTTTTTTTAATTTTTTAATTTTTGCTTTTTGGAGGGCAAAATTGGGGTTAAGTGACTTGCCCAAGGTCACATGGCTAGTTTTTGTGTTAAGTGTCTGAGGCCAAGATGGCATCTCTTGTATTACCTACTATCCCTAATGTACCTCCTACTTTATTAGCCTATACACAGTGGCAGTTGGGGAGGAACTGAGACATCCCCTTTTGCTGACATGAACCCTTCTGAACTGTCTTTATCCCATTAGGAAAGTCATCAACAAAAGGTAGCACCATCTTGAATCCCTTACTTATCTCTAATGATCAGCCTGTCAACATGTTGCTACCTTGACATACTTTTAATAAACTCCTTTTAATTCTCTTTTTCCTGAGTTTTGCTGTGGTAATCAGGGTGAAAGCCTGAACAAAGAATTTTCCTTTTAACAAGGTCATATAATTCCACCTCTCTTAGCCTTCTGGAGTTCTTTTTTCTGAAATGCTGACAGCTTGTCGTATATGTCTGCTTGAACACTACCAGAGAGAAAGAAATGACTGCTTCATGAGGCAATGGGCTGCATTTTCTAGACAAGCCTAATTGTTAGAAACTTCTCTCTGATATGGAGCCAAATATCCAATTATCCCCCTCTCTCTTTCCTACTGGTCTAAATTCTCCCCTCTGGAACCACATGGCAATCTTTCAAATACTCAATAAATCACTTTCAAGTATTCCTTTAGTCGTTTCTTCTCCAGGCTAAATAAATTTAATTCCTTTGAGCATTCTTCACACGATTCCCCCATCATCTTCTTGGTTGTGTTTCCTTGTATGTGCAAGCCAGTTATTTCTTAGTGGTGTTCTTAACTTATGGTTCATAAGTGAACACCATATCCAAGCATCTACTCAGTACAGAGCACCATGGGACTATTATATTCTTTGTTCTGGATTCGTAATTCTATTAAAGATATTGAAATCTGTGCCCTTGGTGACCCCATTGTTTCTCATTTGGCTTGTCTTCTGGGTACAGCATGTAGTGATTAATCAGTCTGTTGAGTGAGGAGTCAGTTAGTCTGTGTATGTACTTTGATCTGAACCCATTCCCTTGGTTTTTTGTTTGTTTTTTAAAATATTTTTTTATTTATACAATATATGTATTTATATAATATATATTTATACATTTATATAATATTGAAATATTTTTAATATTGCATTTAATATTACATTTAATATTAATGTCTTAACTCTAATCTCATTCTCTATGATGCTTCAACGAGGGAGGAGCTAAGCCATGATGTCCCCCACCTTTGGTAGACTGGACCTATCAGCATCGTCTTGCTCTTATTTCAAAAAGTTATCTTTAAAAACACCTGGAGGTTGGAGGACTTCTTGGTTCCCTAGTGGCTGATCATCCCACCAAAGTGTTTCAGCCTTGGAGTTTTTAAAAATAAACTCCTTTTAATTCTTTCTTCCTGAGTTTTGCCTCTTTTATCAGGGCGAAGGCCTGAACATAGAATTCTTCTCTTAGTAAAGATCAAAGATCAAGCAACTTTTTTGTTTTTAATTTGGTTTTTAGAAACAGCTGAAAGATAATTGCTGACTTGTAAATTTGGCAAATTGGGCTGATTGTAATAAGTTCACATTTAATAGGGATAAAAGTAAAGTCCTACTTGTGGCTGATAAAATTACTAGCACAAAAATAGAATGGAAGAGTCATGCTTTGATGGAGGAAAAAATCAGAAGGTTTGAATGACTGTAGTGTCCATATAATATCTAATAGCATACATATGGCACTTGATGGTTTATAAAAATATTTAAAGCATTACATGAATTAACTCACAATAAACCTGTAAAAATAGAAAGATTCTGGAGATATGGATCTGGGGCACAAAGTAGTTAAGCAACTTGATTGGAACGACACAGCTAGTAAGTATTTAAGGTGGTATTCGAATTCAGGTCTTGCTCTCTCAAGATCTAGCCAATGCTCTAATCTCCCTGTGCATAAAAAGTATGACTTTGAAACCAAAAAAGCTTATGAGTCCTGTGGCCCCTTTAAGAGAGGAATGGTGCCCAGAATGGGAGCATGGTCTTGCTCTACTCTATGTTAATCACATGCATTATTACAAGCATCATATGTATAATATCATACCCATTATATCATAGGTTGAAAGTTCATTAAAAAGCAAGTCAAGGTTCATCTAGGGATAAGCAGCCAGCATACAGGAGGGACTAGGAAGGCTACAGAACCCTTGGTGATTTCCTATGCATCCTCTCTATCAATTGTTGGGAGGCAGCCAGATGGCCCAGCACATGGAGCACTGGGCTTGTAGTCAGGAAGACCTGAGTTCAAATGCAGCCTCAGAAACTTCCTAGATGGATAACGTTGGGCAAGTTGCTTAACCTCTTTAACCTCTGTTGGCCACTGGAGAAGGAAACGGCAAACCACTCTACTACCTTCCCAAGTTTGCCACGGATGGAGGTGCACAGGGTAAAATAAAGTTGGACATGACTATAATGACAGAACAACAGAATAGCTTGTTTCTTTTTCTTTTTTTGCTTTTCAGAAGGGGGAAGGTAGGGCAATTGGGATTAAGTGACTTGCCTCAGGTCAAGCAGCTAGAAAGTATTAAGTGTCTGAGGTCAGATTTGAACTCAGGTCCTCCTGACCCCAAGGCCAGTGCTCTATTCAATGTGCCACCTAGCTACCCAACATAGTTTCTTTCTCCATGATTGTTTGTATGTTTTCTCCCTGATTAGACAGAGCTCCTGGTGAGTGAGGATTGTTTCTCTGCCTGTCTTTGTATCACCATTACTAAGCAAAGTACCTGGCACAGAGAAGGAGCCTGATATGGGCAGAGCCAAGACGGTGAGTCAAAGTAGGAATTTGCTTCAGCTCCTGCTCAAACCACTTCTAATATCAGCAAAAAAATGACTCTAAACAAACTTTAGAGCTAAAAAACCCACAAAGTATCAGAGAGAAACAAATTTCCCACTGAAGGCAGCCTGGCAGGCAGATAGCAAGAGTCTACTGCACCAGAGTGGGAGCCAAGCTGAGTCCCGTGTGAGCCGTGCAGGCACAGACTTATGGCCCAGACCACCCATGGCAGACTTCAGGAGAGTAACTCTATCAGTAGTGTTGGCAGTTCCTAGACTTCTCAACCCATAAACACCAAAGACAGAGTAAAAGGTCAATATGAACTCTGTTGGAAGTGGGTGACAGGGGAGTGTGTCTGATCCGTGCCCCCAGGGGCAAGAGTGGCAAGGGCGCAGTGACTGAATCTGCTGCCATGTGGCTTCTTCCAGAGCTCCTGGCCTGCAGATCATCGGGGGACGAAGCAATCATTCACTGGGCAATCGCTCTTGCTTTGACCTGCTTGGATCTGGGTCACGGTCTTGGGTGGTGGTGTTGGGGTAGAAACACCAGTGGACCAGAGGTTGTGAAGGCTATAGAGAGGGCACCCTCCTAATAGCTGTTATAACTGTGAAAATCCCAGTGACTTGGGGCACAGCTCTCTCCACTAAGGAAGCAGAGTTTCTACTGTGGCAAAGAACTCATAAATTAAGTAACTGGCTGCCAATATGTGCAAGCAGGGGAAGCATTTACAGACCACAGAATACCTTTTTGGGGACAAAAAGGGTCAAAACACAGAAGCAGAAGAAAAAATGGTCAGAACTCCTGCATCAAAAGCCTCCAAGAAAAATATGAACTGGTTACAGGCCATGGAGGAGCTCAAGAAGGATTTTGAAAATCAAGTAAGAGAAGTGGAGGAAAAATTGGGAAGAGAAATGAGAATGATGCAAGAAAATCATGAAAAGTGAGTCTACAGCCTGCTAAAGGAGACCCAAAAATACACTGAAGAAAATAACACCTTAAAAAATAGACTTACTCAAATGTCAAAAGAGTCCCAAAAAGCCAAAGAGGAAAAAAAAATGCCTTAAAAAAACCAAATTGGCTAGATTGAAAAGGAATTTCAAGAGCTCACTGAAGAGAATAATTCCCTTAAAATCGGATTGGAGCAAATGGAAGCTAATGACTTTATGAGAAATCAAGATGTTATAAAACAGATCCAAACAAAAGAAAAAATAGAAGGCAATGCAAAATATCTCATTGGAAAAATCACTGACCTAGAAAATAGATCCAGGACAGACAATTTTAAAATTATTGGAGTACCTGAAAGCCATGATCAAAAAAAAAAAGAGCCTAGAAATTGTCCTTCAAGAAATTCTCAAGTAAAACTGCCCTGATATTCTAGAACCAGAGGGCAAAACAGAAATTGAAAGAATTCACTGATCACCTCTTGAAAAAGATCCCAAAAAGAAAATTCCTAGGTATATTATATCCAGGTTCCAGAGTTCCCAAGTCAAGGGTAAAATATTACAAGCAGTGTGGAAGGAATAATTTGAGTATTGTAGAAACACAATCAGGATAACATAAGATCTAGCAGCTTCTACATTAAGGGATCAAAGGGCTTGGAATATGATATTCTGGAGGTCAAAGGAGCTAGGATTAAAACCAAGAATCACCTACCCAGCAAAATTGAGTATAATGCTTCAGGAGAAAATATGATCATTCAATGAAATAGAGGACTTTCAAGCATTCTTGATGAAAAAACCAGGGCTGAAAAGAAAATTTGACTTTCAAATAGGTAAACAGGAAAAAGAAATCATAAGGAACCTATTAAAGTTGAACTATTTATGTTCCTACATGGAAAAACAATATATGTGTATGTATGTATAAACACACACATGTATATATAGGAGGGTGTATGGGTATATAAATACATATTTGAGTATGTGTATATGTGTGTACATGTATACACAGATAGAAGGGACAGCATGAGTTGAATATGAAGGGCTGATATCCAAAAAACAAAATTAAGATGTGAGAGAGGAATATCTTGGGAGAAGGAAAAGGGAGAGAGAAAACTGGGTAAATTATCTCATATAAAAGAGGCAAGAAAAAAAACTGTTACAATGGAGGGGAAAAGAAGGAAGGTGAAAGGGAATGGGTCAACCTTACTCTCATTGAATTTGCATTAAGGAGGGAGTAACACATACACTCAGTTAGATATCTTACCCTACTGGGAAGTAGGGGGAAGGGGATAAGAGGGAGGATGATAAAAGTGAAGACAGATTGGGGGAGAGAGAAGTTAGAAGAGCAAATGTTTTTGAAAAGGGACTGGGTCAAAGTAGATAACAGAATAATGGGGGGGTGGGAAAGGATGGTGGGAAACAAAGTTAGTCTTTCACAATATAACTACTGTGAAAATGTTTTACATAGCTACAACATGTACAACCTATATTGAAATGCTTGTCTTCCTAGTGGGGGCAGGTGAGGAGGGAAGAAGAAAAAGAATCTGGAAATCAAACATTTTAAAAACAAATGCTAAAAAAAAAGTTCTTTTTTTTAATATGCAACTGGGAAATAAGATATACAGATATATCTTAGACACATACATATAGAGGGTATAGAAATCCCTCTTGCTCCACTAGAAAGTTGCGGGGGGCAGTGATGAGGGAGGATATAAGAGAGAACAGACATTAGGAAGGGGTATTCAGTAGGCTTGCTATCTCAGGGTGGGGCTAGGGGAAAGTCAGGGAGAAAATTTGTAACTCAAAATCTTGTGGAAATGAATGCTGAAAACTAAAAATAAATTAATAATATGCAATATATATATATATATATATATATATATATATATATATATATTAACAAAAGAATCAGAGCCTAATAAATATTCTTTAACTGACTGAAGGAACTGAGAATTTTATCTTGGAGAAAAGGCAACCTAGGTGCTTTCAAGAATTCACAAGGCTATTAAGGGTGAGGCAGGCCACAAGCATTCATTAAGCATCAGCCCTGCAAAGTGCTGGCCTGAGGAATGGGAATACAAGAAATTTAACAGTCCCTGACCCAAGGGCACTCACATTCTAAGGGGAATGAGGACAAACAAAAAGAAAATGTACATACAAAGCACAGGAAGCCTAAAGGACAGGTAAAGAGGAAGCAGTCTGGCTTGATTCGGCCTAAGGGGAGAACTAGAAACAACTGGCACAAGTAATAGAAAGGCTTATTTTAGCTCATACAAAGACATGCTTCCTAAGGATGAGAGCCACCCCACTGTGGTTCACTTGGGACCTAATGGCTCCCCATTGCTTAAAGTATTTCAGGGGGCACTGGATGACTATTTATCAGAGCCTCAAAGAGAATATTTAAGGTAGCAGTTGAACTTGACGACTTCTGAGGCTTCTTCTGTCTCTTAAGATTTCATGATTTCTCTCACCTTGTATTTTTTACAGTTGGCATCATGACCCCAAATGAAAAGCCTTCCATCTGTCTACAAAGATACATGCTAGATAGCTATTCAGTTATAAAGAGCACAACATTTATATAGCACTATACGGTTTGAAAAATATTTTATATTTTATTTAAGGCCCAGAATAGTCCCATCAGGTAAGTACTGCTCCACTCCACACCCCCAACAACCCTCCACTATCCACATGAAGACATGGAGGTTCCCAGAGGTTAAATGACTTGTCAATTGTCATACAATCCTCAAGTTTCAGAGATGGGATCAAAACTCATATTTTACTGATTCCAAATCCAGCATTATCTTGACTAATTCTATAATTATTCTATGATCCTAGATCACAGTACATGATAAAGTATGTGCTATCCATTTATATTATGAGCATGCCTAGGCTCACATGCAGGGATAGGTATCTCTGGATTCTCACCTCTCCCCAAGGGAGACTTCAATTCTTACCAACGATGGGGCAATGGAAGCTGGACCTTGAATTTTCCCACACGTTTCAGCAGCCCAGATCACTGGCATTTCGCCTGAGGCATCTGGTCTCTCAGTCCACCCAGATGCTCAATAATCCTTTTAATTGCCCTTTCACTGTGGCTCTCAGACCCCTTAACTCCTTTCATTGTCTGCACCTGGCCCACCCCAGGCTATTTACCACTCCTGAACCCCATCCAGATCTTCTCACTGTCTTGTCTCAGATATAAGCACCAATATTACCCCCCATTAAATTGAGCAGATTCTTAGAATTTCATCCCCTTCTACTGGCCATAGAATAAACCTTGTTAATCTGACTGAAAGAAGGTTTGAGTTGTGGAATTCTTTCAAGGCAGACCCCCCCTATACCCTTTCATTTCAGGGTTCCCAACACCCCAAACTGCAATACATGGAAGGAGGCTAGAATAGAGAAGTCAAATTTCATCACGATGTTTTCCTCAGAGAGAGAGGTACCAGACTAAAAATACAACTAGCTGCCTCCTAAATACTGTTAGTCTAAGAGAAGTGATTTTTAAGTTCGGACTGTTTCTGTGGTCACTATCCCTTCAAGAGGAAAGATTACAGCTTATATCTAAAGGCTTTGTTTCTTTCCACTAAATGCTAGATACACAAATAGAAATGACAAAAGTGATAGCTCAGTAGATAGCGTGGTGAGCCCGGAGTCAAGATCTGAGTCCAAATCCAGTCTCAGATACTTACTAGTTATATGATCCTGGGAAAGCTACTTAACCTCTGTCTGTCTCAGTTTCCTTAACTGCTACATGGGGATGATAACAGCACCTACTTAGCAGACTCCTTCTAGGAATCAGAGGCGATATTTGTAAAAAGCTCTTAGCAAAGCATCTAGTACATAGTAGGCCCTATGGAAATGCATATTTCTTTCCTATCCCTTCCTTTCTTTTCCCTTCCCTTCCCTTCCCAAATGAAGAATAAACAAACCAATTATTTATCTTAAGTAGAAAGCAAACAAGAACCACAGAATTCATCCAGATTAGAATATACTCAAAAATGTGCAGACTGAATGAACTCCCTCACTAGGAGTGATATCCCAAGTATACATATATACATGCATCTATATACAAATATATGCACATACAGTTATATAGATGTATGTATGTATGTATGTATGTATGTCATAGAGACAGAGAGACAGAGAGAGACAGAGAGAGGAGAGGCACAGAGAAGGAGAGAGACAGAGAGAGGAGAGAGACAGAGAGAGAAGGAGGAAGAGAGGGAGAGGGAGACTGAGAGGGAGAGAGAGAATAAGAGAATATCCTCAAGAGATCTGTTGATCTCTTGGGAGGAGGGAGGGAGGCTGTCTTCTCCTAAATATCTGCCTTCCAAAATCTTTTCTCTTTTTTTCTGAGTTTCTCTCCAAAGTGAGTCTGGAACCCAATGCATCTTCTCTCAAAGTAGGAAGGAACAAAAAATCCACTCTTCTCCCAAGCTCCACCACCAACTCCAATCCCTAATACAGATATTAAAAGTAATTATTCCCCATACTAATGAGGAGTCTCACCTAAGCAGAAGGTTGCAAAATGGATGCAGGCTTTGAAACCTGGGTCACAAGACTATTAAAGCTTAAAGGGACCATTGAGATCATCTTGTCTAATCCATTACTCCATTTTTAGAAAGGAACAAAATCAGGTTCAAGACAAACTATTACTCAGCTAACATCATAGAGATCTTTTTTGGATCTTGTATTTATCCTTTCCCTCCCTCCATATTGCAAGTTTCAAAATCACATTATGTCTATATTTCTAAGTCATTGATAAAAATGAATAAAATGGTAAAATCGTATCATAGGCTAAAGGAGATAACCCTTCACATTAACATCATTTCTTTAAACAATGCTCTTTGACTAGGGTTTTCAATGAGTTACCAATACATTTGACTAATGTTGCTCAGTTTATACTTTCCCATTTTGTCCACAAAGTCATCCTAAGAGATCATGGCACATATGAACACCATTTCCAGTATTTCTCTTTAAAGATAATTAAGGATGAGGCTATACATCTGTTATAAGTTCACCAAGTTTAATTTGGAGTCTGGCAACAGTCAACTGAATGGAACAGATGCACCCACATGTATCCAACTCTTCCCCTTCCCATGGCTCCAGGAGTAATTTTAGTGGGGCCATCAGCAAGGATTGCGGTTATTATTCAGGCAGTTTTATGAACTAAGAGCTGTGTCCTGCTGAATGGGATATAGAAGTCCAGTTCTCTGAGCATGCACCGGGATCATATCAAGGACAGCTGGAACCAAGAGGCTGATGGGCCATGTAATCTATCCAGGTGTAGGAGGGAGTACTGGGTTCAGTTTCAGGGGCCTGGGAACAGATCCCCAAATGCAATCTCTAATGGCTGCATGCATTCTGGGGCTTGGATCAAATGTTTCTTTTCATAAGCAAATTAGGCTTGAGTGAGGATTAATGGAAAAAATGTTTTCTGATTTATTCCTCTAACACTTGTTCTTTATGTCTGTCCTACGGCCAGCTCCGTTCCATAGCTCAGTCAGCCACAGTCTGGGTAATCCTGAAAGTAAGCTTGGCTCATTCTTTGAGAGTCTACTCAGGGCATGGAAAATGTAAAGATTTTATTACAGTATCGGGAGTGACAGGGCTTTGGGAAATGGCCCTCAGTCAATCAATCGTCAGCATTCTTTTGAGCTCCCAATTTGCTCAGAGGATTTTAGGAATCCCAGAGCTCAACTCATCATGGGTTACAAAAGGAATGGACAACATAATCCCTACTCATTAGGAATTTACAATCCAATGAGATAGCAGGGCAATCATGAACAAGAGGACACATTTGTTTGACACTAAATTCACAATATTAAGTGAGTATCTGTAGTGTAAATAGGGTTGTGGATAGATCTCCAGCCGGAAAGGACCTCAAAGGCCATTGAGTACAACTCTCTCATTTTACAGTAGAAGAAACTGAGGCCCAGGAAGGTTAAGTGACTTGTCCAAGGTCACACGAGGTGGTGGATTTTTAGCTGTCTTTGACTCTGTCTCTCTCTCTCCCTCCCTCCCCTAATCTATGATTTTGTCAGTACAGGGATTTTGTGTGAGGAAACTTTCTCTAATAATAAAGACTGATCCTTTTTTCTGCCACATAGAGTTGTTTTGAGAAGAATGAGAAGTTTAGTGACTTACCCAGGGTCACACAGCTACTGTTTCTGAGGGAAGACCTGAGTCACTCAAAGGCTAGCTTTCTGCTCCAATGCTATGCTGGTCAGAATTTTTAACCAACTGAATCAAGCTGTACAATTCAAGATAAATATGCAAACCTTAAAGTTTTAAAATACCATACATTAAAATTCATAGTTAAAAAAATCTTTCTGAGAATTATCAATATTAAGGACTAGAAAACCTTTGATTTCATTGAGCAAAGGATTTATTGGATGAAGAAACTCCCACTACCAAGGTCCATCAGCAACCTCTCAGCAATTTATTATCTTGAACTTGACTAGAGCCCAGAGGCTTCATAGGGTCAAACAGACAACACATGTCAGAGTCAGGCCTTGAAACCTGGTCATCTTGACTCCAAGGCATACTATCTGCACCCTGCTGCACTGCTTCTCTTTCTCCATGTTGCTAGTGCTAAATTAACTGTTCTATGATCCTTCTGCATGTTTGAAAATGTGTTACAGAGACTACCACAACCAGTTCATTCTAAGTGGTCATCCTGACAGACAGATGTTGGTTTAAGGATGAGAAGCACTTTGAAGTCTCATCATTTACAAGCAGGTCAAACCATATTCTCTTTCTGACTTTTGTGCCCTATGGAAAACTAGCTTATACCAGTTTAATGGCTGAAATTATATATTATGACTGCTCGTTGTCATATTGATCCTGCTTCAGCTGAGTGCATAAAATATTATTTTAATAAATGTCTGGATCAATATTTTTAATTTTTCGGCAAAAGCACCTGCCATGATATAGAGGCAGAAAAAAATTAAACACAGAAATGAGCAATAATTTTGATAATGATAAGATACAGGCAACTTCTGAAACTGGCCACCTAGTAGGCGCTACCAAAGTACTCAGGAGAATATTTTGAAGCTGGAAAGAGCCAGAGAGGCCATCTACTCCAATGTCCTTATTTCACAGTTGAAGAAACAGAAGGTCAAAGAAATCAAGTGAATTGAGCAAGGTCACAAAAGTAGTAGCAACAACAGAATTTGAACCCCAGTTCTCTGATTCAAAATTCAAAGTACCATCCTGACTCTGGTAACTTGACTGTGTTGGCAGACAGTGATGCCTTAACCTCAAATGAAAAGATAAATATTTATTAAGCAAATATTATGTACTTGATACTGGGGATAAAAGACAAAGACTAAACAGGGAAACAGTGGTAATTTGAATGTTTTAGGTTTCTTTTTGAGCATTATTATCTTTTAAAAGTAGGTATTTGAATAGACTTATATGCATATATGGAAATAGGAATGTATCTGAGAATATATGCATATATGTCATATATGACATAGCATGGTATAATAGATAGAAGGCTGGTGTCACAATCAAGAAGACCTGGCCTCAAATCCTACCTCTGTCCCATACTGTCTGCTGGAAAAGTCAATTAAACTCCCAAGATCTTCTAGCAATCTCTAGATATTGTAATTTGTGAAGCACATACAAATCTGCATTGATAAATGGAATGTCCTTACCAGGAACAGCTACTATCAGTGAGGGAAGAAAAAAATACATATCTCTATAACTAGCCTACTATGTGCTAGGCCCTTATTTGTTCTTTACCACAACCCTGTGAGGTAGGTGCCAGTGTTATCTCCCTTCTTCAGTTGAGGTAACTGAGGCAGACAGATGCTAAGTACCTTGCCCAGGGTTATACAACCTGTAAGTATCTGAGGCTAAATTTGAACTCAGGACTTCCTAATTCCAGGTCTAGCACTTTATCCACCAAGACACCAATAAAATCAACACCAATCCTTCACCAAAAAGATCTGGAGATATGTGCATTTATGTATTCATGGATTTGATGGGTATAGATGTGTAATTTCACTGGTATAGGTAACTCCCTGTAAGGGCACTGGCTCTACAACTTAGCTTCTGAAATGTATATTTTTCCCTGCCTCCCCATCCTATTTGAATGTAGGGTCTTTGAGAGCAAAGATCATAGGTTGGACAAGATGGTGGCTGAAGTTACCTCCACAACTATCAAATCCTTTAATTCTGTGTGTATTTTTTGGTACCCCTAGTAACTTGGTACAGTCCCTGACATGTAAAAAAAAACTTAATATGCAATCAATTCATATACATACATACATACATGCATGCATTAATACACATATATGTAAATGCTTATGCAGATATGTGTAGATATATGTATATGTATATATGTCTCTCTGTGTGTATATGTACACACATATATATGTTTATATGTGCATGCATGTGATTCCTTCTTTGCCTGAGGTGAAGGAAGAATTTTTAGATGAGTACAGATGTCCTTATTTTATGTTTGGATATAAACACACACACACACACATATTTTATCATGCTAAAATGGAAGAGGCACTAACGTTTTACTGCCATTCCCAGAGGACTGGTTCCCTCACGGTGGTGGTAAGTCTAGATCTCTCCACTTTCTGGAAGTGCTATGGTATTTGCCGTGTGTGTGTGTGTGTGTCTGTATGTGTGTGTGTGTGTGTGTGTGTGTGTGTGTGTGTGTGTGTGTACTTTGAAATCTGAGCCTGGTAGGGCATACATATGTACTCTATACACGCAGCACTCAATCCACTACTTCTCTTCACACCTCAAAAAAGAGTGCCAGCAGAGGCCCAAATTTTATTCCACAGAAACGTCTCCTGCTCTTGCTGGATGTCTGCCATCTTGAGATTTTTTTTTTTTTTTGGAATCCTACCTTTGGAGTCTTTCATGGAGGCATATGAAAGGAACTGGGTGCAAACCTAACCACCCTCTTGGAGCCTGCAGCCCTTGCGCAATTAGGAGCATAAACAGTGAATGTCTGGCTGACTCACATGTGCTATTTACCAGGCAACGGGCCAACAACACCACGGCACTCAGTGAAAATAACACATCTCATTTCCTGAAAATGATGGAGGGTGAATAGAATCCCGTCAACTCCTTTTATCTTCTGGATGGTCCAACCAAGTAGATACAATTTAAGTTAAAAAGCCTCTAGCATAAGTAATGGTGGAAGAGGGCCAGGACTCTTCTAATTGCCATCAAGATGAGAATTTCTATATAGATTTTAAAAGTCTTCCTTCCTTTCAGATGGAAAAAGAATCACATAAGCACGTCTTTATAGGATCATAGAACTAAAAATTCTAAGACACCTCAGGAATCATATAACTGAACCGTGACTTTGTTACAGATGAGGAAACCGAGTCACAGAGAAAGGAAACGACAGGTCCAATATTACACAGGAAGCAAATGTCAGAGTCAGGATTCACATTTGGCTCCTCTGAATGTGGAGCCAACACTCTTTTCATTATGTCACATTGATTATAGTGTGCTTCCCACATAAGGAATGAGTTTTGACACTAAGGAAAACGTAGGCTTTCCTCCAAATTTCAGCGTATTCGAAGTCATGCAGGTTGGTAAATGCCCCTGTGTATGAGGCAATGCATGATGAAAATCTCAAATGTGGACAGAAAAAGGGTACTTTAGATGCCAGGAAATAATCTTCTTCATATGGAGTGCTGAGAAAGTGACAGTATGTTTTTAGAAACTCTCACAACCATTTTTTCTTCCTTTTTTTAAATTGTCAGAATCCTAATATTTTTATATTTTTTAAACTTTTGTTTATTTTTAGCTTTTAAGTTATTGTTACTTTTTAGTTTTTGTTTATTTTTAGATTTTTAGTTATTTCCGTGAGATTTTGATTTACAGATTTTCTCCCCCTCTTTCCCCTACACACTACCCCAAAACAGCAATTCCATTGTATAGCCCCTCCCCTAATCGGCTCTCTCCTATGTCCTCCCCGATCACCCCTCTGACTTTCCGGCAGGGCAAGATCTCACAAGCATTTTCAAGAGGCAAGATGGGAAACGAGATGCTAGAAACTGGCACATTGTTGTAGTTGGAGCTACGGCAATCCTCAGGGCCTCTCAGTGTTATCTTCAGACACATCCCTTAGCTCAAGAATAGCATTTATCCTGGCGGCATCTCTCAAACTCCAACGTGGCTTTGGATCCATTGGGCCAGGCACTCTATCTGTGGAGGATGGGAGGTCATAGAATTCTAGTGAAATGTATGATGTGTTACAGAATATTTTCTCTCTTATTTGTCAGCTGAGAATCATGGAAGTAAGTCACACTTCTAAAAGATGGGGCAGGCAAGAGCCCTTTGCAATATGCTGAAGTAGAGAAAGGCCTGAGATCATAGCCAGCCAACTCAATAAGAAGAATGAGAAGATGGTTAGGAAAGGTATGAGGCATTTGGATGGTACAGCGGATAGAACACTGGGCCTGCAGTCAGGAAGAACTGAGTTCAAATCCAGCCTAAGACACTAGCTGTGTGACCCTGGGCAAGTCACTTAACCCTGTTTGTCTCAGTTTCCTCATCTGTAAAATCAGCTGGAGGAGAAACTGACAAGCCACTCCAGTATCTTTGCCAAGAAAACCCCAAGTGCAGTTATTTAGAGTCAGAGAAGATTAAAATGTCTAAACAACAAGAATAATAAAAGAAAAGGTACACAACGGAGTGTGCACCACTGTCCTGGCTACAAGAGATTCTCTGTCTGAGAGCTAACAGAGGCTCAGAGGGTTTGAGGATGAGAGCTGGGAGAGGTCTTACTAACCTACTCCCTCCCTCCTATTTTTATAGATGAGGAAGCCGATTCCTAGAGAGGTTAAATGACTTTGCCCAAGGTTACACAGACAGTAAATAGCCCAATCAGACTTCAGTTTTCAGATTCTTTAAATCCAAATTCCCTTTTCTTATCACACCAACAATTTGCAAACTGTGACCCCTAAGGGTCTCTGCGACCCTTTCAGAGAGTCTCAAAGGGCAAAACTTTTGCCATAATAATACTAAGATATTTTAACTTTCGATATAATAAATATCAATGGCTCTAGAATCAAAGAACCTGGATTCAAACCACACTCTAATAACCTCTTGCTGGTTTGATCTTGGACAAATCACTTGACCTAAAGACTCAGTTTTCTAATAGGTAAAATTAGGATTTTGGACCAGCTGGCCTCTGAGGTCTTTTCTGACTCTAGATCTCTGACAACAGGGCCCAAGGGCATTAGCTTTGTGATCCTAATGATTCTCCTACAAATGAGAAACAATGTAGGATGGGGGCTCAACAAGAGACCCAAAGGGACCCATTAGTCCTGGAAAGACAGGATCCAAGTCAATCTAGCTAACCAAGGCTATCTAACCACTAACAGCAGAGCCAGGTGAGATTAGACACTTATGGGAATTTTGTTTTGGGTTCACTAACCAGAAAGAGAAAACTTGAAGGACATAGAGAATGACTGAGCTGGAGAAGGAGGGAAAGGGAAGATGCCAATGAGGAGATCCTAAATTGGAGAAACAAGGAAAGAGGGACTGCTTTGAGGCATCAGCTTCTTTAAATAGGTGCTGAGGGTTGGGGAAAGCAGACATGGGAAGGCTCGGACATCAACAGCATTGCTGAACTCAGTCCACCAACCAGAGAAAACCAGAACAAAAGTAATACCAGACTGTGCAAAGCTGACCAAAAAACAAAGGAAAGGGAAATGATAAATACTGGAGAAGCTCTGGGAAAACAGGCACAGGGATGGATTGTTAATGGAGTAATGCACTGGTACAGAAAATCCGAAATGAAATTTGAAGCTCTTCCCCCAAATGACTCAACAGTTCCCACCCAGTGATACCCCTGCTAGGTCTATCTTGCAAAGAGATAAAAGGAGAAGTACCCATCCATATGTACAAAATTACTTATAGCAGCTTTTTTTTTTGGTGGCAAAGAGACAGAAATCAAAGCGTTAGCCATCAACTGGGGAATGGCCGAATAAATGATGGTAGGTGAATGTTACGTAATGTCATCATGCAGTATGAAATGATGAAAGGGACAGTTTCAGAGAAGCCTCAGAAAAGGTATATGTATTTATGTGGAAGGAAGTGAGTAAGACCAGAACAATTTCTACTCCACTAAAAACATTAGAACAAGGAATAACCTGTTAAGACTTATGAACTCATATCAATTCAGAGACCAACCATGATTCTTGAGGACTTCCGAAAAATAATTTTATCTGCTTTCTGACAAAAAAGGGTTGAACTAAATATGCAGAAAGAGATATACCTTTTGGAAATTACCGAAGTGGAAATCTGTTTTGCTTGACTATGAATTATCTGTTACAAAAATATTCGTTTCCCTTTCTTTCAAAATATTTTTCATACGATGAAGATGTGAGAAGAGAAAACAATGCTTGCTCATTGATATTCTTAAAAAAATTAAAATACCACAAATATAATTTGCTGGGGGAAAATGAAAAAAAGTTAGCACCTAAGAATTAAGACCCGGCAGAAGAGAAGGAATCAGAAACTAAGTGAGGTAAAGTATGGTGCCCATTATTTTCATGAAGAATAGACATTCTTAAAATCATTATATGAAACATTTCTTCTTGGTGTTGGAAGAGAAATGATGGGTAGACCAGGGAGAGCTGAAGGAAGCAAACATTTCCAGACATGACCATTACTGTTGATTTCTTTCACTTGCCTACAAATTATTCATTTCAAAATGGTATTCAACTAAACCATGAAAACTACATGATTGAAAACAAAAAGAAACTCAGATGGGAACAAAAACCATTCAAGCAATTTTGTTATGACCTTATTCCATTTAATATACACTTTGAAACACAAACGCTACCTAAATTTACTTCATACATTCACGTAATTGTCTTTTTTGTTCATATATGTTATATATTGAAATGCTCATTGCTGATTGTTAAGTGCATATGAAAACAGCAAATTAAAACAATGAAAATGACTATAAGCAATTTCATTATTGTATACCTCACCCCTATACTTCCATTCTCCTTATATAATTCCCTACAGTTCACAGTAGTGAAACCATCTTTGAAAATCCCTAAAGAAATATGTTTCACATGACTTCACATGTATAATTGATGTCAAATTGCTCAAGAAGGGGGAAGGCTTGAGAGGGAAAGAATTTGGAACTTAAATTTTAAATAATGAATATTAAAATTCTTAATTTAATTGGGAACTCTTATGAAATAAATAAAAATATATTTTTAAAAAAGAAAGAAAAAATCCCTAAGAAAGAGGGCCTGCTATTTTAGGGACAAGCGAAAGAAAGAAAAGAAAAACGGCCAAGCTCTCTTCCTTAGTGTGAGCTGGGTTGCTATAGATCTAGGAAAGAAAGACAATTAAATGGTGAATAAGACTTGGTTCAGGCACTTCTTGGGCTATCTCTCTAGTAGGTGAGGTAAATCAACTGTGAGAAAAGAGTATTAGGCATAATGTGAAGGAGCAGCTATATGAAAGACCCAAACAAAATATAGAGCATAAGGCAGGGGAGATTCTTTCCAGCGCAGAAGGAGGGAGCATTTATCACCGGCCTTGAAGGAAGGGTAACTGAAAAGCATTCCAGGAAGAAGGGAGAATCTGAATAAATGAATAAAACAAGGAAAAAAAAGCATTGTTTATCAAGTGGCAAATACTCTAATTTTATTGAAACAGAAAGTGAAATCCAGAGCATGGAGAAAGATAAGAAAAAGCTAAGAAGTGGAAGACTGGAGGAGAGTGACATAATGAGCTCATCAGATAGATGAGAGAATAGAACTGAAAATAGCTTTTGGGGAGTCATTATGTTTAGAGAAAAGTTACAATTAAGGCAATTAGACATGATCACAAAGAAAGAGCTTATATAGAGGAAGGCTAGGAGGCAGTGAGGTCAGTTAAAGAACTTTTCTGTAAACTCAAGGTAAGAATAATCAATGTCTTAATTAGGTTTATAGGCTGTGAGAATGAAGAGGAAGAGATGAATGAGAGATACTGGAGAAGTAGAATCAACAGAACCTAGGGACAGATTAAATGTTGTGGGGAAGGTTAAGAGAGATTTAGGAACTTTCAGCCTCTAAGAGAATGAAGTCAATTTGATTCCATAATTATCTATTCATTATCTACCAAAAGTCAGTCAACGTGCTGGCAATCACTGAAAATTTGGGGGAAAAAATGGATCAATCCTTACACTCAAAAAGCTTTTATTCCATGGGATGGGGTAGATGGAGGTAAGATATGAAACTGCATGTCCACAACTACAAAATACATAAACACAAGGAAATTTGGGGTTCTAACAAGCCACTAATAATTTGCGAGCTCAAGAAAGCTTTCCTGTTCTTTGAAAGAAGCTAACAAGTCTACAAAGTGGAGAGGCATAGGCTGGGGAATGTCCCATGCAAAAGCAAATTGTTGCAAGACTGAATGGTGGATGCTGGAAAGAGCACATGGGATAGATAGGCTAGAATGCTGATGATGTTAAGACAAATAATGTCTGAGAAGTCTGGAAAGAGAAGCTGGAAATAGAATCTAGCTCCTAGTTGTTAGATGGTGAATAGATTTAATGATCAGACAGAGGAGTCTTCATTTTATTCCAAAAGAAATAGGGATTCACTGAAACTTACTATGCAGGAGGGTGGGGTTTAGATAAGTTTTCTAGGGAAGATGATTAGTTTAATGTTGATGATTATTTTAATGTTAGACATTGAATTTGACCTGTCACTGAGATATGCCAGGTGGAAAACTCTATAAAACATGAGTCTAAAACTTGAAAGAAAAAGATCAGGGCTGAAAATATAGATTTGGGGAGTCATTATATATAAAGATAACAGTTAAAACATGGGAGAAGATACAATCACTAAGTAAGGCATTATAGAGAGGAAGACAAGAGGAAAAAGAATCAAACCACGGGGAAAACCAAAGTTCATGCCTTGGTTCAAAGAATTTAGAATCCAAAGAGCTGGCAATAATCTTGAAATCCACTGATATTGTGTACTTCCTTATATAAAAATCCTACATGTAGTTGAAGATTTCCATCCATCAGCAGTACAGAAATGAAAAGCCCTAAAATTCTGTTACCTAGAGGGCAATATAATCCACATTACCTAATAATTCTCTGATGGAACACTTCAAAAATAGGTCAGTGGAATTATTCCATTACTGGAGCCATCAAACTTCAAGGCAAGGCCAAGGTTTAACAAAGCTGGCAACTTGTAACCTGCCCAATGGCAGTCAGGCTTAGATTGGCCCCAAAGGTCAAGATTGACCTTCTTGAAAGGTCACCAGTGGGTCAGGTTTTACCTTTAGTGATGAGAAAGGAGGGACAACAATAAAATTCTATAACATGATTTTGTTTGTCTGTTTGCCTCTGGATTTCAAGCAACATTTACCATAAAACAATTTTGCCATCAAGATATAGGAAAAAGGATGGAGAAGAACAAGACGACTAAGATTCTACTGCAGATTGAGCTGGTCAGGAACCAAACTCAAGGCAGAAGGGAAGAATAAGACTACAGGAAATACACTGAATACACAATAACAAATATCACAGTCTAACAGTGACATACCAAGAATAGGAACAAACAAGCCAGTGTGTAGTAATTAAAGAAGAGTGGCTCTCCTAAGGACAAGACAGGGAAGAGAGAGGAAAAGGAGGAATACATGTGGAAGCAACCTTGAGGTAGAGAGTACCACCTTTGGTAGTAGCCCATCTTAAGACAAAGAGGAATTGGTAATGTTTCTAACAAATCATCCCAAACAATGGTGACACCCACCATGAAATAACTAACAAAGATATTCAAAGGAATTGAATGAACCTACCATCTTCTTGGGGCAAGGAGGCACATTTTTCTTTTTTGTTTCCAGAAGGAACAAGTATTGGAAAAAATCCCCTACTTAATAAGAGGAAAATTGGGGTAAGGGGAGGGAATAATTTTCCTTGCCCTGAGATGCTATTGTCCTTGCTCCATGTCCCAGTCCAGGATTGTTTATGATATTCTCATAAATGCCAAAGTTCAATTTCTAACAGAACAAAAAGCAAAGAGCTATGTTATGCAATTGTTGTAGATGTCAAAAAAAGTACTTTCATCTGGTAGGGAAATAGTCAAAAATTCCCAATAGAGTATTCAAGGAAGGTTCACTCCACCAGCCAAATTACAGGAGAACTCTGGTTCATATTCTCTTTGGAAATCTGAACCAGAATTCATTAGGTCATGCCCTAAGAGAGTTTTCTCCTGAGTAAAATAAAAGAAAAGAAAGTAGGAAATTAGAGTAACTTGATATCTAAGAACAGTAAATGACTTTGAAGCAAAGTCAACCAATAGAAAGAAGCCAGTCTTGGCCATACAGTTAAGAGTAGAGTAGCTCCTTTGAAAAAGAGATGTAGATGGGGGCCAGAGGAGAAATAAAGGGATTCCCAAAAGTGGAAAAAATAATAATGCAGAATTGTCTTTACAAAGCTATAAAAATTTTTTGTTTCGCTTTGTTGTGAAGGGCAAAAATCTGAATAAATGTGGCAGACTAATATGCTTGCCAGAGGTCTTGCTGCATAGCAGAGAGCATGTAAGTGCTTGAGTTAGGAAGATCTGAGCTCAAATTCTGCTTTGACACTTGCCTGCTGTGTGATTTCTATGTGCCTCAGACAATTTCATAGGATTTACCTCCTAAGGCAGGTGAACTGCCATTGTTGGCTAACAGGGAGCTCACCATCTATGCTGAATGAATCACACAACTGTTCTGTACTTAATGTGAATTTGCATCAGGATTACCTACTCTGGGCTTTTTTTCTGTCTTCATGAAGGTAGTCTGGATGCTTTTGTCACAGTCTGAGATGTATTTTATGCTACTTATGGCTATAAGGTCACACCTGGAACCCAAGGAGTACTGAATAAATTGTTGTTCAAAATGGCAAAAATAAATAAATGGAATATGCAAATGTTAAGGAAAATGGAACTAATGGACCATTCTCCTTGTAGGCTGAAGGGATTTAACCAACTATTGTGAAACATCTTTATTCCACCTTGTATATGTAGTGCTACCTGATTTCTTCTCTGGAACAGGAGTCACCTCCCAGCTTTTTCACTTTTGGTCTCATTTTTGTTGTTCAAAAATTTTATACTTATCTCTGACTCTTCCTGACCCCATTTGGAATTTTCTTGGCACAGTTACTGGGGGGATTTGCCATTTCCTTTTGCAGTTTATTTTTACAGATGAAGAAAATGAGGCAAAGAGGTTAAGTGACTTGTCCAGGGTCACACAGCAAGTAAGCGTCTAAGGCCAGACTGGAACACACAAAGATGGATCTTTCTGACTCCAGGTCAGGCAGTCCATCCAATGTACCACCCAGCTGCTCCCCCTAGCCCTGCCCCCATTTTACAAGTGAGGATAATGAGGTAGCCTGCAATTAGGGGACTTGCCCAGGATCACACCACTGTTGTGCTAATAATGTAGCCCAGATCCACTACTCCATCCTTCATACCACCTAACTACCCACAATTCTGTTACAGGTCTCTCTCCAGTACTGTCTGATCATGTGTCAAAAATTGTGGAAATGCTAAGGAAGCTAAATTTTTAAAAATGTTAACATATCTGATAAACTTTCAGTATAGATTTTTTGTTTGCCTATCTGTTAAAGAGGTAACATAGCAGAGTGGGGGAGGGAGAGACAGAGACACAGAGAGACAGAGAGACAGAGACAGAGAGAGACAGGGACAAAGACACAGAGAGAGACAGAGAGAGAGGAGGAAGGGTGAGGGGGCTAAGAGTCAGGAAGTCCTAGATTCAACACATCCTAGTTATGACACCCCTGGGTCCTCTCCATGCCCCAGTACTTTCTAAGACCAAAAGTTGTAGGGAGGTGCCAATTTATAGCTAGCCAAAATTCTCCACTGGTAGCTCCCTCTACCAATTAAATCAAGGTCATATTTTTAAAAAATGCTTTTTAGGTAGCAAGTATGTTTTTACAATGGGGAAAGCACTGGACTTGCCATCAGAGGATCTGCTATTTATTGCTTTAGGCAAGTCAGACATTTAACCACATTTATATTATGAGTGAATAAACTACTTGAGAATATATATGGATTGTGTCATTCTCTTTTTCTTTGTATTTCCATAATTGAGAGTAGAATAAAGTAGGCCTTAATAAATGTCTGCTGACTGACTGAGCTAGATGACCTCTCAATCGTCTTAAAGAACCCCAAACCTTACTTATGATCTTTCTGATGTGAAAATACTTAGTTTTATTGCATTATTTTCTGATAAGTGCTCTTTAAGTATGAAAGTTTGAAACAACAGAATGAAGGCCATCGTTGGAGAGAGCAAGCCTAGATTCAAGTCTTGTCACTGAAACATCCGAATTCAGCGAACATGTGCAAGTCATTGAAGACTATGATTTACAGAGAAATTGCCTATTTGTACTAGCATAGGGAATTTCCAGATTGGGAATATCATCTACTGAGAAATCACAAAATGAACAAAGATTAATTGGTGGAATGTTTTGTAGTATTCTATGCCATTTTAATACAGTCAATGAAATATCTGAAAAAAAGTCTTATAGAGAAAAGAGAAGAACGAGATCTGTTACCATTGGTATAGGAAATATCCAGTGAAGGAAGACTCTCTACCAAGATGAGTCAATATAGTCTTAGTAACTAATAGTCTAAGAGATTTGCTGCCCTAGAGCATTGAAAGCCTAAGGACTTCGCTGCTTTGTCTAAAGTCATACAGAGGCAGTAAATGAACCTAGCTAGGTTTGTTTGGCTTTAAGACCAGCTCTCTAGCAACACATGCTAATAAATGTTTAAAGACAAGACTGGGGGGAGAAAGGGAATATGGGTATATTTTTAAATTTAATTTTAATGAACACTATCGTAAGGCTACAAAATCAACAACACAATGAATCAAGCCCTGATTTGTAATGACTGTAAATTTCTGAGGTGCAAACGTATCTGATAAACTGATAATCTGATAACTTAACAAGCTGGATATAGTTGGTTCCTACATATCCCTGAATACAACCTATTGCATTTATACATACACATGCATACATATATGTGTGTATATGTATGCATGTATACATGCATATGCAAGTAGGAGTATATATGCATGTGTATATATGTGTATCACACATGCATGTATGTGTATGTATGTGTGTATATATACATATATTTATAGAGTATTTATTGTCCGAATATAGCACAATAAAACTGTATAAACACTAACCTATGAGGAAGACCATCTACAGACTCAGAGAAGAAAAAAAACACAGAACAATAATTAAATAATGTTTCAAGAACAACTTTGAAGAACTTAGTCATTTTGACTATTATACATGCCCAGATTAACAATAAGGGACCTATGAAGGAAGACACTGTCTGCATCCAGATAACTGATTAACTGATAAACAGAGGTATGTATAAAGGTATTTTACACACACACAAACACACACACACACACACACACACACACACACACATACACACTTATGTCTAACAGGAGCTATTTCTGGGGTCCCCGGTGTTGAGGGAAGAAAAAAAAGGGGGGGGGAGAGTTACCTATTAATTTTATTATATATTTAAAAGAAATAGCAAATTGTACATAATAACTTTTTTAAAAATTCTACATTATTGAAATGTTTATTTTATTTTCTAAGCTCAAAATAAAATGAATTAAAAAATAATTTTGCAAGATAGATTTAAATGATAATATTCCATATAAAATATAAAACTGACTTCAAAGAAAGACACACTGTAACAACTGATTTTTCCCAAGCAAAAATCATACTCAAAATGACTTACCACTGACCCTGGAGTCAAGAGGACTGAGTTCAAATCCGGCCTCAAACACTTGACACACTTATTAGCTGTGTGATCTTGGGCAAGTCACTTAACCCCAATTGCCCTGCCTTCTCCCCTCCAAAAAGCAAATATATATATATATATATATGATTTCCTTCAAAATAATGTGTGCTGAGTATAAATTCAAACCACTTCTGCAAAAAAAATTATTAATTCAATAGGCGTTTGGTAAGTGCCTACTACATACTATTCATTATGAGCTAGACACAATAAAGAAAAAAGAAAGAAGAAAGCTCATGTTTGCTATCCTAAGGAGCACCTTCTGATCTAAAGGAAAGTCCTGTTTGTTCATGCCTTGTGAAAAATCAAAAGAAATGGTAGCAGGATTTCCTGGGATTCTGCCAATATGTTTGCAGGATTGATGTATTGCTGTAAGTTACTCAGAGCAAGGCTAAACCTTAATTCTAGCTGATAAATCCTTACTGCTGGAAGAGAAGCTTGAGCTGAAATAAATGAGACCACAAATATTTAAAGAAAGGCTAGAAATGCCAGAGCCTGGGATTTTGATGGTTACATGACTCTGGCTTCCCTAGATGTGTAAAAATTGGAGTGAGGAAGACATCTGTTTTGACAGCTCTAACCGCTAACTGTGATACAGCCACAGTCCTCTGTTCTACCACCATTGTAGCATTGCATTAGGATTTGGTGTGTGCCCAGACACAACTAATGGTTTGTTTGTGTAAAGGGATCCTTCTTTGTTTAAGGAGGAGAAGATAAGACAGCAATGTAGATGTGACCCTTCTGCTTGGCTTCCCTAATTGTGGCAAAAAGCAAAAAGTGACATACTGAATCAGAACAGTGCATTTCAGCTGCCACATCCTTTGAAAGAGCTACCCATATACCCCAGCTGTGGGAAAAGGCAAGCACATTCCATCTGCAGTTCCTATCTCTCTGTGTTTAAAAGTGGTCAGAGCTTCTGTTCCCTCATCTGTAAAATGGGTATAACATATTTACTCTACCTACATAGCTTTCAGGTTGGTTCTGCTTCCTCTTTTTTTTTTGGTAGCATTTAGTGTTTTAAAATGTTTATTCTATACTTAAATGTGAAAAAAGAACATTTCCCTATACACAGCAGAACTATATATATTCTATATGAAATAACAATCTTATTTCACACCCCTTGCTTTATCTTGTTTCTAAAAGTCTTAAATTCTACAAATTACTTTCAGTTGGCATTGCTTTGAGTTGTGCTTTTTGTGTTTCTTTCTGACCTTTATTGTATTGTCTTCTGTGAATTAAAAAGAAATAAAAACATCTTTTTAGTGGCATCAGTATTACTAACTCCACTTCCTCACAGTGAAAAGGAAGCTAAAACAAAACAAAACAAAACAAAATTAAGAGTAGCTGAGCGGTTCTGCTTCCTCTTTACCTAATTCTCTCTTCTCTCTGCCTTTCCAAAATGTGTGCCTCTCCATTAAAACCTGCAGTTAGTAGAAACTCAGATTCAGAGAGGTAACATTTATTTGCTCTAGATCATGAATGCCAGGACTGAATGCTAGTCCTCTGCCTCCAAATCTCAGTCTTCCTATTATACAACAGTACCTCTAAGTAATCAGTGCTCGTGACACAATAAGAGACACATGTGGCTCAGAGAATAGACTGCTAGGACTGGAGTCAGGAAAACTCATCTCCCACAGTTCAAATCTAGCCTCAGACATTTATTAGCAGTGCGACCCTGGGCAAGTCACTTAACCTTGACTGCCTCAGTTTCTTCTTCTGAAAAATGAAATGGAGAGGGAAACGGCAAACCACTCTGACATCTGTGAAGAAAACTCCTAAATGGGGTCCAAAAAGTTGGATATAACTGAAAAAAAACAACAACTCTACAACAAAAAGTAGCCTATTTAGGTTTAGAAGTATTCTTTTCCACCCTGAGGGCCATCTCTGTCTCTTTTTTGGAGCTACTGGAGTACTTCAAAGGGCACTAAACATGGAGTCAGCAGTGATTTGGGTTCAAATCCCACCACAGACACCTACTAGCCATGCGACTCTGGGCAAATCACTTAAGCTAAGGTTTAGTTTCCTCAAATGTATAATAAAAATAGTAATATCTCTGGTCCTTACCTATGAAGAACATTGTGAGGTCTGAATGAGATAACGAGTTACTACATAAATGAATGAGGAAGCATTTGATGAGCATGTAATATGTGCTAAGTACTTTCCATGCAAATAGAGAAAGCCAGACAGTGTCTATTCTCCATTGGATCACTCTCTAAGGTAACGAACACACAAAAGGAAATGCCAATAGCAAGGAGGATGAGAAAAGCATGGTAGCCCTGAGAGTGTACCAGGGAGGCCGATGGCCAAGCCCATGGAGGGAGATGACCAAGCCCAGGGAAGCCAATGACCAAGCCTGTGGAGGGAGATGACCAAGCCCGGGAGTCCTCAGATGGCCACAGTAGGTCAGAGGACAGGTGGTTTGGTACTTTCTGCTCGCCCTGTTGATCAAATCAATACTTAAAGAGACCAGTTCAGACTATTCATGGGAAGAAAGGCTGAAGCTGAAGCTTAAATACTTTGATCACATAAAGAGAATATAGATATTGGAAAAGAC
Organism: Pseudocheirus occidentalis; assembly: GCA_028646575.1. Lineage (NCBI taxonomy): Eukaryota > Metazoa > Chordata > Mammalia > Diprotodontia > Pseudocheiridae > Pseudocheirus > Pseudocheirus occidentalis. Next base: position 185,958,468 of record CM053597.1, read on the forward strand.
CCTGAAGGGAAATGCTGAAGGCAAAAGGAGGAGGGGATGGCAGAGGAGGAGCAGGTCATGGCAGCAAAGTAGGTGAGTTTGGCCAGGCTTTAAGAGACAGTGGAAGATAGAAGGGCCTGGCAAGCTATGGTCCACGGAGTTATGAAGAGTTGGTCACAAATGGACAGTGATTGGTCATAGAGGTAGAGAGGACAGATGGTAAGACCTGATGGTTCTGATCTTACTGAAATGAATACAGCTGGTGATTTCCATTGCATCTAAGCAGCTAAAAAAGTCAGAAGAAGTGGCAAAGAAGGGAGGCAAGTGACATAAGGCTGCCTCTACTGGTGACAGACCTCAGTTACTGGGCTCTTGAATAGCTTGGGAATGATGAAGAGGGTGAAGAGGGAAGGCTATAGAAGTTAAAGCCATTAACGGTAAAATCCTAGACCCTCATAGATATAATCTACCTGATACTTAACTTCTTTCCTCTGTTCAGAGACACATTAAAATCTGGATAAATACTAGACTAACTCCCTCAACTTGGCTCCTTAAAGGGACCACAATTAAGGCTCTATAGCGCTCCTTCAAAGTAGGGACTACTCTACTTTTGCCTTCAGTAGCTGTAGCAATGGGCATGGGCGCATCATCTTCCACATAGTGGGCAGTTAGGAAAGGCTCAGTGGACTGACTCATTATTCCTGAAACAAACTGGAGGGAAAAAGATAATACCTAAATGAAATTTCATTGACCATATCTAGAAGAGGCCTCTCTATTCATTCCCAACCCATGCTAATATGAACAATAAACCTAAGAGATAGATTTCCTGAGAGAATCAAATGAGTTAATAGATATAAAATGCTTTGGAAACCTTAAAACACCATAAAACACTATTGCTACTACTGCTACTGCTGCTACTGCTACTACTACTACTACTACTACTATTACTACTACTATTACTACTACTACTACTACTTCCACTATTACTACTACTACTACTACTACTACTATTGCTACTACTACTACTATTACTACTACTACTACTACTACTACTATTGCTACTACTACTACTATTACTACTACTACTACTACTACTACTATTGCTACTACTACTACTATTACTACTAC
>CM053597.1:185960074-186067006 GCA_028646575.1 Pseudocheirus occidentalis
ATTACTACTACTACTATTGCTACTACTACTACTACTACTACTTCTACTACTACTACTACTACTGCTACTACTACTACTACTACTACTATTACTACTACTACTACTACTACTTCCACTATTACTACTACTACTACTACTACTACTACTATTACTACTACTACTATATTACTATTACTACTACTACTACTATACTACTACATTAGTACTACTTCTACTACTACTACCACTGCTATCGCTACTACTACCACCACTACTACTACTACTACTACTATACTACTACTACTACTACTTCTGCTACCACTACTACCACCACTACTACTACTACTGCTGCTGCTGCTGCTGCTACTGCTACTTATTATTATTATTATTATTATCATTGTTTATAAGATGTTTAGGTTTAATATGATGGCACAGTACATACTAATTGTTATGAAGCAAGAAGAAGCTTCCATTTCCTGGAATACGAAGCTAAATAATGGACTATTACAGAGCCTGAGAGGACTTTCATAGTAGAAAGCATGTGAGGACTGAAATCAGGATTTCAGTTCAGCTCTTAGTTGTCCCAGCATGCACTGGATGAGTCACTTCTCAGACCTGGCCTCAGTTCCCACATCTGTACAATGAGTGGGCTGGAGGAGATAATTTCTAAGGTCCCTTACAGATTGAAACCCTATGATCCTATGAATATTCCTATTATCACTGACTTGTAGGGAAAACCTTCCTCTTAACAACCTGCAGGGCTTTTTAGTAACTCTGACCTCAACATGGGAAATAGGGAGATTCAGACTATATTTCATTAGGAAGATTTTGGACCAAAGATCCCATTGATAAGTGTTTTAGTTTCAGAAAATTAATTGGAGAGTGCCCTGCTGAAGGCAGAAAATGACCACTATAATTCTGATAGAGTAAGTTGGACTTTCATATCAAATGTGTTACTATCAATATAGAATGTTACTTTATGCTAAAAGGAAATTCTCTTTTCATTAACAGGATACCTATCCTTATCATTCAAATGAAGTATATCATAACTAGGCATTCAGTGGCGGTGTGGTTTAGTAGCTAGAGGGCTGGGTTTGAAGCCCAGAAGACCTAATTTCTTCTGCTTTTAACACAGATTAGTAGTGTGTGGAAGAAGCAAATCAGTTTATTTCTCAGTATCTCCAGGCAACATTTTAAATGTATAAATGGTAGCACAAGTACTGTTTTGCCTTGGTAGAGGGGGATTGCTCATTAGAAATTCCATATGCTAATAAAATCACTAGTCTAGTTTTTTAAAAGAAAGTACAAAAAGGCAGCATGGCTTAGTTCAGTGGTTCTTAATCTGGGATCTGAAAATTGCATAGATTTCAGGGTGTGAACTAAGATGGAAAAAAATATATATACACATACACACATACATATAAACGTATGTGTGCATAAACACAATATGTATATCATATACACATATGCAAATATATGCACACATACATATGTACACATGTTTATGTACAAATAAAATATATACATAAAAGTATATATACATATATAAATCCACACACATCTTTATTATCACTAAACTTTATTTTCTTTTGTTATTCTATAGATTTGATTATATGAGTTTAAAAACAGTATTATACAAATGAATTCTATAAGTTCTTCCAGACTGCCAAAAGGGTCACACACACACACACACACAGAGGATCCCTGGCCCAGTAGATAGAAGGCTAGTCTTATATGAACTTAAATTTGGCCTCTCACACACATTAGCTGTTGGCCCATGAGTAAAAAAGCTCTCCTTGTCTCCTGGAAACTCTCCCAGAGGAGTCACCATCATGCACGGATGGAGGGAGCATCCATACTAGGCATTTGCTCCACTGATTAAATGACAGACCCAGAGAGGAAAAAGTACAAAACAGAAATGTCCAATAACCCAGAAGGGAAGTCCACCTTGGGTAATTAATCAATCTGATAATATAAGCATGCAGGTACTGGCAATAATTTCATAAAATATGCAGTCAACCAATTGAAACCTTCCTTGTGTTTGCAGGTGGTACTTGTCTTGAGTGCATTGTAAAGCAAGTATAGTATGAAAGTTACAAATTAACAGAGTGAAGGCATTCAGCAAAAACTGCACAATCTACTTATTCTTGGCTAGTTTTGCATTTACTCATCATAGAGCTGAGAAAAGATGAGCCAAAAAAAGAAAAGAGAGAGAGCCATTGGAGATACCATTCTAGCTAATGATAATCCCATGCCGATTGTCAGAACTGTCTGGGAAATAGCTCTTTTGTTTTTCTCAAAGTAGATTTCTTTTTAAATTGGTAGATGCACACTAACCTTTACCATCATCCTTTTAAAGGTAATCTCCGTAATTACAAATCCATCTCTCAAAAGGAAACACTGAAGGTATTATGGGAATGCTGTCTTCATTTAAGGATTGATGCAAGAGCTTAATGGAATGGAAACACTAGGTATATCCACTTTAAGAAGGGGAAAGGAAGGAGTTCATGTTTTTTGCTAACAGAATGAAATAACGTCTTTCAAACAATAATAATAATCATTTATATAATATAATGACATTGCATTCTCCCTTAGTAATAGGTGAGTTTCATGCCTCTCAAACAAAAAGGACCCCTGAGACCACATATTCCATCCCATTTATTTTATAAAATGGTGGAGTGGACTGAGGACTGGACTTGGAGGCAGGAAGCCTTGGGTAGAAGTCTCATCTTTGCAGCTTATTAGCTTTATGATTCTGGGGAGGTCACTTAATTTCTATGAGTCTCAGTATTCTCATCCGTAAAATGGGGGTAGGAGAGGGAATAATAATACTAGGTGGCTTGTAAGGCCCCTTCCAATTCTAAGCTTATTATGTTACAGATGAGGAAACTGAGGCGACTTACCTGTGGTCACAACAGTGTCAGAAGCATGATTTGCAAAAAGATTTTTATAGTTCAGAGGCATCCTCTGTACCACATCAATTAACTTAAAATTGCCTAAGAGAGTCATCATAGTTTCATGCCTAGTATGAGCCTCTGAACCAGGAAGACACAGGTTCAAGTCCTGGTATATATTGATTATATGACCCTGGACAAGTCAGCTAACCTTTCCACGTTATATAACCTGACCCATGTTATAGATAACTCTCTGGCCCTAAGTTACTGACTTGCATTGGTGGAGGGCATTTCTATTCTCAGAAGCTCCTTATGACACTGAAATCACAGATCCAGTCCCTATCTCCTCCTAAATTTCTGTAAAATGGTTGGCTTGTTCTTTTATCTGTTTATAGTTTGAGTGACAAATTTTTAGAATGGCTTGGTTGGAAATCAGAGTTGAAGTCTTGAAAGAAGATATGTGGTTTCCATATGAAGGCAAAGCATTGATTATGAGATTATTGTTTTTTTAATAAGCTTCTATAGCCTGGGTTCTGAAGCTTAAAAAATGGAGAGCCACAAAACATTCACCAGAGATCAAATAAGCAAAAATATCTTCATGCACAGTAATGGGGGGATTTTCCAAAGGACTGGCCAAGAAATAGCTCTCTCAAAGCCAGGTTTTCAGGAATTGAAGGATGGTGGCCAAAGAAGAGGCCAAAGGAGACTCACCTGAGCATGTGGGCTGCATTGAAAACAACATCAAATTCATCACTGTCCAGCTCAGCTGCCTTCTGGGCCATCTCAGCTGCCTCCATCACCCGAGCCTCTTCCAGAAGGAATTGGCCTGAAAGAAAGAGAGAACATGAGAAATAGAGATAGAATGAGAGAGAGAGAGAGACAGAGAGACAGACAGAGACAGAGAGAGAGACAGAGACAGAGACAGACAGAGACAGAGAAAGAGACAGACAGAGAGAGACAGACAGAGACAGAGAAAGAGACAGAGAGAGAGACAGAGAGAGAGACAGAGACAGAGAGGGACAGAGAAAGAGACAGAGAGAGAGAGAGAAGGAAAAGGAGAGGGAGAGGGAGAGAGAGAGTTGGTGAGCTACAGGTAAGGAACCAAATTCAGAGAAGCAGTGAAGCTTCTGGAGTCAGGATGACACAAATCCGACCTCAGATACTTATTAGTCGTGTGACCTTGGATGAGTCATTTTATCTGTTAGTATAGGAGGCAGCTAGGTGGCTCAGTGGATAGTGTTGAGCCCGGAGTCAGGAAAGACCTGAGTTCAAATCTACCCTCAAACATCCAGTAGCTAGGTGATCCTGGGCAAGTCACCTAATCTCTGCCTTAATTGACTGGAGAAGAAATGGAAAACCACTCCAGTATCTTTGTCAAGAAAACTCTTTGGAGAATATTGGCGTACTATGACATGGGGTCACAAAGAGGTACATATGACTGAATGTCTGAACAAGGTATAGCTGCTACTCAAAGGTGTATCAAAGGCTAGCTATCTTTCTCTAAGGTGGCTTCCTTGATTTTCATAGCACAGCACTGAAAGACTATAAACTACCTATGTGCACACTGATAATGTGATCAAAATTATTTCACTTTTACATCTGTGATTAATGTAGAACTATATCTTACATTTTCCCTCTTTTTAAGAAAACACCTATGCCCTCCCAAGGCAATGCAAGCCATAAAAATAAATCGAACATGTCTTCTGAAATGTATTACAAGTATAAACGGTATTGACTTTCTTTACTATTGACCCTCATCATGAAGGCACTAGGGACTCAATACAAAGCAGAAATCAATCAACATACTAATATTTATTAAATGCTTCCTTTGTGTTATATAAATGCTTGTTGGCTGACTGATCAACTAAGAAGTTCTGTGATATAGTGGACCCAAAGAGCTGGCCTCTAGATCATGAACATCAAGGATCAGGTTACACCTTGGACATTTCCTGGTTGTGGGGATCCTGGAGAAGTCACTTACTGTCTCAGTGCTCTAAGCCAATGCTGTGGAACTCAAAACAGAAATGGTGTCCACTAAGCATGCACACAGATCCCTGCTGAATGCATATTGACTTAGAAAACCACATATTAATATCATCTCCATCCTATTATGTTTCTTTATTTTCTTAAATATTTCTCAATTTCTGCATAATCTGGTTTGGACAGCCCCAGAGAGTGTCAAGATCAGAGTGTTACTCTGATCTAGGTAACTCTCCATGACTGTCTGTTTTCATGGAGGACGATGAATTGTATGGGGACTTTTCATCTGAGAGTTTCCTAGAGCAAAGAAATTTCAGGTCCAGTCTCTATCCTGATTCACATTATATACCAGGCACTGTGCTAAGAGCTGGGGACACATAATAAAAGACTGGGGAAAAGTAGGTTTGAAAATTGACTTTTACATTCATGATTAACGTAGAAATATATTTGTCATCCTATATTTGAATTAGTGAATTGAAATAGATAACTCATGATGTGTAAATCAGAGCAACTCTGAGGTACTACCTCACACCTGTCAGACTGGCTAATAGGACAGAAAAAGAAAATGACAAATGTTGGAGAGAACGTGGGAAAATTAAAACACTCATTTACAATTGGTGATGTTGCATACTGATTCACCCTTTCTGGAGAGCTATGTGGAACTGTGTCCAAAGGGCTATAAAACCATGCATACCCTGACCAAGCAATAGTACTACTAGGTTTCTATTCCAAAGAGATAAGAAACAAAAAGGAACCTAGGTATCTTTGTACCTATGTGTAAAAAATATTTATAGGAACTCTTTTAGTGGGGGCAAAGACTTGGACATTGGGGGATGCTCATCAATAGGAGAATGGCTGAACAAGTTGTTATATGTGATTGGGATGGAATACTTCTGGGCTTTAAGAAATGATGAGTAGGATATTCTCAAAAAATATAGAAATATTTACATGAACAAAGTGAAATGAGCAGAACCAGGAGAACATTGTATACAGTAACAGCAATATTGTATGACAGTGTACTATGAATAACTTAGTTATTCTCAGTAATACAATGATCCAAAACAATTTTGTAGGACTATAATAAAAGGTGCTATACATCTCCAGATAAAGAAGTACTATAGCCTGAATGCAGATCAATGATACTTTTTCTTTATTTTTCTTGTTTGTTTGGGTTTTTTGTCTGTGTTTTCTTTCACAGCATGACTTACATGGAAATTTGTTTTGTATGACTATACATGTATAACCTATGTGAAACTGCTTGCCTCCTCAATGAGAGGAAAGAGGAGACAGAGAGAATTTAGAACTCAAAATCTGAAGAAAAAAAGAATGTTAAAATTGTTTTTATATGTAATTGGGAAAAAATAAAATATTAAATAAGAGGGGGGGAAATAAAGAGATAGCTCAAACCATGTTAGATCAGTGCAAAAATGCTAGATTTCATTTGATCTTGGTAACTTACTAGGTAAGGTTTGGCAGGTGCTTGAAAGAGAAATTATGGAGAAATACTGTATGCTATAGGTTTGAGAAGTGTGCTGAAGGAGACAGAACAATGTTTGGACTCAGAGTTCCAATTCCAGCTCTGTTACTACTAGGCATACAGAGTAGCACCAAAGAAAGAACATTCACTGGCTCTAGACTCAGGCAATCTCATTTCAGATCCCTCTATGTAATACATATGGTGTGACTTCAGGCAAGTTACTTAACCTACCTGAGTCTCAGTCTGCCCATTTGTAAAATGAAGGGCTTAAACTAGAAGACCATCCATTTCTATGATTCTATACACAAATGAATAACTTTAGACGAGTCACTTAATTTGTGCCTCAGTTTCTTAATTTGTAAAAATGGGTCAACGGCCTGAATCAGATACTGCCTAATGTCCCTTAGAACTCTAAATTTAAGATCTTAAAGATCTATAATAAACTCAAGCGTGTTTTATTCATTAACTTTGAGATTAGTTTAATTTTCTTGGACTTTGTCATTTAGATTGAACTAGAATTCTGTATTGAACTACATGAATTTTTAAAAATTATATCAGGGCTATTAACGAAAAAACAAAGAAAAATTGATCAAACATTAACCCCCATGAAGCACTCGTTTTTGTTCTCCTAGTGGGAAGTAACAGAAAAAGGATCAATTTCAAGCATAATCCACCAATCACATTCCAATCATTTACAAACCCAAATCACTGCCTACAACACCAGGTGCTGCCTGCATGACTGCCAGACTGCTTATATATTGTTCCAATTCTTATTTTCCCCTGAACAGTTGCCTTGCTTTAAATACTGAACAATATTTTGACCATATCAAAAATGGTGATTATAATGATATGTTGGTATCACGGGGAGTTGGGGGAGGGAGAGTTTTTTGTCTTGTTTTGTTTTGTTCTGTATTTTTCCAATGGTCAAGGCTTTCGTCTCTACCGAAGCCCAATTACCAACTACTCTTTCTGCACAAAATGACACATCCAAATTTGTCTCCTTAACCACCATTTTATTTGTTGTGAAATGAGAAAGGAAGGGGGAAAGCCTTTATTTAAAAGACTGATCGCAAAAGTACAATCGCACTAAATATTCTTAAACTTTAACTAGTAGAACAGGGAATAAAGATAAGCAAGGACCTCCTCAAATTGGGCTAGACCATTTTCTTTAGGAATCAACTTAGGAACCTCCAGGACGTGGGGATCCCCAGGTTATCCCTCCAGTACTCGTTATGTACAGTATTTTATAGGTCAGAAAATCTCATTAAAAATTGGAAATGACTGTGTGTGTGTGGGGGGAAATTCACAAAAATTGCATATTTACATAGGCAAACCACATGGTTATGGTGCTGGAATTACAGAGTATACTGAATCAAATAAAAATAATCATAATGCCAAATGTTAACATTTATTATTTTTTTAAAAAAGTTTCTCTTAATTTCATTAGCTTCAAGAATATCAAGCTAAAACAACTCTTTGGTTGGCTGTATTTCAGTTTTCTTATTGATTTAGGTGTGTTCAACTCTTCCTGACCCCATTTGGAATTTTTTTTTTGGCAGACACTTGAGTGATTTGCCACTTCCTTCTCCAGCTCATTTTACAGTTGAGTAAACTGAGTCAAATAGGGTTAAATGACTTGCCCAGGGTCACACAGCAGGTAAGTGTCTGAGGCTGGATTTGAACTCAGGTCTTCCTGATTCCAGGTCTGTCCCTCTAGCCACTGTGCCACCCACTGTGTTTCAGTTGGTTATCTTTATTAGGGTCTGGAACTGGATGGCTCCAGAAGGCAGAGAACATCTAGCCTAAACCTTCATTTTTCATAAACAAGGAAAACATGCTATACATGACTTACCCATAATCATACAACTAATCAATGCTGAAAGCAGAGTTTGAGTTCAGTTTCTTTGGCCCCAAATTGAGTGTTCTGTCCACTAGCCCCATCCTTTAAAATTATTTTTCAAGCAATGTCATTTATATTTAGGTTAATTAGTTGTAAAGTCAAGAGAGGAAAGCTTGGTACAGTAAAAAGAACACTGTCCAGGGTCAAGGGACCTGAGCTAAAATCCTGGCCTCCCTGCTTTCTAGGTACTGCAGTGGATGGAAGGTAGGAATTGGATTAAATTAAATTAATTAAATGAGTTTAAATCATCCTCTGACATTCACTAGCTGTGTGACCCTGGGCAAGTCACTTAACTGCTGCTTTAGTTTCCTCATCAATAAAATGGGGATAATAATAGCATCTACCACTCAGGGGAAAAATGACATAGCACTTGGAAAGTGCTTTGGAAATCTTAGAGCAGTGGTTCTCAAAGTTCCTAATGCCGGGACCATTTAATAGTGTATCTGTATGTGGGCAGACTCGCCTGGATACAGATAAAGGAGCAGTGTCTGGGTTCCTACGACCATCGGAAATATGTGTTTTCCAATAGTCTTAGGTGATCCCTGTGAAAGGGTCATTTGACCCCCCAAGGGGTTATGATCCACAGGTTGAGAACCACTGTCTTAGGGCATCATATAAAATGTTATCACTACTGTTGCTGCTGCTACTTGTGTTTGGTCAAATAAATTGCAGCTCCTTACATTTCTTCATTCTTTCAAATGAGAGAGTTGGATTAGGTGATCTCTGAGGTCCTTTAAAGCTTCAAATCTATGACTTTCATGCCTACTTTTAATCCAACTGTCATAATTTCTACCATGCTGATTTGGGGGGATGGAAGGACACAAAGACAGAAAGCAATGTTATCCTGTTGTATGAATTATTTCCTCAAATTAATGAATGGTGTCATTGATTCTTTCTCTCTTGCTCCAGATCGACAGATCAGTGTGAAGAGATGTTGCTTCAATAGGGTAACTATTTTCTTGCAAAGCTGTCCAGTCTTGTTTTTTGTTTGTTTGTTTAGCAGGTTTTATGATTTGAATTGGAAGGGAAAGTCAATTGTTATTCCACTACGGAGCAGCAGTATTTTTATTTATTTTGTAACAGCCCAATAAAACATATACTGGAAATATGCTTTTGTAGGAAGGTGTCTAAGGACCCCAAAATATCATAAATATGGAAAGCAGTATGGGCCGTTCTCTTATTGATGACTCACAAACTTATATGGCTTTGGGACTGGGCTATAAGAGGCAAGACTAAATTTGGCCTGGACTTTGATGATGCCTGCAGAGGCAGATGACCGGATGAGAGCTGGAAATTTCAATCAAATTTCATGAGCAAGTTGGCGGGGAATGGACTTGAATTCATTCAAATCTATTGTCTCTAGACCGGTCTCGTTAGACATTTAAAACATGTTGCTGGTTCATTTTGCATGCAGAGCTTACATCACAAAGTCTCATTTCCTTCCCTGTCTTGAAACATTGTCGAATCCATGGTTAACAAGGCTGGTTACAGGCTTAGTTTCCATGTATTTCTATTTATCTTTTTTATGTAAGCAGCAGACTGTTGTTGAAAGAACGCTGGCTCTGGGGTCAGAGGACTGTAAAAAATCCTTTAATATCCTGCCTCTGACACTTACTGCCTATGCAACCTCCAGCAAAGTTAATGAACATTCAAGGACCTTAGTTTTGTCATCTGTACAGTGAGGGAGCTGGATTAGATATATGATTCCATGTTGCTATTTAGAGGCAGGTAGGTGACATGAGGATAGAGCTGTGGGCTAGGAGTTAGGAAAATCTGAGTTCAAATGAGGCTTTAGACACTTACTGCTAGCTGTGTGACCCTGGGCAAGTCACTTAACTATTGTCTGTGTTAGTTTCTTCAGTTATAAAAATGAGGATTATTATACACCTAATTCTCTGGATTCTTGTGAGAACCAAATAAGAAAATATTTTAAAGTGTTTAGCACAGTACCTGGCATAAATTAGGCATTTAATAAGCCCTTTTTCCTTCCTTTCTTTGTTTTCTTCCTCCCTTTCCTTCCCTTTTTTCTTTTTCTGTCACTTCCTTCTCTCCTTTTTTCTTCCCTTTCTTCTTTCCTTTCCTTCCTACCTCCCTTTCCTCCCTACTCCTTCTTTCCTTGCTTCCTTTCTTCCTCTTTCCTTCCTTTCTTTCTTATTTCCTTCCTTCCCTCCCTCCTTACTTCTTTCCCTCCTCCCTTCTTCTCTCCCTCCCTTCCTTCCTTACTTCTCTCCTTTTACCCTTCCTTCTTTCCTCCCTTCCTTTCTTTCCTTTTTCATTCCCTCCCTCTCTCACTTCTTTTCTTCCTTCCTTCCCATTTACATATGCCTGGAATTCTCAACTAGATTATGTCTCCCTGTAGGGCCAAAGCTATATTATCACACCTAGTATCCCCAGGACCCTGAACAATACCTTGAATACAGTGGGTGCTCTAGTAGTATCTTGTGAGGACAGTGGTATACACAGTTAACTGAACATAATTAAAATCAAATGCAGTACAGTCATTCCAATTCTCTCTCCCAATGGCCATTTAATTATAAAAATTATTTGATCTATGATCTATGCTTTTCTTCTTTCATGCAACAATACATCCCACAAATATTTATTTAGTGCCTTTAATTTAAAATGCATTGTGGGCCTGAGGCAAAGGTAAGGGAGAGGAGCACTCTAAATATGATGGGACAGTTCATACAAAGTCAAGGAGGAAGAATCTGGAAAACATCAATTGGGCCTTTTTGGCTACAATGCAGAGGGAATTCATGTGAATATAGTCTAAAATATATATATATGGCAGCCATATTAAAAAGGTCTTTAAAATACCAGCAAAGTTTGAGTTTGATCCAAGAAGCAATAGTGGGTCTATTCAAGTTTCTTAAAGAAGTGAAAATGATGCGGCCAGCCCTATGATTTAAGAATATCAGTTTGACAGCTAAGTGGAGAACTGATTGGCAGAGAGACCAATTAGGAAGCTACTTGTAACAGGTGGGACAAGAAGCAATCAGGACCTTAACTAGGGTGGCTCTGTGAGTCGAGAAGAGGGGATGAATGTGAGGGATGCTGTGAACCCATAATCAACAGTGTTTGGCAACCGGATCTAAGGTAGTTGGGAGAGATGAGGAGTGGAAGAGCTGAGGTTGTGAATGAGGTATTTAAGGTCAGATTAAGTGCCAGCAATTGGAAAGACCAGGGAAGGTCCCACCTGAGACCATAAAGAAACAGAAGGATTCTGCCAGTTAAAGATGAAAAGAGAAATGTATTCCAGACATACAGCATGGCTTATGTACAGAAGGAAGAGATGAAGCATGGCACTTGGTGAAGAGCCACTAAGAGTGCAGAAAAGGAAGTAATATGAAATGTAGACTAGAGTCAAATTGTGAAGAGCACTGAATGCCAGGTTAAACAAGCTGCATTATACACTAGAGACAACAATCCAAAACTACTCCCAGTAATATATTATATTTTTTCCTGAGTATAAATATGAATAACGGAAGGGAAGAGTATTTCTAAATATGTTAAAATTGCTTTTAAATTAAAATTACTTTGACTGAAAAATCAGTGAAATTCTTCCTTAATCTTTGAAATAAAGATATGTTTTTCTCTTATACATAGTTTAAGGCATTGCCATTTGACAAGTTTCCTTACTCTGCACCCCCAAAGGAAACCACAATAAACTTCTGAGAAATGAATTTGATGTTCAAGTATGAATTTTGACTGGTGGAGAGGAAAGAATCCCAGTGTTCCTCTGCCTCAGAAGTCAGGCCAAAGTTCTGTTCATGAGCAAAAGAAAGTCCTTCTGTTTATCTCCCAAGTATGTGGTTGAACATTTATACAAGGTCCTCTGCCTATCAGGTGATAAGACTGTGTTAATCTAAAATTTATCACCTTTTCCCCAGAGGAGAGGGAGGGTAGCTAAGCATCCCTTGGGGCAACTGAAGTCTAGTACCAGAAGAAAACTTCTTATCAGTTTATTCATCTTGTAAGGAAATCCCTTTTAATATTGATATTTTTTGTGAATGTTGAATAAGCATTTTTATTGCATAATAATTACAGACTTTGATTATAGTGCCTCAAGGTTTATGAAAACCTTTACCGACAGGATCCCCTTTGATCCTCTTAATACTGTGAATTATTTTACAAATGCTATATGTGAGATTCAGAGATGTTAAATTAAGTAATTTCCCCAGTCTGCCAAGCAATTTTGGAGGCAGGATTGGAATCCAGATCTGTGGTGCCTTTAAGTCCACCCTTCCTTCCTTCCTTTCTTCCTTCCTTCCTTCCTTCCTTCCTTCCTCCCTCCATCCCTTTCTTCCTTCCTCCCTCCCTCCTTCCTTCTCTCCATTTCTTTCTCCCTCCCTTCTTCCTTCCCTCCCTCCCTCTCTCCTTCTCCTTCATATGTTTCTACATAAACACATTTATAATACATTATTCATGTTTGCCTATCTGTGCTTCTCCCTCTATACACATACTCTATTTGAAAATATGCTTACATACAACAATATTTTCCACTATGAATTAATAGAAATACATTCCACATTTAGAATATCCTTGACAGTTCTTTAATTTTATGCACTAGTCTTTGACCAAAGCCCCTAATGTTCTCACCAGGTAATAAAATTTGATTAACATTATTAATAACATTGCTTTGTATCTATGTTGTGTTTCAGTGTTTTCATACTACATTTCTCTAATTTTAATTTGACCTCTATAGTAACCTTGAAAAGTAGGTAGACATTTAGTTCATGTCATTGTTGTTTATCTTTTGTTCTCAAAGAGGGCATGACATCAAGGAGGTGACACCATGACATGGAAGTGAATTGTATTTAAGTGAGGGAGGGTTGTGCAAAGTCACCAACCTTACTTTTTCCTCTGGAGCTATCTGGGTCCAGTGGCAATATATAGATAAGAAATGTGCCCCAGCTGCTTAGCAATCTAGCCTTTAGGGAAATACATTTTTAAAAATAGTTTATGTAGGAATTAACTGAATACATAGTTTGTGATTTCCCCAATTCATATATCTAGCAAGTGGAGGAATTGGGATCAGAAACCCTCATACTCGAACTAGTTAACAAAGAAGAATTTTCTGTAGTCCAGAGATTCAGTGCATTATTCCACAGTGGGAAAGCATCCCTTGGTGGCCAACCATCATCTGCCTTCCAGCCTCAAAACTATAAGTCTGAGGTTTAAGGGGTGAAAAAGAGACTGGAGATGATAAAGAAGTTTGTACAATCACATCCTTGGAGGGACTGTGGTGGCTGGAAGACCGTCACACCCTATGGGCAGAGTCTGCAAGTTGGGACATGGGAGATGTTTCAACTATGGAATCTCATTCAATTAAGAGGGCTAAGAAGAAAACAGACCTGGAAAAATGGAAAGGGCTGTTGCTCTTTAGAGAGATAGGTCATCCTGTAGTAGATTTCCCCTTCTCCTTTTTTCAAATTATAGATTTCACACGGTCAGGGACTTCTTTGGCAATCAAATATTCATTTAATAGATGAAGAAACTGAAGACCAGGCAGGTTATGTGATCTTCCCAATATGACACAGGTAGTTATCTTTTGTAGAATTTGAACCCAATCCCCTCATTCCAATATGAGTGTTCTTTTTAAATATACCGTTCTAGACTTTTTTGTTTCTGGATGCTTCAAGGGTTGTCAAAGAACCTCATTTTAAACTGACTCTCATATGGCTATTTTTACAGAAAAATAAAGATATAGGGGGGCAAGGAGGCGAGGAGGAAAGGAAGCACATTAAGTAGGATTTGGTGATCTTTTTAGAAGTACATAATTTTGTAAATGCCCATGTGACATTTTAAAATAACTAAATTAAATAATTAGATAACAAATATAAGAATATGAGAAATACGAAAAAATATCAAAACTCCAGAAAAGAGATAAAACTTGTGTGAAGAAATCTAGGTTATTGAAAAGCATGTCTCTCTCTGTTTAGAAAAAAGGTATAAATATGGGATGAGAAAAATAAATTGGGGATTAGTTGAGTTGGAGATAGAATAAAGAAGCTAGAGTTCAGGAAACCTGAAAATCTGTAGTTTAAAAGAGAAAAGGGATGCTTGCAGACTTTCAGGCAAAATGCACTGGAGAGAGAAAATTAATTGCATGCAGGAAGAATGAGGATTACCAGTAACATTAAAAGTAAGGAAATAGACATTATACTTAACAGCCCAGAGGGCTGTTTAAGGTAAGCAATGGATTATTCTCATTACATTAATTACACAGTCACTTAACTGGGTAAATCACAGCTGCTTTTCTGTATAGTTGAACTTCGGGATGGAAATACCTTCTAGGAATTCCACCCCCGTGTAAAGTTGACACGTACAATTAGCTCTCTGAAAATATTGATATTTGTGGGTTTTAACTAAAGAATTCCAATAGTACACGGAATGACTGAATTCATGTTCAGTGATAGCATGCATGCCTTAAGCCTGTTGTTGTGGCTCTTCCATGTTTCTTCTCCCACTTCAATAATTCATTAGATAAACTAATCTGATCAGATTTCTGAAACCATAGCCATGAGATGTTACGTCTACTGTGCATCTTTGAATATACGACAACTCTGCTGTGAGGAAATGGCAAAGCTGTCCAGTATCTTTGCCAAGAAAATGCCATGGTGCATGGGGACACTTAGAGTTGGGCGTGAGGGAATCACAAACACCAACAAACACATGTATGTGTATCATGATGTCATTTTGGTCTTCTTTGAGAACAAAGGAAAAGAGCATCACCTATATGCACACACATGTACATATATGTGCACGAGTGTACATATACACACATTTATATTTTTTCTGGAACTAAAATTTCATTTGCTTAGAGAACTATCATTGAGAAAACTCCCTTTACAAGTGCTAATCTACATGTTACTTAACCTCTTTCTCAGTTTCATGATAGTACTTCCCTCCTAGGGCTGTTATGAGGCTCAAATGGGATAATAATTGTGAAGTATTTTGCACATTTTTAGTCACTATATAAATGTGATAATGTAGATTATGATGACAGTGATGGTGGTGATGACGATGGTGATGGTGATGGTGATGATGATGACAGTGATGGTGGTGATGATGGTGAGGGTGATGGTGATAGTGATGGTGATGACAGTGATGATGGTGATGATGGTGACAGTGATGATGGTGATGGTGATGATGGTGATGATGATGGTGATGATGGTGATGATGATGGTGACAGTGATGATGGTGATGGTGATGATGGTGATGGTTATGATGGTGATGATGGTGAGGGTGATGAGGGTGATGATGGTGATGATGGTGATGATGATGATGATGGTGATGATGGTGATGGTGATGATGGTGATGATGGTGATGATGATGGTGATGATGGTGATGATGGTGGTGATGATGGTGATGATGGTGATGATGGTGAGGGTGATGAGGGTGATGATGGTGAATGTGATGGTGATAGTGATGATGATTTTCTTAGAGATATCGCTGAGGTACAGGAGATTATAGTAACTTTCCCAAAATAGATGTGGTATCTAAACAGATGTTTTCTTGACTTTAAAGTCAACTCTCTGTCTACTGTACTATTGTTTCCCACCTGCATGCCTCCATGTGTCAAATGTGGATAAAATACTCAATTGTACCATGCTATGATTCCAATATTTTGAAAACAAGGTTTTGAATCCTTTCTAAAGAATAATTTGATTCTCTTTTCTGATTTTTTTTTCTGTTCCGTGACTTCTCCCTTATGTTCTGATTCTTCTTTCACAAAATGACTGATGTGGAAATATATTTACTATGATCATACATGTATACCCTACATCAGATTGCATGCTGTTTTGGGTGGGGGGGGAGCAGAAAAAAGGGAGAAAATTTGGAAGTAAAAATCTTATGAAAACGAATGTTGAAAACCCAAAATTAATTAATTGCTTTCTTAGAACCCTCACACAATTGTGTCACACATGTGTGACCCTGGAGAAGTAACAACTTTGATAGCCTCCAAAAAAAGGGGGGGGGAAGTAGCCAGTTGGTATATTGGAAAGAGCACCTGCCCTGCAGTCCAGGACACCTGAATTCAAATCTGTCTTCAGACACTTACTAGGTGTGTGACCCTTGGCAAGTCATTGAACCCTATTTGCCTCAGTTTCCTCATCTATAAAATGAGCTGGAGAAGAAAATGGCAAACATTCCAGTATCTTTGTGAAGAAACCCCCAAATGGGGTTAGGAAGATACAGATGTGACTGAAAAATGACTGAATAAATTGATAGAGAACTAATACATATTCTCTCTCTCTCTCTCTCTCTCTCTCTCTCTCTCTCTCTCTCTCCTCTCTCTCTGTCTCTCTCTGTCTGTGTCTCTCTCTCTCCCTATCTCTTTCTCTTTCCCTCTGTCTCTCTTTCTCTCTCTGTCTCTGTCTCTCTCCCTCTCTCTTTCTCTTTCTCTCTCTGTCTCTGTGTCTGTTTGTATCTCTCTCCCTCCCTCCCTCCCTCTTTCTTTCTCTTGCTCTCTCACACATACACACATGCACACACACTTTTGTTACAAAAGTCTTAGGACAGTTTTAATTTTTAATGCCGTATATGTGCGTATGTATGCATATATACATTATATGTATATATACATATATACATACATACATATATACTCCCTCAAATTTGCATTTATTTTATATTTATTTGGCTACTATTTTCCCCTCAAGGATATATAAGCTTTTACATCATAACAATAACAGCAAACATTTGAATAATGCTTTAAGGTTTGCAAAGCCTTATGTTACCTCACCAGATCCTCACAACAACCCCATGAGGTAGACACTCTTGTGCCCACTTTGCAGATAGGGAAACTGAGGTTGAGAGAGATGAATTAACTTGCCCCAGTCACACAGCCTCTGAGACAAGATTAGAGCCCAGTTCCTCCTGACGCCAAGTCCAGGACTCTGTCTACTGGACCACCTAACGACCTCTCTGAGTTCAGAGACTTTTATTTTTGTGTTTGTGTCCCCAGAATCTAGCCCAGTGCTTGCTGAATTTCTGCCATGAATAAAAAGATAAACAACGACATGGCCCCTCTTTCAGGTGACCTACATCATACTAGAAGTGTGACTTAAACACAGACAAATGTAATACAAGTTATGTGAAAGGGACGAAGAGGCTCGTATACTATCCTTGTAATGGAATCTCTAAAGGTCAACAGTCTTAAACTGCATTGAGACAAGAAGGGTATTGAAAAGACAGAAGATGGTTCTGCATTTCTCTGCTCTGGTCAGACCACATGAGGTCAATCAGTCAGTCAACGAGCACCCATGAAGGGCTTATGTGTGCTGGCTGCCATAATAATTGGTAAAGATATGATGAAAAGGCAGCTGGGTGGTGCAGTGAATAGAGTGCCAGGTCTGGAGTCAGGATGACATATTTCTGAGTTCAAATCGAGCCTCAGACATTTACTAGCTATGTGACCCTGGGTGAGTCACTTTACTGTATTTGCCTCAGTTTCTCACCTGTAAAATGAGCTGGAGAAGGAAATGATAAACCGCTCCCATATCTTTGCTGAGAAAACCCCCAAATGGGGTCACAGAGAGTTGGACACGACTGTAGAATGTCTAAACAGCTATTCTGAGAAAAGCTATGATAAACCTTAAAACTGTAAAAAAAAAAAATGGAACAATAACAACATAAAGAAAGATCCTCAAGAAGCCCACATTCTGATTGGGGAGATAATATAGAAGCAGCTTGTACACACATGATACAGACAGGGTAAATGGAAGGTAATCTCCTGGTAAAGGCTCATCCACAATCACAGGCTGCCAAAGGAAGAGCTGGAAGGGAGCTCAGAAGCCATATCAGCTGTATCCACTCATTTGACAGATGAGGAAACTGAGCGCCCGAGCAGTTAGATGACTTACCCGAGGTCACACAGAGAATAAGCATGAAAAATAGGACTTGAACCCACGTCCTCTGACTGCAGAGTTGTCACTCTCTGTCGTACTATGCTGACTGCTTCAGTTTTGGGTCCTGCCATATGTGACACATTTTCAGAATCATATTGACTAGCTAGAGTGTGTAGGAGGAGGAAGAGCAACCGAGTAGATGAATTCATTTCATGTAACAGCAAGAACAATAAATATTTACAGTTATCTGAGCTTTGCCAAGCATTTTATATTTTAAAATTTGATTATCACATTTCTATGAGATGGGTGCTATTATTACCCCCATTTCACAGATGGGAAAACTGAGCCAAGAGGTTGAATTATTTGCCCAAAGTCATACAGCTACTAAACGTTTGAGGCAAGATTTGAACTTTATTGGTAAGAACAAGGCTGCCACGGAAGGATTCAGTCTGAGGGACCAATTCTCTAGGTCAACAGTTCTGAAACTTTTTTGTCTCACATCCCTTTATACTCTTAACTATTGAGGACCACAAAGAGCTTTATTGCTTATGGTATCAATCAATTCCTCAATAGGAATTAAAACATCTTAGTATTATTGTGAAAATAGTTTTGGCATTGAGAACAACCTGAAAGGGTCTGAGTCTCCAGAACACACTCTGAGAGTCACTTATGTAGGTGGCTCATAAGAAGATTAATCAGGCACCAATTTGAAGAATAAACTTGAGAGGGGATAGGCTGGAGAAAAGAAGACCAATTAGGACAATATTATAGTTAACTATAGGCTAGAAAATAAAAGGGCTTGAAGCAGGGTGATGAGAATAGGAGAGGAGAGGAAGAAATAGTTGTAAATGGTTTGGATGTGATCAGCGTTTTAAAAATCACTTTTCTCTTCCTTTCTGACACGCTGTGTTGCTAAATCATTTTTTTAAGTCAAGATAGCAAGCCTACTGAATACCCTTCCCCCCAGTCTACCCTCTATTATATGCTCCCACATTTTCCCCTAACTTTCTAGTAAGGCAAGATGAACTTCTACACTCCAGTGCCTGTCATTTCCAACTCTTCATGACCCTGTTAAGGGTTTTCTTGGCAAAGATACTTTAGTGCTTTGCCATTTCCTTCTCTAGCTCATTTTACAGATGAGGAAACTAAGGCAAACAGGGTTAAGTGACTTGCCCAGAGTCACACAGTTAGTGTCCGAGGCCAGATTTGAACTCAGGAAGATGAGTCCTTCTGACTTCAGCTCGGTACTGGATCCACTGCACCATTTCTGAAAATAGCATCAGGGAGAGACTATAACTCCAGGAATATGTGAGTTTCTTAAATGTATTATTTCTTGAGATTACAAATATTTTAATTTGCCTTTTTGTCTCTAGAAAGCAGCATGGTACCTTTCACTGGAGTGAATATTTAAAAGATGCTTCTTCAAAGAATGGATGGATGGAAGGATGGTTTGGTTGATAGCTAGCTAGATGTAGAGTAGAGGGAACCATACTAAGGAAATTATGTGGGCAGTGGAGAGAGCACATACTGGCCTTTCAGGCAGGTGGGAAGACCTTACTCCAAACCCTGCCTCAGACATGTACTCCCTGGGTAATCCCAAGCAAATCACTCTCTCTGCCTCAATTTCTTCTATTGTAAAGTGGGAACAATGATAGCACCTACCTCCTAGGGTTGTTCTGGGAATTAAATGAGATCATATTTCTAGAGGGTTTAGCACAGGCACTTAAAAAAAATGCTTGCTTGTTTCCTTGCTTCATTCCTTCCTTTGTCCATCTGTTTGTTCCTTCCTTCCTCACTCCCTTTTTCCCTTCCTTCATTCCTGTGACCCCAAAGAAATCACTTAACCTCTAGGGCTATCAGGAAACTCCTTAGGACCTCCCACCAAGTCATAAGTGTGTTTTTTAATTATTATTTTTTTTTAGTTTTCAATATTCATTTCCACAAGATTGAGTTACAAATTTTCTCCCCGTCTTTCCTCTACCTCCAACCCAAGATAGCGAGCCTACTGAATACCCCTCCACCCCAATCTCTTCTCTCTTATATCCTCCCCCATTTCTCCCTAACTTTCTAGTAGGGTAAGACAAACTTCCATACCCCAGTGCCTGTATATCTTACTTCCCAAATGCATGTAAAAAACTATTTTTAAAAATAAACATTTGATCTTAAAACTCTGAATTCCAGATTCTCTCCCTTCTTCCCTCCTTAGCTACTGCCACTGGGAAGATAAGCAATTCAATATAGGTTGTGCATGTATAATTCCACAAAACATTTCCATAGTACTTATATTGTGGAAGACTGACTATATTTCCCTCCTTCCTATCCCACCCCCCCCGTTCTATTTTCTTCTTTGACCCTGTCCCTTTTCAAGTGTTTGCTTCTAACTACCCTCTCCCCCAACTTGCCCTCCCTTCTATCACTCCCCCCCCACCTTCCCTCATATTTTCCTGTATGGCAAGATACCCAAATGAGTGTGTATGTTATTCCCTCCTTAAGCCAAATTCTATGGGAGTAAGGTTGATCTATTCCCTTTCACCTTCCTACTCTTCCCCTCCATTGTGAAAGTTTTCTTTTGCCCCTTTTATATGAGATAATTTACCCTAGTTTATCTCTCCCTTTCTCCTTCTCCCAGTATATTCCTCTCTCATTTCTGGTTTTTTCATCAATAATGTTTGAAACTCCTCTATTTCACTGAATGACCATATTTTCCCCTGTAGCATTATACTCAGTTTTGCTGGGTAGGTGATTCTTGGTTTTACTCCTAGCTCCTTTGACCTCTGGAATATCATATTCCAAGCCCTTCGATCCCTTAATGTGGAAGCTGTTAGATCCTGTGTTATCCTGATTGTGTTTCCACAATGTTCAAATTGTTTATTTGGCTACTTACCGTATTTTCACCTTGACCTGGAAAATCTGGAATTTGGCTATAATATTCCTAGGAGTTTTCTTTTGGGAATCTTTTTCAAGAGATGTTTGGTGAATTCTTTCAATTTTGATTTTTCCCTCTGGTTCTAGAATATCAGGGCAATTTTCCTTGAGAATTTCTTGAAGGATGGTTTCTAGGCTCTTTTTTTTTTCTCAGACAAAGAAAAAGTAAAGTTTATTGAAAGTTCAAGTTCGCTATATGGGGTAGACTCTTAAGGAGCCAGTCTGTACTAGGTCATTCTCTGGCACTCTCACAGAGCAAGTCTCTGCTAGGCCATTTCATGGTGCTTTCACCTGTGGGGGCTCTTTTTTGATGGTGGTTTTCAGGTAGTCCAACAATTTTTAAATTATCTGTCCTGGACCTATTTTCTGGGTCAGTTGTTTTTCCTATGAGATATTTCATATTGCCTTCTATTTTTCCATTTGTTTGGATCTTGATTTCTCATAAAGTCATTAGCTTCCATTTGCCCCACTCTAACTCTGAAGGAATTATTCTCTTGAGTGAGTTTTTGAAATTCCGTTTCCATATGGCCAATTTCACTTTTTAAGGCATTCTTCTCCTCACTGGTTTTTTTTTTTTGGGGGGGGGTCTCTTTTGTCATGTGAGTTAATCTATTTTTTAAGTTGTTATTCTCTTCAGTATTTTATGGGTCTCCTTTAGCAGGCTTTTGACTTGCTTTTCATGATTTTCTTGCATCATTCTAATTTCTCTTCCCAATTTTTCTTCCACTTCTCTTACCTGATTTTCAAAATCCTTCTTGAGCTCTTCTGTGGCCTGTAACTAGTTCATATTTTTCTTGGAAGCTTTTGATGCAGGAGTTCTGACTATGTTGTCTGCTTCTGGTTTCCCGTTTTGATTCTCTTTGTCCCCTCCCCCCCACCAAAGATTCTATGATCTGATTGTGCTTCCTCTCTTTGCTCATTTTTCCAGCCAGTTACTTGACTTTTGAGCTCTTTGCCATGGTAGAACTCTGCTTCCAGAGTGGAGAGAGCTGTGTCCCAAATTGTTGGGGTTTTTGCAACTGGGTGCTTTCTCTCTACAGCCACCACAAGCTCTGGCACACTGGCTTTCCTTACCTCAGGACCACCATCCAAGACTGTGCCCCAGATGCAAGCAGGTCAAAGCAAGAGCTATTACCCTCTAAATCGGTGGTTCTCAACCTGTGGGTTATGTTCAATTTGTAACAACGAAAATACATCCTGCATATCAGATATTTAAATTATGATTAATAACAGTAGAAAAAATTATAGTTATGAAGTAGCAACAAAAATAATTTTATGGTTGGGGGGTCACCACAACATGAGGAACTGTATTAAAGGACTGAGGTATTAGGAAGGTTGAGAACCACTGCTCTAAGTGGTCTCTTGGTCCCCTTTGATCTGTAGGCCAGGAGCTCTGAGGCAACCACACAGCAGCAGCAGCAGCCACCGCACTACTGCACAGCCTTCACCCAGGGGGCAGGGGCTGGACCGTGTTCTTCTCTCACTGTGGATCAATAGGGTTCCCCACTGACCTTTTACTTTCTTTTTGGGGTTTATGGGTTGAGAAGTCTGGAAACTATCACAGCTGCTGGTGATTCCCTCTACTGAAGTCTGCTCTGGCTGGTTTGTGCTGCTGGTTGGGGCCACCCCAGGTCTGGGTCAGTGTGGCTCACACAGGACTGTGCTTGCTTCCCAGCTTGGTGCAATAAACCCTTCCCGCTGGCCTGCTGGGCTGCCTTCATGGGAGATTCATTTCTCTCTGTCACTTTGTGAATTCTGTAGCTTTAAAATTTGTTTAGCATAATTTATTTACAGTTATTGGAGTTGGTTGAAGTGGGTCTCAAGCAAGTTCCTGCTTTTACTCTGCCATCTTGGCCACCCCTATAAGTAGGTTTTGAATTGTGGGAGTTTTCTACACTGATGTAATCATGGACACTGATAACAGATCCCAGACATCTATGGGAGTACAGGTAAGCAGTCTCTGGTTTCCCCTGAAATATCTCCTGTTTTCAGTGATTAACAGAAGGGTCTTCATAAATTTCCTACCTGCACTACTCAGCAATTACACCTATTTATTGTTCAATTAAAAGTCTTTAATTAATTAAAAGTCTTTAATTCACAGATTGACCCATTCTTAATCAATAAACATTTATTAAGGATCTTCTATGTAACAGGCATAATTCTGGGCAAAATAAAGCAGTCCTTCCCCTCAAGGAGTTTATATTCTATTGGGAAAATGATATGTTTAGAGTACATATAAATCTATACAAAATGTATTTAAAGAAGCTAACAAGGTAATTTTCATATGGAAAGCAGGTAAGCTCCAAGCTAAAGGGTCTCACACAGGTGGCCTTAAGTGGTGGCGATGAGGAGGGTATTGATTCCAGATATTGTGACAAAGTCACAGAGATGAGGCATGCAGAATGTTAATCACACTTCCTACCTGTAGAATATTTTAGCGAGATCTAGTCTAGCGTTTGTTAGACATTACAATCCTGGATGGACAAGAAGAAAGTCCTTTGTGGCCCTTGCCCAATAGGGAAAGCTAACATTTTCCCTCACATTTGACATTAGGTCCATTTCCATTCTGAAATATCTGAAGTCAAATCTCATAGGAAGCCCACAGAGTTAGGACAAAATTCTAGACCACTTGAGTACTATTACATATCTTAATAACAAAAAAAAATTAAAAATCTCAGGTAAACAGATGAAATCCATTTGAACTTTATCCTTATTTTAGAACATTCTAATTCTAATTACACATGGGAGGCAGGTTTTTGTAGAGGCTGTCCCAAAAGTCTTAGTGCACTTTGAAACTTTAGTTTCCCCCAGCTCCAGACTGACACAGCACATCTAGGGGGTGGGAAGGAATGGAGGGATACATTTAATATGGGCATTTTTAAAAAGTAAAGTCTATTCCTAAGTATAGAATCAAGGACATTCTGGTCTGTATTAGCAAAGAAAAATAATAATAACTTTTTTTCTTAAAGACTATTTAAAATTGAATTTTTCTTTTCAATCAAGATAGTAATGGTATTTGTTTAATTAAAAAAGTCATTACTGCTATTTCTGAAGAAGATTAAAAATGAAACAGTGCATCACAGGGAGCTTCAGCCCATCTCCAGACTTGCTGGCTTTAATTAAAGGAAATAAATGGATCCATAGGCCTTAACCCAAGACCAACGAGGAACATATTTACTAGATCTTCCTCACAACATTCAGAGAGGAAGCACATCAGTCCTGAGAACCAGAAAGATTTTAACAGGCCACTCTCCACCCACCTGACCCAATCTTCTCATGTAATTGATATCAAATAATACTCAAACTCTCTTAGACAGAAGAAGCTGAGTGACACAGCTCTATCCATCTCAAAGGCTGCAACTCTAATACACTATTCATGGCACCTTACAATCCATATAGTCTAAGAGCTTCATTTTATTATTTTTTGTTATTATTGCTTGTCCTTTGTTCTCAAAGAGAATCCTAACATCAGGGAGGTGATGTCATGACATGCAAGTGAATTGGATTTAAGTGAGGGAGGGCTGTGCAAAGTCACCAGCCTCACTCTCTCCTCTGGACCCATCTGGGTTCAGTGGCAAGATATAGAACAGGTCGACTGGAGATGGCCTGGCCTTTTTAAGCTAAAGTCTTTACAGATGCAACAGTAACTGAGGCCCCAAAAATTGAAGTCAGATGCCCAAACTCACACAGGTAGGAAAAGGTCACCTAAATTAAACTCCAGTATTCTTTCCACAGTAGCACCAGACTTCCCAGGTCACAACAGCTCAATAATATCTTAAATCAATCATTAAAATCTGGACCAAGCCCCTTGAGATCACTTAGGTGTTAGGAGCTAACAGTGCTATATACTTATTAGCAGTTGTGAAAAGGGGAGAAAATGCTAAGAGAATGTAAAAGGTCAGAGATGATATTCTTTACTACCTGTGATAGTTCACATTATTTTACATATTAGAGGCATTATGGGTACAGTAGAAAAAGCAAGGGCCTTTCAGTCACAAGACCTCATCATGTCTGCTGTTTGCTGATTCTAAAACAAAATCTAAAACAAGATGTAGCATTAAATAATAATGAGAACTAGCGTGTGAATGTCCTGTTTAAGGTCTATGAAATACTTTGACTCATGCAGCCACATAACTAGTAAGCATCTGAGACCGGATTTGAATTCAGGCTCATCACACTATCCACCATCAATATGAAGGCCTTCGTCAAGAAGTAGTGACTGTATATATGTTAAAATTATAAAGATGCTGACAGATGGAGCTCTGAAGATAAAATTGTTTAATGATCCTTAGATATTGACTTCAAGTGAGGTATTAACAAAGAGAAACATATGCTTGCCTGAGATTGTTGCCAAAACCAAAGATGTTCTTGCTTGGACAGAGTTTTAATACAAGAAGGCTTTCCTCTTGATGGTCAGGTTCTTTAAGTGTTCCTGTTCATGAGTTACATTATATTCATTGCATTATGCCCAGAATGCCACAAAGCCTCCTTGGCAAAATGGAAAAGATTTTTGGAAATGGTATAACCAACCACATTGGAAAAGCAATATGGATGAAAAAATGCATATAGTTCAAAGGCCCAATGAGTTTTCTATTTATACAGACACATATGCACATGTACTCAAACTCTCTCTCTCTCTCTCTCTCTCTCTCTCTCACACACACACACACACAAACACATGCCCCCCCCCTTGATCAAATGCTACAAATTAATAATGAGATTGGAGCAGAATTATGCAGTAGGAAGAGATCCTTCTGAGTCATGTTGGGAAATTATGTAAATACTTTAAAGTTGCTCCCTGCTGTAAGAGCTCATTGTTTTAAAACTGATGTCCTATTAGTTAATCTACATGTCTCTGAGTCATGGCACACAATGATCTAGGAGAAATAGTTACAAGTAATTCATGAATTTAATGAAAAGACACTTAGCAGAGTCAAACAGCTTGCAGAATATTACCAAGGATGTCTCACACACAAGAACTGAGCAAAATATATCATTGAGAAAATGTATGACCAGAAAAGGATGTTGAAAGGTCATGATAATGAGAGGCAATGGGCCACAGGATCACAGGCTTTGACCCATAAAGGATCTTCAAGACCCTTGAGTTTAATCTTCTCATTTTAAAGATGAAAAGACTGAGGATGGTATGGGTTAAGGGATGTGCCCAGAGTCACACAGATTCCTGTGTCCAGTACCAAAGATTCTATGCAATGCACCTACTGCTGGTGAATGGTCTAAATACCACACCAGAACCTTAAGATGTTTAAGAGAGAGATAGAGACAGAGACAGAGACAGAGAGAGAAAGAGAGACAGAGACAGAGAAAAACAGAGGGACAAAGAGAGAGACAAAAGGAGAGATACAGACAGAGTGATAGAGACAGAGACATTGACAGAGAAAGGACTTTAGTATGTTAAATGAATGTTCTATATAGATTTTACAGAGATATCCACAGGAAAAAAAACCTATCAAAAATGCAAAAGGCTGCAGGAAGGGAGTGAATGGCCATATGATTGAGACTACAGATTTATCTCTAAATATTAAAGGCTAATGGATACACTGGATTACAGGATTAGTATTCAAAAATTCTTGACTAGCTAGAACACTAACCTAAATCCTGAGGATTGTCTGAAGCAACTGGGGAGGTTCAACCTAGCTCAAGATGAGAAGAAATGACGTAGGGGACAAGGCATAATATGTGAAAAGCTACAACAAGGAAGAATAATTGGATTTGTCCTAATTGGTGATAAAGGGCAATCAGGAGTAAGGAATGAAAGCTGCAAGGAGGTATTATGTAGGTTTGATGTTAGGAAACACTTCTTGATAGGCAGAATTATTTAAAAGTGGAAGATTGCCTTCAAATAAAAGCTGGATGGTTACTTTTGGGGGATGGTGTGGATTGTGGTAGGGGGAGTCTTCAGGTATAGATGTTACTGGATGGCCTCAGGTTCCTTCCAGTTCTGGGGTTCTGCAATCCTATGGAATCATTAAGATGAGATTTAATGGGGATAAATGTAAAATGTGAACTGGACATTTTGACAGGCAGCTAACTCTAGAATTACAAAGATGGTGGATTAAGTGCTTCCTGTGACACATAATAGCTGTGCAACAAGGAGCATGTTTCTCAGTAATCCTGGGCAACCTTGCAATTCTATTAATTATAGATAAGTTGTCAGTATCAACAGAGGAAGTTTTCCCCACCAGGAAAAAATTACATTTAAAAATTAGGCTTAAATTACAAATTAAAATTAAATTTTAAAATTACACTTAAAAAGTTCTACACTTAAAAAATATTACAGGACCCCTTGCAAAAAAGTATTCTTGTGTTTAAAGGAACTTTACAAGTACAGACTAAGAAAGGTAATGTGTTGCCTAGGACTCCGTAAGGGAGGCATATAGCTTCCAGACTAAGAAGCTGATAATCCCATATCAACCCCAATATGAAATATTGTGTTCAGTTTTAGATTCCACACTTTAGCAAGTACACTGGCAATTTGGAGCATGTCCAGCTGAGTTTGTTCCATGAGGATCAATGGAAGGAAGAATGAGGCTGTTTAACCTGGAGACTAGAAGATTTAAGAGAGACAAGACAAGACAGCTTCTTTCAAGTATTTGAATGACTGTCACCTTAAACACTGATTAAACACATTTTCTGGTCCCAAAGAACAAATACAAAAGTGATGGGTAGGAGTCACAAAAAGGCATATTCCAGCTTGATATAAGGTAAAACTTTCCTACAATTAAAATAATCCAAGAGGAAGATGGACCACCTGAAGACATAATGGATTCTCTCTTATTTGGAGGACTTTAAGTAAAGGCTAGATGACCTTTGTCAGTAAAGTAAGTTATTATAGTGGGAAGGGTTATTCACACAGAGGTTGGAGTAGGGACCATCACTGTTTCCTTCCAACTCTGAAACTGATTCTAAAGCATGGTTGTCTGATATAATGACAGACCCGCAAGTCAACACTAAATGTGTAAATGTTTGTGTATTTGAATGTATGTGTATGTGTATATATACACATGTGCACATCTGCACATACACGTGTATATACACATGTGTGCACACACATATACTGGATCTTTGATTTCAATGATAAAGGAGGCTTCTAGAATCACAGATTTAGAGATAGAAGGAAGATCAAAGGTTGAGTCCAAACCGCTCATTTCCCAGATGAGGAAGCTGAGGTATGAAGCAGGTAAGTGATTACACCACAGCCACAAAGTGTCTGGGTAGAATTTGAACACAAGTCTTTCTGACTCCACATCCACCAGTCTATCTACTACTCCACACTGCCTTTATAAACTATTACAGTCTCTCATCTAAGTAGACACCAGGACTAAACCTTCTTGGCTTTTGAAATTGGAGGAGATTTTTTTTTTAAAGTTAGGGTGGTATTGTCAGAGATGTCCTACCAGTAGGTAAGGAACTTCCCCTCCTATTGCACGTCTGTATGTTTTTTTTGTTTGTTTGTTTGTTTTAACATTTTACAATCCTAGAGAACTTCCCGGAGCACTGAGATATTAAGTGAGTGGACTAGAATTATCAATACAACATGTAACAAAAGTGGGATTGAACCCAGCTCTTCCTGTTTCTCTGGTCATCAATTTGCGCAATTAGCCATGTTACCTCCTGTCAATAAGGAGAACTCACAAACACATAATGGCCAATCTTGACCGTGGTGTATATTTTGGTGCGGATACTGGTAGGGACTACACCTGTGATTCCACGGACACTGTTAGCTAGCTCCTTTTAAGGAAACTCCCTCCACCAGGGCAGGTAGCACCATCCTGACTCACCCAAAGTCACCAACCTAGTAAGTGGTAGAAGCATCACTGACTCCAAATCTTCTAGCTTCAAGGCCAGATTTCCATCCTCCACACAACAATGCTTTTCTGAGGACCATATCATAACCCATGAGCAATTCTGTTCATATTCATGGGGTTTTTCTGTATTACTGTATTTTGTTTTCACTTTCTTGCCAGAGTCATTGCAGCAGCTACTTTAACTCAATATGGAATTCTCTGAATCATAGTCTCAGAAGGGGATCTCAAGTCCTCTCTTGTGAAATACATAAACTTTCGATAAGACTTCACATGGTCTCAGGTGTCCAGAGGATATTTGGAGATCCCACAGAAGCACAGAATCTAGCTGGAAGTGACCTCACTGGTACAACCCATAGTTAAGTAAACATCTCTCCTACTGCACATGTGACAAGGAACTATTTCCTTTCTCCATTTTATTGTCTATTTTCTAAATGTATCTTGAAATTTTAGGAAAAGAAGAGAAATTAAGTATAAAGATCCATTGACTCTGCCCTATTTGAATCTTTTTTTTTGAGGGCAGTTGGGGTTAAGTGACTTACCCAAGGTCACACAGCTAGTTTTTTTAAGTGTCTGAGGCCAGACTTGAACTCAGGTACTCCTGACTCCAGGGTGGGTGCTTTATTCACTGTGCCACCTAGCTGCCCCTGACTCTGCCCTATTTGATGACACTGGAAAGACAGCCATGTGTAGTGGAAGAAACAAGCATTTATTATGGTTTTATTTCATTTATTCATCAATTTATTCATTTTAATTGTTTATTTGTTTATTTATTAACAATTATTATGTGCTAGGAACTTTGCCAAGTGCTTTATAAATATTACCTCTTTTGATTTACACAATAGCCCTGTAAGATAGGTGCTATTATCTTCATGTTACAATTGAGGAAACTGAGGCACAGAACTCTTCAGTGACTTGCCCTGGGTAACACAGTTAGCAAGTGAAGTCAGATTTAAACTCAGTCCTTCCTGACACCAGGAACAATTCTACCCACTATAATACCTAGCTTCATCTAGGCACTGACTAGGGCAGTGGATTTGGTTTTAGGGAGCCCTGAGTTCAAATTCTGCCTTAGATACCCTGGGCAAATCGTTTCACATCACTGTGCTTTACTTTCCTCACCTGAATGGCCTCTAATCCCTTTTAACTCTAGGCTCCTGTGATCACAGAAAACAGCAAACCTAACCCCCTCATTTTTGAGGGGACGAAATGAAGGCCAACAGAGAATACGTACAAGGTCATACAACCGGTTATGGCAAAGCCAGGCCAACAATGAGCTCATTGATTTTTTTTTTTTGTGGCTGAATCACACTGTCATTTTGGATAAAAAGGTTATAAAATGTCAAAGAGAAGAATGACATTTCCCCCAAAATCGAAATGTTTCATAAACTAGGCCAATAACTATACGCACCTATCTTTCATGGGAATAAGTAACAAAGTTAAGGAAGAAACAACAATTTCCACTATAAATGCCTCTTTCCCTCTCGATGAGAAAACTGATGCATCACTGCATATTTTGAAACTTGAAAATATCCATGATTTTATCTTTGATCACTGAGGTCACCCTCACCAGTGAAGCGGATCAAAGCTTCTGCATGCCTCAGTGGATTTTCCTTCAGGGTTGCTGGGACCATGAAAAATCACCACTTGATACTTGCTGGCCAGGCTCCTAGTGACCTGCCTCTCGGAAATGAAATGCTCCTTGTCTGCCATACAAAACAAATATGCCACTAGGCGCTTACTCAAGGTCTCTCTCTCTGCTGGGTCCTGATTACTGCTAATAATGAATCCCAGAAAGTGGTTGCAAGTATTCAAATTTTCACTATTTGAAGTTACTATTAGTAAAATATGGTAACTGGTGCCAGCCCAATGGAAATTACATAGCACCAATTAAAATAATGTGACCACTTCATGGAATTCAGCATTCAAACTATTTGGGACCCCTGAGTTTTGCTGGTTTGCCTTTTGAGGGCCCAGGGTCACCTCTATATAATGATAAGTCCATTAAGGGGCAGCTAGGTGGTGCAATGAAGAGATCACTGGCCCTGGAGTCAGGAGGACCTGAGTTCAAATTTGACCTCAGACACTTGACAGACTTACTAGCTGTGTGACCTTGGGCAAGTCACTTTAGCCCAATTGCCTTGCCTTCCCCCCTCCAAAAAAAAAAAGCAGAGGATAATCATGACACAGCTCACAAAAATGTGTACAGTCACACATCTGAAGAGGCACTCAACAATCTGCTATTCCATTTCCAAGAGCATTAAACACTGCTGCATATTCCTGAAATCCCTATTGTCATGCACCATCTGGGCCGTGTTCTCCAAATATCCATAATCTATAACAGTTACAGTCAAGAGTCCAAATTACAAATTCACCCAGGAGGCTGAGCATCCATTGGAATAGAGAATTTCACTATTATTTAACTCATCATCTTCCCAGAAGAACACAAAAGCGCAACGATGTGTAAATACACATGCATTTACATTTACCAAGTATGCCGCCATTTAAAAAAATCTCTGAGCACGCATCAAATACTAGCTAGCATTTATATGGTACTTTGAGGTCTGCAGTGCATTTTACTACCATCCCACTTTATCTCCACAACTCTAGAAGGCAGGTTCTACTATTGCCCCCATTTCACCCATGAGGCAAATGAGGTAGCTCATGTCTGAAACCACTTTCTAGCTCCAGACCTAGCACTCTATTAAGTGTGAGCTAATATTATTTTTGTTGTTGGTGGTGAGTTCTTTCAACCATGTCCAACTCTTCATGATGACATTTGGGGTTTTCATGGCAAGGACGAGAAACTGAGGTAAACAGGGTTAAGCTTGAACTCAGGAAAATGAGTCTTCCTGACTCCAGGTCCAATACTCCATACACTGCCCTCAAATATTATAAAAATATAATTATTACCATTCTGTTTATCTTCATATACACGATAAAATAAAAGAGGGTCCAAAATAGTTTGCAGCAAGCTTTGTAACTAACTCTAGAATGGAAATTGCTCCAACTAACAAAAAATACCTTTTTAGCATTAGTTTAGTCAAATTAAAGGGTGATTATTAAGTCTATATTCCATTATTTTGTATGATCTTGGACTCACCACTTACTCACCTTCCAATAAAGAACTGATGAACCAAACTTACAAAATTAAGTTTACATTCCATTGCCTAGCTTTCAATCGCCTTCCAGATCTAGCCTGACTCTCCCTACTTATCCAGTTGTAATTTCTACTTTTTCCTTTCTACTTATCTATGCTCTGGCCAAAATGAAGAATTCTTCATGGTCCCTGGCCCGCTCCCAACATTTCTCCCCTTTGTACATTTAATCATGCAATTCCTAAATCTTTCTCTTTCTTCTTTTCGCCTGTTCAACCCCAGTCTGTTCTCTAAAGTTCAATTCCAATACTACGTGTCCATGAAGCCTTTCCTAATTCCCCTCCCAACAATGACTATTTCCCCCTTGGACTTCACTTTGTTCTCTGCCTCTTTAGAGTACTAATCTTATATCAGGTTGTATTGTACTATGGAGGAAGGAGGCCCAAATCTAACCCAACTGCACTGAGAATGTTCAATCTCACCTCCTAATTTTTCCCTATACTTCACATTCTCCACTAAACCATTAGCTCTATGAGACTAGAGGTTATGATTTAGTTCAACAATCTCCCCAGTCATTGAAAATAATGATTTATACAGAGATACCTAATAAATATTGGCTGAATACACATTATTTAAACTATCTCCCCAATCACTGAAAATAATGACTTATACATAAAATTACTTGCTAAATGTTGATTGAATACATCCCTGATATCATAGCACTTGGTAACCTTCTTCTGCCCCACATTCCATGTTTTGTTATATATTTCTCTGTGCACCTAACCCCTACTAGGTTGTAAATTCCTTACAAACAGAGACCTGATATAACTGAGTCTTCTATTTCCCTCAGTTCCTAATCTGTGTGTGTCTAATTAATGCTTGTCAAATGTGAACAAATGTGATGGATATAAAAGCATTCCAATTCACCTTTAATAAGTCTTCAGAATCAAAATTAATACATTGAAGCATAATTAAGATGAAGAACCTGCATAGATGAGCATTTGCTAATGTGGCATTTAGACTGCAGGCTCCTTCCCCCTTGGCCTACAGCCTTTCTCTCTTTTGAGAGAAATTTCTAATGAGCTTTTATTTACTGTACAGTCACACCTAGCACATACTAGAACAATCCAATTAAGGCATGAAGCCATAGTCTGTGTTTAACATTTTTATTTTATCTTTTATTTTTTTGCTTTTTCATAGGGACAGTTGAGGTTATGTGACTTGTCCAAGGTCACATGGCTAGTAAGTGTTAAGTGTCTGAAGTCGGATTTAAACTCAGGCCCTCCTGACTCCAGGGCCAGTGCTCTATTCACTGCACCACCTAGCTGTCCCCTTTTTTGTTTATTTTTTGTTTTTTTGTTTGTTTTTTGTTTTTTTTTTTTGTAGGGGAAATTAGGGTTAAGTGACTTGCCCAAGGTCACACAGCTAATAAGTATTAAGTGTCTGAGGCCAGATTTGAACTCAGGTTGTGTTTAACATTTTTAGACAGATATGAGTGCTCAGTATTCCTTAATGGGAAGGTAGGCACATGTTTCAAATATAAATCCTCCAAGAAATTTTGGGTTAAACATGTAATAACATGGCTTTCTTAGAATTATACATATAAATATAAATTTCATATAAATAATGAAACGTGCCTCCCTCCTTTCTAGTGATGAGGAGAAACTATATGGGAAGAATACTGTATAAGCTGTCTCATTGGGTGACACTTATTGTTGGTTTTTATTAGTTTTGTTAAGTGCCTCCTATGTTCCAAGAACTGTGCTAAGTGTTGGGATACAAAGAACATGAAAAGCTCTTCCATTCAAGGAGCTCTCACAGTCTGGGTGTAATGTAAAAACAAAAAGTGTCACTAAACCATATTTCTTTCTTTCTTTTTTGGAGGGAACTGGGATTATGTGACTTGCCCAGGGTCACACAGCTAGTAACTGTCTGACGTTGGATTTGAACTCAGAGCCCCTCACTCCACGTCCAATACTCTATCCATTATGCCATTTAGTGCACCCTTATTTCTTTAATTTTTTTTTTTTTGCTTTTTGGAGGGCAGTTGGGGTTAAGTGACTTACCCAGGGTCACACGGCTAGTTTTTGTGTTAAGTGTCTGAGGCCGGATTTGAACTCAGGTACTCCTGTCTCCAGGGCCGGTGCTCTATTCACTGTGCCACCTAGCCACCCCACCCTTATTTCTTAAATAATACCATTACTCAAGATCTAAAAAAGTTTCCAAACTTACTTATCTAAATGTCAATTATGTAATCTAGGAAAAGAGATCTATCCAAGACCCAGAAAACACAGATGTTGGTTTTGGTTCTGCCATGAGGCTACTCTGTCACCTTGGAGAGAATACTTTTTAGGGCCTCAGTTTGTCTAAAGAAAAATGAGGGTAGGGTTGGCTAGGTGGCACAGTGAACAGAGCACTGGCCCTGGAGTCAGGAGGACCTGAGTTCAAATCCAATCGCAGACACTTGACACACTTACCATTTGTGTGACTTTGGGCAAGTCAACCCCAATTGCCCTCCAAAAGGCCCCCCCCCCCCACAAAATAGAGAATGAGGGTAGATCGGAGCATTTTTAAGGCCCTTTTGCAAACATAAAATTCTATCATTCTAAACAAAACTTTCCATTTTTTCTTTTCCCTTATGGTTTAATAATTGTAACATAGACAATAGTTTATTTAAATTAACACATTTAAATAGTATTGTAAGGTTTGAAAAGCTGTATATTAATTATATTATTATTATAACATATTTGTATATAGGTATGTATATGTGTATGTATATATATATATATATATATATACACACACACACACCCAAACTTACATGTATGCATATACATTCATACACACTCATACATATATATGTAGGTGTGTATATATATATGTATATATGCACACTCACATAATATATGTGTATGTATATAAACAATTATTTAATTTGATCTCACAAGAATCCTGGAGTTAAATGCTATTATGACCATTTTACAGATGGGTAAACTGAGGCTGAGAGGGATTAAGTGACTTTACACAGGTTCACAGCTAGTAAATGCATGAAGCAAGATCTTAACTCAACTCTTCCTGGCTTCAAGTCTGGTTTTCCATTCATTATGCTACCTAGTTGTCATTTTGAATGAACAAGATTCAGTAGTTATATACTGGCTAACTTAAAATGAACAAGGTAGGCTTTTGTTGATTTTCAAAATAGGTTGGCTCAATATTATCTATTCCCTTAGTTTTTCTTCCTCTTTCTACATTCTCTTTTTGGGCTACTTCCTCGATCATTAAAGAGAAAACTGATGCAAGTATTGATTAAAATTTTGCGTCAGCATATGAAAGTATAGCTTAATTTGTACAGGCTAAAAACACAAATACACAGGGCAGCAAGGTGGCACAGTGGATAAAGTGCTGGGTCTGGAGTCAGGACAACTCATCTTCCTGAGTTCAAATCTGCTCTCAGGCATTTACTAGCTGTGTGACTCTTGGCAAAGTTACTTAAGCTTTTTTGCCTTTGTTTCCCTATCTGTAAAATGAGCTGGAAAAGGAAATGGAAAATTAGTTCACTATCTTTACCAAGAAACTCCAAATGGGGTCATGAAGAGTCAGACATGACTAAAAAAGAATTCAACAACAACACAAATATACAAATAAGTGACATACAGAAAGAAATGAGAAGATATTGTTAAGCCCTCAACATGTTGTCTGGCACACAGTAGACAATAAATGCTTATTCCCTTTTCATTCCTCAAGGTAGAGAATTCCATATATATAAAGTCTCTCCACTTCTTCAGGTCAGAAACATACGATCTCAGAGTTTCTTGGAGAAAAGAGAGACTAAGTGATTATGTGACTTACACAGCATCACATAGTCTATATTAGACTCAACACTGGAATCACTGGAATCGTGCTGACTCCAATCCTAGACCTCTGTCCAAGGTACCTCTACCAACAATAATCAATGACTACATGATTTATTTGTTTGACATCTACGTATTATTTTTGTTTCATTTTTATGACATTGCATTTTGAAAAATGCTGGGGAGGGGGGTTAAAAGTATATGCTATTCTTGTCACCTGGAAATACATGTAGCATTGAGGGCATCAGCTGTGTTCTGGAACAGAAGTAAAGCACAGGAGTTCTTAGGGATGGTTTGCTTGTCTTGATAAGATATACAACTCTTAGAGGTGTCAGAGATTTCAGAGTTGGAAGAGACCTTAAGAGATTACTTGGTCTAGCTCTTTTATTTAACATAAATAAGGGTCAGAGAGGCAAAGTGATTAATCTAAAATTGTACTAGAAATAAGACAAGCCAGGCTTTAAATTTGAACCCTATGACCCAAATCCAGAACCATTTATTTACACCCCAGATAATGACCATAAATAATCTGTACATGAGAATTAGTGGATCCACTCATGAAAGACCCAGGTTCACAAATTTAAAGGGGCCTTAGAAGATATCCAGTGCCATCCCTTAATTTTACAGAAGGGGATACTGAGACCCAGTTATGTCCAGAACTATTTTCCATCTTCAACTCCAAATGTAGCAATGTATTCTAAAGGAATAACTTTTGTTTTTGCTTTTTTTTTTTTTGGAGGGCAGTTGGGGTTAAGTGACTTGCCCAAGGTCACACGGCTAGTTTTTTTTTTGTGTTAAGTGTCTGAGGCCGGTTTTGAACTCAGGTACTCCTGACTCCAGGGCCGGTGCTCTATTCACTGCACCACCTAGCCGCCCCAGGAATAACTTTTGAGAAAAAAATAAGGCATGCAATTAAATTATTAGAAATAAGCTTAGAACACATGGTTAGTGGCATTAAATTGAGACTGGATGAAATATAATTCTGCATACCCATTGGTCCTCCAGCATAAAGAAAAAAAAATTATAGAACCATTCCCCACTATTGATTGTAGCAAGAGTGAAAATTGTGAGCCCGAAGAAATGCTGGTTGGAAGTACTGTATAAAAGTAACACTTTTTATTTTGCTTCACATGAAGAACCATGACTATAAGCTGCCGTCTTAACACATTCGCACACATACACACACTAATAAGACTGCAATGCAAAAAGAAATTGGAAGCTGTTATGCGACAGAATGTGAAAAATGACATGCTGCATTTCACTGGAAAGATAACACGTCACTACCCTCAATTTATAAACACTCACACAGACATGTAAATAAACAAATGGACTTGCGGCTGGTTAAGTGTATCCTCAATTTTATTATTTCCATTCTTCCTCACTGACGGCCTGTCACTGATTTATTTTTACCAGCTGGAACCAGGGGAAGGGATTAAGCAACAGATGAGTGTATTGGTTCTATTTCCCCTAAATTTAATTTCCTTCCACCTTCAGGTTTTCCACCTGAGAATAAGGAAGAGAGCAAAGCTTGAAGAATATCAGAAAACACCTTTTGCAAAAAACCAGCAAAACTAAATGCTTTTTTTTTGGGCTCCTGTAAAACTATTACAGCTGCAAATCTGGTAGAAATAAACAAGACCTAACCAACACCAAAGCAGCTAAGTGCCTCACTTAATACATGAGTCACTGTTAATGAAACAGCTGCATGTGATAGTGCTATTATACAGACCCAATCTGGAGAAACTATAGGCTAAACTGAAAGGAATTACTGCTTGGATTTGGTTAGGCATCCTCGCTGGGGAGGGCTGAGCCCAAGCTCAGCTGTTAGAGGTCAGTGGAAGGCAACCACTAACCCTGGTCAATCCACTCACAGGAAGAGTCTAACATAGTCACAGAGTACTGATGGAAATAAGCAAGCTTTCTAGTTCTCTAGGATCCTTTCCCTTCCCGCCCCTGCCCCCAAAAGAAATAAGCAAGTCTTTTGCAGGATTTTGCAAACTTGCAAAGTGAACACTAAAAATTAAGTCTTCTCTGAGGTGATCAGTTAACTAGAAAGGGAGGTTTCTGGGTAGTTTTGTCATCTCAGTCATGTTCCCATTTGAGGTTTTCTTAACAAAGACTGGCATGGTTTGCCATTTCCTTCTCCAGCTCATTTTACAGATGAGGAACTGAGGAAATGGGGTTAGGTGACTTGCCCAGGGTCATATAGCTAGTGAGTGTTTGAGGTGAGAGTTGAACTCAGGAAGATGAGTGCTCCTGACTCTAGACTAAGAGCTCTATCTGCCCTCTGGGTATTTTATAGCTAAATTATTTTGTCAGAAATCATTTAAAAATCTTAAATATGGAATCAATGTCAAGATTTGTAGCTCTTCATTAGGCATACAGAACAGAAAGAGAAGGAATTAACAACCAAAAGAGGAAGGAAGTTCACAAGGGAAGGATGGAGGAAAGAAGGAGGGAGGGAGGGAGAGAGAGATGGAAAGAGAGGGAGACAGAGACAGAGAGAGCAAAACAGAGAGATGAGAGAGAGATGGAAGAGAGAAGAGGGAAGGAGGGAGGGAGAGAGAGAAGAGAGATAAGGGGGAGAGAAGAGAGAGAGAGAGAGAGAGAGAGAGAAAGAGAGAGACAGAGAGAGAGAACAGAGACAGGGAGGGGGAGAGGGAGAGAGAGAGCTGAGAGAGAGAGAGATGAGAAAGGGAGAGAGGGAAAGAGAGAGAAAAAGAGAGAAAGAAATATGAGAGGAGAGAGAGGGAGAGAGAAAGAGAGAGAGACAGAAAGAGAGAGGGAGAGAGAAAGAGAGAGAGAGAGAGAGAGAGAGAGAGAGAGAGAGAGAGAGAGAGAGAGAGAGAGAGAGAGAGAGAGATGAGAGAGGGAGAGGGTAAAAAGAGAGGGGATCACAGAACTAGAGCTAGAAGGGACCCAAGAGGTCATGTAGTATTATCTGAAGAATCTGAACAGGGAGCTCTGCCATTTCTGTGATCTCAGGCAAGTCTGCTTCTCTGAGCTTCCATTCTCATCTGCCAAATGAGGAGGTTGGGTGAGATGACCTCTCACATCCATTCCAGCTCAGAATGTGTGTTCATAGTCTTCCTCTCTCCTTTCCCAGTTCATAAAACTAGGGTCCAGACAGGAGGCATGAATTCCATAGGTATTTAATGGCTAAAAGTATTCGAGAAGAAGAAAAGAAAAATAATTAAGTTAGCAACTACTCACCATAATGCATGTAACAGTTGCCTCTGGTGGGATCCAGCTGAATAGCCTTCAAGAAGAATTGTTCAGCCTCACTCTTACG
Organism: Pseudocheirus occidentalis; assembly: GCA_028646575.1. Classification (NCBI taxonomy): domain Eukaryota; kingdom Metazoa; phylum Chordata; class Mammalia; order Diprotodontia; family Pseudocheiridae; genus Pseudocheirus; species Pseudocheirus occidentalis. The sequence continues at coordinate 185,999,148 of CM053597.1, forward strand.
GCCCTTAAAACAAAGGATAGAGAGAGAAAGGGATGATTAAACTATCACCAGCCTTTTATGGTTCCTAAGTCATCACCTACTTCTTTTCTAAAAATGAATTATTTTACCTTTAATTTCTAACTATTAGATGAAATATTTGATGGTCAAATCACTCATTTCCAACCTTCATATGGATATTGTAGAGTTTCAACCAATTTTTATTGACATTTCCTGTGGTGAAAAGTCTACTCAGTCTTACAGGATGCAGATCAAAATGATGCTTCTAGAGAATTCTTAACTTCTTACATTTTAATCTTTAAGTAATTCACATTTTGTTACATCAATTTATATTTTAATTATTAACTGATTAACACTTTGTTATTTCACCTTTTTTTTACTTGAAAAATTAAATGAAAAATATTGATGCTAGTTTTGAGTAAATGATTAACCAGGTAAATCATAAAAATCACAGAAACTAAGAATTAGGAAGGACTTGAGAGGTTTTCTGGTCAAAGCAAAAATCTATTCTAGAACATCTGTAATAAGTACTCATTAAGGAGGTGAAGAACTCCAGTGGTGTGCAACCTCTTACCTCCCAAGGCAGCTCAATCTAATTTGAGAAAATTTTAATTATTAAGAAGGTTACTTTCACTCTATATAAAATCAGAATCTCCCTCTTTGTAGCTTCTTTACTGTTCCCAGGTTTTCCTTATGGAAGAAAAATAGATAAAAGCTAATCTTTCATCCAAGAGACAGCCTTAAAATAGGAAATGGCAGCTAGTAACAAGCTCAGTGAATAGAGCACTGGCTTTGGAGTGAGGGGGACTTGAGTTCAAATCTGACCTCAGACACTTAACATTTACTAGCTGTGTGACCTTGGGCAAGTCACTTAACCCCTATTGCCCTGCCCTTGCCCCTCCAAAAAGCATATATATATATATATATGTATGTATGTATGTATGTATGTATGTATGTATGTATGTATATATATTGCTGGTCTTAGTTTCCTCAACAGTGAAATGAGAGCCCAGGACTTTAAGATCCTTTCTGTCTCTAAATACGGGATCTACTACCTACATTTCTCAGTTTTGTATTATCTGAAAATTCAATAAGTATGTCATCTGTACCTCTATCCAAGTCATTAATAAAATTATTTAAAAGCACAGAGCAAGTATACATCATCAGAGTACGTTACAAGAGACCTCTCTCAAAGGTAATATGTTCCCTTTAATAATAACTGGTCATTGGTTCTGTGTATTCAACCAGTTTCAAATCCAACAAACTATGTTATCACTTAGCCTGTATTTCTTCATACTGTCTGAAAGGATCCATGAAAACTCTGTCAAATGCATGGTACAACATGACATTTGGAGACTTGTATGGGAAGAGTAATATCTCACCAACCCAGAATAGTCCCTCCCCTATCCCACCTTCAAATTAGGCTAGTTTTTCTTTAAAAAAATATTGAAACGGTCTTCAAGATTTAATTAGTGTAGGAGACCAAGGCTTGGCTGATTTTAGCTTCCTGAATATGAAATAGCCAGGATGAGAGATCTCAGAGTTATTATTTCCTTTGGTTTGTGACCAAAGACCAGCAATTCGAACCACATTAGGAAGTTCAATCAATGCTTTATCCTGGATAAACGTCCCTTCCTTGTTCTGAAGACCACTCCTCCGACTATGACTAAGTAAACTTCCTGTTGTTAACAGATAGATGGATTATCAGGGTATCATTTGGTTTTAGTTCTGGATCTAAGTTCCAGGGAATTCACTTGAGTAAAGGCAAGTTCATTACAACCAAGAAGAGCCTCTGGAAATCACTTACCCTCCAATGATTCAAAACTTTCATTTGACAGATGAGTAAACTGAGCCCACCCACCCCCAGCTCCACCTCCAAACTACCTCCAGAGAAATGGGTTGACTTGCTTAAGGTCACAAAGTTTAGTTATGGTAGAGCTGGAGTTAGAAGCCAGTCTCTCCTGGCTTCTACTACAGGGCCTCTTTCACTATGCCATATTTTGAGATCCTTGTTGAAAAATATATGAACCATAGAAAGTGAAAACCATTATATATATTATGTTTGCAGATATTCAGAATGAAAGAAAAAAGTGATCTTTATGTATTTTTGTTCTCATGTTTTATAAGGATGTCTGAAGGGGACCGACTCATGACCACAGCAACGGGATGAGAGGCAATAAAGAGGTTGGGTGTACCGCCTTAGCAGAACAATAGATGGACCAGCGTCAACAAGGACACACACACCTCATTAGAAAAACAAGCAGAGTACTGTCCTCTGTGATTGCTCAGTAGGCCAAGTCATAAAATTCAATGAGCCCCATCATAAGCCTCATGCCAGAAGAAACACATCTAAAGCCAAAATACTCTTTCTCAAAGGAAACACTGAACCCTCCTGCAAAAAGCCCATTTTCCCCCTCTGTGGTCATTAATTAGCTGGTTATCTGCCAACAAAGTGAGAGGGCAAAGAACTCATCAGACAGAGGCAGTGGGTAACCAAGTAATGTCTCCAAGCCAAAGTCACTTTGGACATTCATACCATGAGCTTTGGTTTAGTGATCCTGGAAGCTGAAAAATTATACTGTATCAATTCAATCAACCATTTTTAATCACTTAGTTTTTAAGAGGATAACATTGGAGGAGATAACAGAAAAGGAAATAATCTTTTTGTAGTAAGTCTCGCCCATGTTTAGTTATAGAGTTATCCAGGTAGGAAATAATCTTTATTGAAATACAACTGCTGCACTGACCCTGGAGTCAGGAGGACCTGAGTTCAAATCCGGCCTCAGACACTTGACACATTCACTAGCTTTGTGACCTTGGGCAAGTCACTTAACTCCAACTACCTTGCCTCCCCTCTTCAAAAAAAAAATACAACTGTCTTCCGCATATGCAACCCATATATATAATCATTAAGCATTCTGGTTGGCTCAGTTCAATTCAATTTAATTCACATTGATCTAGTAACCCCTCTTTCCAGAAATACTATTCTAGGCTTCAGTGAGCCACAATTCTCAATAGGTATAGATTAGGGCTCTATTTTTGGCCACCACCTCCTCTTCTTCCTCTTCTTCCTCCTAGTTCTCTCTCTCTCTCTCTCTCTCTCTCTCTCTCTCTCTCTCTCTTTCTCTGTCTCTCTCTCTCTGTGTCTCTCTCTGTCTCTGTCTCTGTCTCTCTCTCTGTCTTTCTCTCTGTCTCTGTCTCTGATCTCATCCGATCTCCTGCTTTGGATATCATCCCTTTGGAGATGATTTCCTGATCTATATATCCAACATTAACTCTCTCCTGACTTTCAGTCCTGTATTTCCAAATACCTCATAAAATATCTCCACCTAGACGTTAAATAGGCATCTCAAAGTGAGCATGTCTAAAATGGAACTCTTTCTTCATCCTTAAATTTTCTCTCCTCCTCTTAATTACTATTTCCACATCATTCTTCAAGTCATCCAGGGATGTTACCTCAGTGAGGCATCTTTGACTCTTCATTATCATTATTAGTCAACCAGTAGCCCAGTTCTTGCTGATTATACCTTCACAACACCTCTCCCACCCACTCCCTTCACTACCACCCCAGATCAAGCTCTTAATCACTCTTTATTGTAAAAGTTTTAAAATTGGTCTTCATGCATCCAGTCTCTCCCTTCTCCAATCCACCATCCACACAGCCATCAAAGTGATTTTTCTAATTGTTATTGGCTTTGTTCAAGAATCTTCAGGTGACTCCCTACCACCTCTATGATACATAATTTCATCTGTTTGGCATTTAAAATCCACACAGTCTAGCTTTTTTTTTTTGAGCCTGATTACACATTATTTTCCATCATTCGGTGTAATTTCTAGCCCAACTAGTTTACTCACTATTATTGACCCAGGACACTCCATTTCTACTTTTAAGCCAATGTATGTTGGCTGTACCTGGAATAGTCTTCTTGCCTGACTTCCTAAGATTGGTAAGACTCAACTCAAGGACTAGCTCCTAAAAGAAGCCCTTCTGCATCCTCCCAATTTTAGAGACATTCTCAATGATTATGTATATATCTTGTGCTCAGTCATGTGTATGCTGCATTACCCTTCCCCTCCCCAGCTGCATTATAATTAGTACCAATTAGTGAAAATCATGAATCCCATAAAGTGGTCACATGTATTCAGATAGTAGTTCTAATAATGTAAAACAATAATAATTAGTTCTAATAATGTAAAACAATAATAATTAGTTCTAGCTCAATGGAAATATGAAGTACAAATGTACATAATGAGAGCCACCTCCTTTCAGAGAATTCGTGAATTGGACCTATCTGTATAGTCCCTCTCTCACATTTGGAAACTGAAATTGCGAAAAGGTAAAGTGCCTTACCAAATATCACAGAGATAGTAAGTAACAGAGGCAGAATTTGAACTCCTGTCTGCTGGCTCCAAATCCAGTTTTCTACCTTTCCCTCCCATTCCTTTTTTCCCATTCTTCCTTCTCATCCACCCACAATTATGCACCAGTGTGTCTGACATTGGGGCAGCTCAACAGCACAGTGCCTAAAGCACTGGGCTCTGAATCAGAATCCTCTTCAGCAGTTCAATTCCCATCTCAGACACTTAACAGATGTGTGACCCTGGGAAAGTCACTTAACCCTATTTGCCTCAGTTTTCTCATCTGTAAAATGAGCTAGAAAAGGAAATGGCAAATCACTCCAGTATCTTTGCCAAGAAAACCCCAAGTGGAACATGAAGAATAAGACACAGGTAAACAATAACATGTTTGACACAATAAAAAATGCAACTCTCTGATTTATGAATAGTATGCAAATAAAGACATGATATTGCTCAGATTTTCAAACGTTTTATAAATTTTCCTCTTTTTGGCAAAAAAAGTGTGTGTGTATATGTGTGTGTATGTGTATATATACAATATAGAGAGGGTGTTTTAAAAGTATTCATCTTAAGTTTTAATGGTGTAAAACTACACTAAAACTTTCAGAATATTATAGATGCATGCATACATGTCTGTATGGAAAGATAGGTAACATATAGAATATATACTTATACACATATGCATGTATTTCCATCCAGAGTAAGGATATATAATGCATGATTATTATTTACAAGAAATAGAAATAAAATCCTGTGTTTGATTTTAAGTCTTTCATAACCTTACTATCTGGCCAGTCTTCTTACACCTCGCTCCCTTCAGTAGACTCTATGGGTCAATGATGGTGGCTTCTCTGCTCTTCCCCACATTGGGCATCTCCATTTCCCAACCCTGGGAATTTCAATGGCTATAGCCCATGCCTGGCATGATCTCCTTCCTCACTTTTACCTCTTGGCCCCCCTGGCTTCCTCTGAGTCTCAGATAAAACAACGTCTTCTATAGGAGGCCTGTCCCAGTCCCCCTTAACATTAGTGTACTCCCTCTGAGACCACTGTTATTGCCAGCTCATCCCATCAATGTCTCGTTTGTATATGATGGTTTGCATCACGCTTCCTACCTTAGGTGGTGAGCTCTTCAAAGGTCAGGGTTGTTTTTCCTGGACGTATAAAGAAATGCAAAAATAGCCCCTGTCTTTAAGGACAGATCATTGGAACATTCCAATAGAGACCTCCCTCCAAGGTAATATAATTCCTTTAAGAAGTCATTGGCCATTGGGTCTGTTTATTCAAGCCAGTGCCTGGCCCATGGTAGGTGCTCAATAAATGATGGTTAAGTTAAATTAACTTTGAGGATAGGGACAAGGAATGGACCCATGATTTCATAGGTATGGGGAGTCTCAGGAGAGGAAACTCTATCTCCCAATATAGGTTAGTACTGTCTCTACAATTTGTAGTCTTAGAGGGTGGCCTAAAGTTCTGAGATGATAAGTGGCTAACCCAGGATCATCATAGCCTCTGTGTGTGTGTGTGTGTGTGTGTGTGTGTGTGTGTATGAATTTGAACTCAAGTGTTCATGGTATCTTGGTCAGATCTCTAATTCACTAACTCATACCACCTCCTTCATTCATTAAGTGTGTACTGTGTGCAGAGCTATACAAGGAAATGGGATAATAGAGAATTTACAGGAGACACAATCTCCCTTTAAGCATTTCTTGAAGACTTAAGCACTCTTAAGATAATGGCATTGACAGGATACAGTGGCCTGCTTTACTGAAATCCTCCTCCCAGCAATTACTAGGATGTAGGAAGGACCCTGCCTGCTCAACATCTTTGCCAGCAGAAGAGATCTCTGGCACATCCTACCAAAGAGAAGAGCCTTTGAATGAAAACCAGCATGTCCACTGTACAAAGACCACATCATCAGGTTGGCCTCAGTATGATGAAATGTTCCGACAAGCATGAATGATGAATTTCAATCATATCAAGCAACCAACCAACAAGAATTTATTATGTACTATGTGCCTATCCCCCATGCTAGAAGATGGGGATGCAAAAAAAAAAAAAAGAAGGAAACAGCTCAAGGAGCTTAGATTCTCTAAAGAATCCTTAAGCAAGTCAAGGATTCCTAAGAGGCTAAGATAAGGAAGAAGAGTATTTCAGGAGTGAGGGAGAGTCAAAGAGAAGGCAAAGAAACAGATCAAGTGAAAGGAAAACAAACAGGTCAATATGGCTAAAACATAGACTATCATAGCACCCGGAACTGGAAGGGACCTAGGAGATCATCTGGTCCAGCCACTACAATTTACAAATAAGGAATCTAAGGCTGTGGGAGGCTGGGGCTTCTCCAAAGTCCCATCAGTAGAAAGAGTCAGAGGCAAGATTCAAACCCTGGCCTTCCAACTCTAAAGGTGGTGTCCTTTCCAACATATCACAATGAATTATCCAAACCAATGAAATTGTAGGTCAAGACAAACAAATGAAATAAAATAAAATCAGTGATGGTATCATGACTATATAAATATAACTTTGATTAATTTGAGTTGAGTTCTACCCCAGATTTTCTGTCATGTACAACACAACAGATCAAGAAGAGTCAAACTTTTATCCTGCCTCACACGATATCAGCTACATGACATTGGGCAAGATCATTAACATCTATCTTCCTCAGCTTTCTCATCTGTAAAATGGAGAACGATCTTAACCTTGAAGTATTACATAAATGCAAACTTTTATTATTAAGAGTTTATCTACAAAATTTTTTTTGGAATTCTGAGATAGTTCATGTATTTCCTAAAGAGGTCAATACATAAATTGGGGAGCTGAAACTCACCTCAGAAAGCCAGAATGGCTTCCAATTTTTCTCTTAAAATGTGTGTCAATTGGGCATTTCCTTCCAGGCATGGAAAAATCTTGAACATTCACAAAATCATTTGATCCCGAACTATTTGGCAACTATACAGAAAAGAATCCTGGTGGAGGTTTGCCACAGGGCCAGCCCAGGCTTATAATGTACTGGAAATGACACTCTCATTCTGCGGAAGTCAAGTACAGTGATGATAACCAGGGAAGTACCATTAAGTGGTTAAAAAAAGTGGGGAGGGGGTGGTTGGGGTCCTAGAGGACAGCTGACATGCAGCTGTGTCACAACAGAGAGCAAGATGTTACTGAGCACCATAAAAGGCGGCAGGCGCTATGAGAAGGCAGGCTTGAGGCCTCCATGTATTCTTGGCAGAGGGCCACAAAACTTGAATCCAGATGTACTCAACAGAGAAAAGAGCCAGATGTAAATAATTCACTAACTGTACACAATCTATGCAATGTGCACTTATTTGTTGGCTTTTTTTGGCGGGGGGGTGATTGACCTATGATTTCATGGTTGTGGGGATTTCCCACTGTGGAAAATCACTCTACCAGTACAGATCAACAACTCCTGTGTAATTTACAGAACCACAGATGAGTTGAAAGTCGCCCGAGGTACTGTTAAAGTGACTTGCCTTTGGTTAGGTAGTATGTGTCAAAAATAGGACTTGAAACCAGGAAAGCCCAACTCCAAGACTGATTGGCCCTTTATCCATTATCCTATGCTTCCTCTCCCATTTGCTTTTATTAAATGAAAAAAGAAGTGCCACTCTTTCGGACAAGCTGTCGAATTATAGACCTAGCACCAGTCTAAATCTAGGTTCTGGTCCAGATTCTATGATTAGCCAGCTAGATGAGGAAGGGAAGCCACTGAACATTCCTAAGTCTCAACTTGCTCAACTACAAGTGAGGGTGCTGGATGAATTTCTCTCTATGATCATTTCTTGCTCTAGAATTCTATAATATCAAGATCCATCTAAACAAAACGAAACAAAGATATAGATCTAGATAGACACTTAATGATAACGTTGGCAGCTAGGTTGACAAGCCTCATATCTAGAGTCAGGAAGAGTCATCTCAAATCCAGCCTCAGATACATACTAGATGTGTGACCCTGGGCAAATCACTTAACTCTATTTGCCTCAGTTTCTTCATTTTTAAAATGGGATGGAGAAGGAAATGATAAATCACTCCAGTATTTTTGCAAAGAAAATCTCAAATGGGGTCACAAAGAGATACAACACATTGAACAACAACAACAAAATAATGACATTATGAATGAATGGGTCAAAGTACCAAGGATAGAAACAGTAAAAGGATAATAATCAGCTGAGTATTTCCTCTACAACTTATAGTATTAGAGATAGTTATATAACTATATAACTATATATATATAACATAACTATAGTTATAGCACTAAGAGGTTACCCAAGGTCACATAACCAGTACATATTAGGTGAGAACTGAAATCTGGGAACATATATTAATAAAATAGAAAAAAAAGATACGATAAATGAATGAACAAGCATTTAGTAAGTGCTTACTGTGTACAAAATATTGGGGTCAGAAACAGTAATTAGAAATAGTCCTTGAGCTGAAGCTCAAATTCTAATGGGGGAGACAACATATGATAATGAATTGAATGTGTAATTTAAAACACTAGAAACTCAACAAACCAAAAATAATTACCAAGGAGGTGTTAGTGAAAATTAGAAGAGAAACAGATTAATTGGTAGGAAAAAGCAAACATACAGAGCACTGACAGGATGAAGAATACAAATTGTCCTATGATTCCAATGACATAAGGCACTCACAAGTGAAGAGACTTCCTCTCTAAGGCATATCAACCATATCAACATCTCTCTAGAGTTTACTACCTTACAGAGTTGCCAAAAACACCTAGAGCTTAAGTGAAGCACCCAGGTTCACACAGTTGGGACCTGAACTCAGGTCTTCTTGGCTCACTCTTTATCCACCAAAAGGTGTCAAATAAAACTAAGAGCTATTTCTTTGAAAACATAAATCATATGGGTAAACTTTTGGCTAGCCCAATTTAAAAATAGGAAGGAAACTCAAAATAACTAAAACTTTTACAAACTGACAAGAAAGATCAGTCTTGGAGACTATCTACCTATTAGAGGATTTTTTAAAGTACATCTCAAAACGTCTAGCAAAAATTCTCTAGGAATTGAGTGAATCTTTGGGGATTTGGGAGGAGGGAAGATGAGCAAAGTCATTTCAAATTGAGTCTCAGTACTAGCTGTGGGACTCTAGGCAAGTCACTTAACAGCTATTTGCCTCAGTTTCCTTAACTGTAAAAGGGAGATAATAACCACAACTACCACATGATGTTGATGTGAGAATCAAATCAAATATTTATGAAACACCTAGCACAGGGACTGGCACAATGCTTATTCCATTCCCTTCCTCTCCCCTTCCCCATTTAATAAGAAATTCCATGGTTTCTATGTTATTGTATCCATTGGCCACTCTCTTAATATCTAGGAAGGAAAGACCACCTTGGAAGAAGGAATCCCAGAATCCAGTCAAGCAGTAAAGAGATTAGTGGTTTATAAATTCCAAGACAAAACGCATGGATTCATTTAATTTCATTTGATGTACTGTATGTGCAAGAGAGCACTGTGCTACAGATACAAATTCAGTTCAACTCAACAAGCTTTTCTTGTTTCACTAAGCCATGATCCCCACCTTCTTGGACTTTACCATTCCCATGATGGCAAGAGAAAACAGTGTGTCATAAATACATACAAGTGCTATGGGAGGTCCAATGGGGGAAGGTCACTACAGATTGGGGCATCAAGAAAGGCTTCAAGGAATAGAGAACATTTAAATTTGTCTTTCAAGTATTTGTTTGCATTCAACAGATGGAAGTGGAGGGGGGAAGAGGGAAGGTATTACATGGTTAGGGGAAAGTAGGAGCAAAGGATTGATGACAAGAAATTATGGGGTGTGTATGGCAAAGAGTGGTTTAAGTCTGGTTGAAGCAGAGAAGGCATGAAATGAAGGGCTAGCAGACATGATTGGAAATTCAAGATTGGATTATCTAGGGCTCTGAATGCCAGAAAAAATACTGTGAATCTTCTGTAGGAAACAGAACATCATTAAAAGGGTTTTAATTGAAGGACTGATAGGACAAGATCTATGCACAAGGCAGACAAATTTGGCAGTGATAGGAAAGATGGATTTAAGGAACAAAAGCAAAAATACCATAGAAGATCTCTAGAGGAAAGGGGAGAACATTTATGAAGTACCTACTAGATACCAGGCACTGTGCTAAACGTTTACAGATACTGTCTCATTTGATCCTTATAACCCTTATAGAAAGGTATATTATGGTCACTGTTTTACTACAGAGGTTAAGTGACTTGACCAAGGTAATGCAACTAGTAAGTGCCATTGCAATAGTCCAACTATATGAAAGCCTGTAGAAGACTAGAGTAGTGGTGAAGAAGGTACATAGGATTACAGATCCATAGATCTAGAGATGGAAGGGACTTTGGAGGTCATCTACTTTAATCCCTTTGTTTTTAAGAGAAAGAAACTCACACAAAGGGAAGTAAGTGACTTTCCTAAGGCCATGAAGGTACTAAGCATCAGAGGAAGGATTACTCTGATTCCAGATACTCTGGCTTCAAAGTCTGATCTTTTTTCATTGTGCTGTGCTGCCTGGAAAAAGATCACATAATCACAGCATCAGAAGGGCCTCAAACTTCTTCTGACCCAACTCATATCTAAATAGGAATCTCCTCAAAAATCACTGGGCAATGCAAGCATCTAATCAAACCTTCATTTGAAGACCTCACATTGACAGGCTCCCTCTCCCTCCTGAGTCATCTCTTTCCAGATTTCTACAGGTTTATTCTTCAGGAATTTTTCTATTTATCAAATCTTAATTTGACTCTTTACAACTTCCATCCATCGCTCCCAGTTCTGCCTTCTGAGACAAGAACAAGACAAATGTCTTTTTCCATATGATAGACTTTCAAATACTTGAAGACAGCTACCATATTCTTCTGCTTCCCTCCCCACTTCCTCTTGTCCTCTCCTCTATAAGCATCCTTTCTTCTTTTCACACATGGAATAATCAACTTTGGTGCTTTAACAAGAAAAATGTGGTAAAAGACTGAATGTTGGGATGGCGATGATCAAAATTCTGAGTACAGGATATAGAGGAAACAGGGATGCCCCAAACAAAAATAATAATGTCAAAAAAAATAAAATGGATTTTGAAGGGAAAAGAAAGATAATGAACTTTTCTTTTGGAAGAAGCTGATTAGAAAGCAAGCTTCTTGAGGGCAGGAACTGTTCTGTTTGTTGTGTTTGTCTTTGCATTCTGAGCATGGTACATAGAATAGTAGACATGGTGATTTGTCTATATGTATGGAGATATCTCTAAAAAGATCTCTAACAAAGCTCATCTCTACCAATAGATATATCTCTAGATACAGATACAGACACACATACGTGTGTGTGTGTGTGTGTGTGTGTGTGTGTGTGTGTGTGTAAGAGCAGGGAGAGACGGGGGAAAGTAGAGAGAGATGGAGAGAGGGGGAGGGAGGAAGGGGCGACTTTTTTAGGATTTGTCCTTCCAATGACTAGTCTGAATTAATTTCTTTAAGTATTGACTGATTTCATCTCCTTGCTGTCCAAAGAACTCTCAGAAGTTGTAGGACCACAGTGCTACACCTTCTAGATCCTGGATTTAACCCCATTTTAATCTTCTGATTGGATTCTGTGCTAACCTCTGTCATTGGTACTGATCTGAGAAACTAGTGGAGAGACCAATGGCCACTGTACACCAAACCTGCTCTAAACACTGTTCTAACAACATCAGTTCTCTTATTGGGTATACATGACTCTCGAACCCCTCTCTTTCCCTAGAAAGTAGCTAACGAAGGTCAAGTCTACATGTCCCCAGTTTCTAGTACCTTTCCCTTGAGATTACCTTTGCTTTCCCCCTAATATATCTTGTATGTACACAGTTGTTTGCATATTGTCTTCCCATTTAGAGTATATGCTCCTTGAGGGCAGGTGCTATCTTTATGTCTCTTTTGTATCCTCAGAGCTTAGAAGATCTTTAGTAAGCTTTAGCAAGTACCTAATAAATATTTGGTCAGTTGTTGAACTGACCAAACTGAACTGGTATGTCACTGGATCATAGGCGCTAGAACAAGAAGAACCTTAGAGATCATGGTACGGCTCTTTTATCTCACAGATAAAGAAATGGAAGCCCACAGAGGTTAATTGACTTGTCCAAGGTCACAAGGATATCAAGTATCAGAACTGGGATTTGGATTTAGGTTCCGTGTTCTGTGTACTGTTCCATGCTGTCTCCCACCTAATATTCACAAATAAAAGAAAACTATAGACCTTATTATAGCATCATTCAATCTTTTTTTTTTTTGGAGGGGGAAGGCAAGGCCATTGGAGTTAAGTGACTTGCCCAAAGTCACCCAGCTAGTTAAGTGTCATGTGTCTGGGGTCAGATTTGAACCCAGGTCCTCCTGACTCCTGGGCCAGTGCTCTTATTCTCTGCACCACCTCTCTGCCTCACATCATTCAATCCTATCGTCAATTTCAAGTTTATATTTGTAATCAAATATTTCCATTGCTAAGTAGATGAAATGAGCTGATATAAACCTTGCAGCAATCCTGGCAGTTCTGGCTTAACATTGAAGTCATCACTTTTGGTGCAACACGTCTCCCTACCTCTTCCTTCTTCTGGAGAAACTAGTACAGACTGTAAAAAAAAAAAGTGCTAGAAATGCTATAAGCCCACAGGCATTTGACAGGGATAATTAATTTTTAACTAATATTCTCTGCTCACCTAAAATATGTTTTCTTGACATTTTGTTTGTTGTTTCAGGACACATCTACTTCATCTAATTTAAGGAGTCTTCACTGTACATAATATAAACAGGCACCAGTATTTACAAAATTAAAACAATCACTAATTGTACATATATATGTAGGAGAAAGAGAGAAAGTTTATACTTTATATACTTTGCTTCTATAAGCATATGAACTCTATCACCCATAAATTAAAAAATAATAAATTATATCTCACCTTTTCCAATCCCTCTCCAATTGGTAACATCTTCCCTCTGAGATTACCTTTATTCTGCCCTCATAATAGCTTTTAAAATATAGTATATTTTCTATTTAGCAAGAAATTTATGTTTTAAAATATATTCTAGAGGTTTTTTTTTTTGAAAAGGACTTTCTTTACAAAAAAAGCAAAGAGCCACTGCACTGAGCTATTTCTATTTAGATCCAAATTAAAAAAAAAATTAGCAAATCTCACAGTCTGAAGGAGTCTATATTGCAGACATGGAAAAAAATTCTCTTCTGTGTAATTTGTTTGGTGGTAACATCAACAAATAGGCCTGCAGTTTGCAAACGATGAGTTGGCGGCAACCAGCTCAAGATGCATGTACTTGTCGGAATCGGGGTATTTTACAATTAAACTTATCAAATTTCTCTCTTCTGTCAAGCAGCAGATTTTTTTTTTCAGTCCCATCCTGTGAATACTGATTTCCCAAAACACATAAAGAAAAGACTATTAACAGAGAAGCTAGGCAAAACTCCTCCACTTTACCTTTTAGAGCAGTGATTCTCAACCTTCCTAATGCCATGACCCTTTAATACAGTTCCTCATGTCGTGGTGACCCCCAACCAGAAATTATTTTCATTGCTACTTCATAACTGTAATTTTGCTACTGTTATGAATCATAATGTAAATATCTGATATTCAGGATGTATTTTCATTGTTACAAATTGAACAACAAATTTCAACCCACAGGTTGAAAACCACTGTTTTAGAGGTAAACGTGATTCTTGGGTAGTGTCCATAAGGTTACAGGACCCTTATTAAAAAAAAAAAAGAAAGGAAAAATTATATACTGAGAAAAAAGTGCATGTCTTGGCACCTTACCAATATAGTGACTCTGTATATAAAAATGCATATGATAAGCATATTGCAGAAGAAGCTTCCCAGCTTTAAACAGTCAAGCATGCAGTCGATACACATATGCATATCTTGGTACCACTACAATACAAAACAAACACACACTGTCTCTCCAATACTAACAGAAAATGTGTTATTTTGTAGGAAAATATGTTGTGTTTGCATTTCTCAAGGAAGAAATAAAATATTTAAGAACTCCCTGTTTATGGAGAACAGAAAGTTTCAACATCTTGGGTTCCAGATAAACAATTTCTAACTAGAGCAACTCAGAGCTAACTCCACAGAAGATTGCTTGATCTCAGCAAGAATATATTCATGGTAACCAAAGAGCGCGCCTTAAAAATCAACTTCCTAAAACACTGTCTTGACATCTCAATGCTTAGTTGACAGTGGGGTTGTCGGGCTTTGTTGGGAGAAATAAACAATACACACGGAATCAATCCTTTGTATCCCCAGTCTTAACAAACCTCTTATCCAAACATATAAAAGAGTATGGTGGTTATTTTTTTAAGCATCATAAGGCAGTTTGTGTTTTGTTTTGTTTTTTAATGGGTTTGTAAGGCATTATATAAAGAAGTTTATGCCTTTCCCCTTAGACAGTTCCTTTAAAAATCAGAATCCAACAATATGTTGTTTATAAGAATACAGCACTAATTGGAGAGCTCTTATCAATATTTACATAAGTGAATTATATATACACTTTAATGTGGAGAAGATTTTCCAACATGAATCTATTGAGTAAAAAAAACATTTTATTGGATTATTTTAATATATCTATACAGAGAACCACAGGACCTATAATTATGCAATTCTTTTTATCCTGATAGCCACTTGCTCTGGTTTTCAGATTGTGTCAAAGAAACTGAAACATCTGGAGATCATGAAGTTTATAGGAGGAGGAAAGAGGAGAAGAACTTTGGTGACCAAACTAGACTTTTAACTGAAATCAGTTAAAAGAAACTTGGGAATTTTTCACGATCATCGAAAAAATTTCTATTTTTAAAATGGCAGAAGGGAATTTAAATATCCCTCCCCTCTCTCCTGACACAATGGGTGTCACTGATCTTCTCACTAGAACACTGATATGATCTGTCAAGTACAGTATGAGTATTTATCATGCCTCAAATTGATACAAATCTGAAGATACTGGGATAGAAAATTATCTTTCAATGTGTCACTAAACATCAAAGATTGTGAGCAAATGTGTAGTTGTATGTGTGTATATCTAACGCTTAGGAACAACAACAGCACAATAATGACATCATATTTCTACATAATGAGAAATAACTCATGAAAATGACTTACATGAAAAAGGTACAAAAATATAATAATATTATTGTTAATATCATCATTAATATTATTATTAAAAGATACAGTAATATTAATATTATTAAATGTATAATTATTAATATAATTAGCAAAGGTACAATAATATAATATTGTTAATATAGTTATTAAAAGGTACAATAATATGATAGTATTATTAATATCATCATTAAAATTATTATTAAAAGATACAATAATATAATTAATATAATTATTAAAGGCACAATAATATAATTATTAATATAATGAGTAAAGGTACAATAATATAACATTATTAATATTGTTATTAATGTAGTTATTAAAGGTATAATAGTATAATAATATTATTAATATTATTATGAAAAGGCACAATAATATAATCTATAGAATGTAGGCACTTTAAGGACAGATACTAGCACAGTATCTCATACATAGCTGACACATGTTTGTTCAATGTGAAATGAAAAAACAAAAAGAAATAAAAAAGCTTACCCTATTCTAAGTGCAGTTTTTTTTTCAAATCTTTCATGGCTCCAGGTTCTACCATTATGTACTACTGCAGAGGGATGAAGGTTTTCAGGTGAGATAAAACAGTTCTTTTAATATGGATTCTTAGTTTTAAAATATTTTCTCAATGTAGACTTGACCTAAGTTAGCCACTCTCTAGGGAAAGAGAGGTGTGCATGAGTCACATATACCTAATAAGAGAACTGATGTTGCTAGAATAGTGTTGAGAGCAGGTTTGGTGTCCAGTGGCCATTGGTCTCTCCACTAGTTTCTCAGATCAACACCAGTGAGGGAGGTGTTAGCACAAAATCCAACCAAACGATTAAAATGGGGTTAAATCCAGGATCTAAAAGGGTGTAATACTGCGGTCCTGCAACTTCTGAGAGTTCTTTGGACAGCAAGGAGATGAAATCAGTCAATACTTAAAGAAATTAATTCAGGCTAGTCATTGGAAGGACAAATTCTGAAGCTGAAATTCAAAGACTTTGGCCACTTAATGAGAAGATGGGACTCACTGAAAAGACCCAATGGTAGGAAGGATGGAAGGCAGAAGAAGAGGAAGATGGCAGAAGATGAGATGGAAAGACAGCATTATGAAAGCAAGGAATAGAAGCTTGGACAGACTTCAAGATATAGTGGAGGACAGAGGGGCTTACTGTGCTAGGTATGATCCATGGGGTCACAAAAAATTGGACATAACTGAATGACTGAGTGCTGGAGTGGTTTGCCACTTTCTTCTACAGCTCATTTTACAGATGAAGAAATTGAGGCAAACAGGGTTAATTGACTCACCCAGGTTCACACAGTTACTAAGGTTCTGAGGCCCAATTTGAACTCAGGAAGATTATTTGAGTCCAGGTCTAGTACTCTATCCACTCTGCCACCTAGCTTCTGTATCTACCCACTATATGATAGCCTTTACGTAAATTTGTAGCTTAAAATATATAAAATAGATTTATCCTTCATGAAAAACACGGCATACTAATTTCTTGACCAAAATCATACACTTCCATACAGAGCTAATCCCTCAGGTAAAAGGCACATGCATTCAGTTAATTCCCATACCGAGTAGTTTTATTCCTAACTACCTCACAATAGATATTATTATATTTAATGAAGTGAAGTGTGAGTTATTATCTGTGCTCCATTACCCCTGTCAACCTAATACAAATTTATCAGCTCCTGATGTAGCCCTCAAAGTTTCTGTTGAATTGAATGACAATCACAATGGTGCCATGACTATCAGTGAACAACAGGTCACCAGAGACTCATTTTATACCCTGCTGCCAAAGAAAGCAAAAGATACATGGAATTTTGGTGTTTTTCTGACTTTTTCTTTCCGTTTTCAACTATTCCATTTCACTTTGGTCATTTTCAGCTTACCCACTAGAACTCACACCTCTTCCCCTTGGCCCTTGGACTCTGCTCATGTAATTCTCCTTATTTGTGTGCTATAATGTTTACTTTGCCTGGAGCCCAACCACCATGCTATTTTGTGGCTCTTTCCAAACCATGGTGGAATGTCTGCACCCCTCCTCCTCACCCCACTTTCCCCAGAAATTTCTCCTATGTTGTTGTTGTTAACCTCCCTTAGACTGTAAGCTTCCTGAGAACAAGGACTGCTTCTCGAGATCAAATAAGATGATTTTTGTAATGCAATAGGTACTATGCACCTGAGCATAGTTTGTTCCCTTCCCTTCCCTTATTGTTTGATTATATTTGTATACCCAGTGAGTGGTACAGTGCTTGGCACACGGGGATGTCCCAACTATACTTTTTCACCTATTCACTGAATAATGACATACATTTTTAAAAATTCTAATGTATAGTTTCCAATTTCACCCCCAGACAAGAAGCCAAAGGGTTTCATAAAGAAGGCTGTTTTTATAACACACACGAATGTTTTTACCTTTTTGAGACTTACCAAATTTTCTTCTATTAAATAATACTTCATTTCAGTGCCCCTATTTTCTTACCAAGAAATTGAAAACTACATTTACAATAATGATGATGATGATGATGATGATGATGATGATGATGAGTAGCATTTCCATAGTACTTCATGTTTGAAAGTATTTTTACAACTATTATTTTATTTGGTTCTCCCATAGGTACTATTATTACCCCCAACTTAACACATGAAAAGAAGATAGAAGTTAAGTGACTTGCCCAGGGTCACACAGCTAGTAAGTTAAATGATACCAGATTTGAACTTAAGTATTCCAGATTCCATGTTTAATACTCCATCCACTATGGCACCCAGCTGGACAGGTCATTTGCTGTGGAGTGAGAGGACCCGATATTAATTCAGACCTTCCATATTTATTGCCTCCACGATCATGAGCAAGTCACTTAACTTCCATAGTTCTCAGTCTTCTTACCTGCAAAATGAGGTTATTGGAATAGATGGCTTCTGATGTCCCTTCTAGCTTTAGCTCTATAATCCTTTCTTCTCCACTTCAAACAACCCTAACCTTTTCCCATTGTGTCTATCTTCATCACCCTCATAGAAGACTCACTTTTGACCTTGAATGATCCGTCATTTTGATTATTCTTATGTTTGATTGTTATTCTTATATTTGACCATTATTGATCATAATTAATTATGATTCTATTTAAATTTCTTTCTTGTTCTTCGGCCCTTTTCCTAATCTAGGAATGACCTTCCCCAGTCCATCATCTCTGCCTACTATAATCTGAAATGCTAACTCATCCTTGAAAGCTACCCTACTTTCCCTATTAAAAAAATGTTACTTCCCTCCTCAGAGTTCTCATGGTACTTAGTCCTGCTCTCCAGTAATTACCATACTATATTTTTACCTTTGTATGTTACTATGGGTGGTTAATACACATCAGTTGGCTGGGGAAAATTAATGGAAATGAATATTACTGGAATGCATTATCCATGAGGAAAGGAAGAATCATTATTTTTCCTTCCTTCCTTCCTTCCTTCCTTCCTTCCTTTTTCTTTCTTTCTTTCTTTCTTTCTTTCTTTCTTTCTTTCTTTCTTTCTTTCTTTCTTTCTTTCCTTCTTTCTTTGGCAATTGGGGTTAAGTGACTTGCCCAAAGTCATAGAGCCAGTGAATGTGTCAAGTGTCTGAGGTAGCATTTGAACTCAGGTCCTCCTGACCTGATTGGTGTTCTATTCACTGCGCCACCTAGCCACCCCCATCTTTGTCTCTTTCAACAGTATAAACAGGTAAAACTGCTATTCATGGAATCACAATAATATCACAGTTATTATCAGGATTAATATATTAATTAATTTATTTATTAATTAATATCAGGAACTCTGAGGCAATCTAGGAAAATCTGTTTCTGAACAGGAGCCCCCAAAACAATAATACCTCAAAATGGTTAGTTATCCATCTGGAACCAGAAGTTCTCTAGCAACAGAATCTCACAACCAACTGAAACAATTCATTACACTTCTGAACACCTTAAATTATTAAGACATTTTAATTTATGGCAAGCAATGTCTGCCATTTTGCAGCTTCCTCCCATGGCTTCCATTACAGCCTTGACCTCTGGGATCCAGCAAAGTAAGTCTAAACTTGCCTTTGACCACATAGCAATCATTCAAGCACTTGAAGACAGCCCTCCTGTTTTCCTAAAGCTTTTCTCCTCCAGAATAATGGTCCCTTATTCCGTTAGCCAGATTTCAAAAGACAGAAGCACCAGACATAGCAATCATCTTGATCGCTTTCTTCTACATACACTCCAGTTTGTATCTTTCTATTTTGAAATACGGTATACAAAATCAAAAAGAAATATTTTAGTTGCAGTTTTACCAAGTAAGATACAGAAGGACCATCACCTCTCTTGTTTTGTACATTATATATCACAAGATAATATAACATGATATAATAATATATGCTCGTGTAAGTGCATATGTAGCTTTGTTTTCATGCTACCTTCATTTCTCAATATATCTCTGCCACCACCAATCCATTGTTCACATGCACAATTTCTATACCTGTAGCATGTGTATGTATATGTATATACATACACATACATATACAAACACATACACACACACACACACACACACACATATATATATATATGTTATTCACCCCCTATGCAAAGAAGGGAGAAACAGATACTATATTCTTATTAATGCATTTTGCAACATTTTATTTAGCATTTTGAATTTATATTATGCTATGGTTTCATACTGAGTTTGAAGACTAATAAAATTTTACATTAACAGATCCTCATTTTATAGATATAGTAATACAGATATAATAATTAATATATATTTATTATTTTACAGATCTTCATTTTGTAGTCGAGGGAACTGTGGATGACAGAGGTTAAGCTCCTTG
Source organism: Pseudocheirus occidentalis (assembly GCA_028646575.1). Classification (NCBI taxonomy): domain Eukaryota; kingdom Metazoa; phylum Chordata; class Mammalia; order Diprotodontia; family Pseudocheiridae; genus Pseudocheirus; species Pseudocheirus occidentalis. The sequence goes on from CM053597.1 coordinate 186,019,488, forward strand.
GCCAAGGCCACATAGTTAGTGGCTGAAGCATAAATCAAATTCAGAACATCTTGACTTGAAGTCTGACATTCTTTTTTTTTAACTTATTTATTTGGTATTTTATTTCCCCCCCCCTGCCAATTACACATAAAGAAGTTTAGCATGCTATCAACTACTCTACCTATTGATGACAGCTTCATTGAGTTAGATAATGTAATTCTGTAGCATACTAGCTTCTCATGATTTTGTGATCTCCTCTACCTCCCAGGAGCAAGAGTAAGGAAGATTGAGTTAATAGGGTGGAAATTGAAAAATATTAAGCAAGTAAGAAACTCCAGGACAGAGGAGATTATATCTTTGAAATAACCTGACTGTGAATGGGAGGAATGAATATATTGAATGACTAAGAATATTAGATTGGGTATAATGTGATCTTATATAATTTATAATTTTCCTTTATCACGTCCTTGACCCAATAGACTATAAGTTTTTTGAAGGAAGTGCTACATCCATGAATGGTACATCGATGCCATAGGCAGGTACACAAATGTCTAATTTTCTTTAGTAATGAAATTACCACCATTATCTACATCAATCTGTAAGGCCCTATAATTGTACAATCAATTAGATATTAAAATCTATTTAAAGGCAAAAAAAGAATGGATTGTTTTACTGCTCTATAATTTACTACTTCTGTAGTATGCTCTGAGGTATAATTTTGTCTAAAGCATAAAAAACAAAGTTCTATACATAGGCATAGAACAAAATGAGTTGAAGTAATTTAATATTCAAATAATCATCATTATTTCAAGAGTTAGAAACATCAAACACAACACCATGCCCTCTGTGATTATAATGTATTTGTGGGGAAGTGATAAAAACATTTTTTTCATTGTAGAGTATATAATAGTAAATGTGCTCTTCTAAAACTGTGCTTGAAAATAGCTAATGGGAAAATAGAATTACTTTCTACTACTGATGTTTAGAGACTAAAAGACACGTGGGGATTTTCCCATCAAATCTTTTCAATTCAGATTTTTTTTTTTTAAGATAAAGAACCCTAAGGGAAACTTAACTGTTTTGTATGAGAGATGTGACCATTCAACAAATATAGGGCAAGGGATCTTCAGAAAAAGTTAAGGAAAAAAATTGTGCCATAGACTCTTTTGGCAGTCTCATGATGCCTATGGATTGCTTCTCAAAAATTTTTTTACATAATTGAAAAATGCTAATTTCAGTTAGAGGTTAATGAAAATGAAATTTATCTCAAGCTCCTTGAGGAAGAAGCAAGCAGGCAGGGAGATCTATGCACCCTTCTGATCAATGTGTTTGCTTCCTATGAGAGAAGGTCAAGAGTAGGGAAAAGAATGAATCATGCGGGAGAGAATGTTAGGCATTTATAGAGGTAATATTCCTTAGATTGGGGGCAGGCATTCACAGCATCCTTCAAACCACATACCACAGAGGTGATTCCCACTTCTTCATGTGTGAGACAACTTTGTTTTGTGTTTTATTTTTGCATCCTTATCACTTAGCATGATACCTGGTATATATAGCAAACAACTGAAAAGTGTTTATTAATTGATCTATGCACATTTTTTCAGACTGAGTCCATTTCACTGACTTTCATACTTGAGCTTAGAGTATCAGAAACTTACAGAAGAAAACTTCCATGGTTTTACCTAGAAGGATGGGGAGAAGGGTAAGAGTGACTCCCCTTCACCTACATGGAGTCGAAATGGGGTTCTACAAATTGGCTCTACTCTCCCAAGTTTCAAAAAGCATTATTCTTTCAAAAAAGATGCTCAATATATGGTCCAGGGGAAGAAGCCTTGTCTCTGGGAACAGAGGCCATTGGTTCAAACTCTACTTCTACCTGTGTGACCTTGGGCAAGTCACATAAACTCAATTTCCCCATCTATAAAATGAGGGGGTGGGACAAGATCATCTCTGAGGTCCTTTGCAGCTCTAGAGCTATAATCTTATCATCTCTACCCACAGAAATCAAAGCAAGAGGCCTTAATTTGGATCTCTGCAACTTTTGTAAGCACCTTCTTAAAACACGCCAGAAAGTCTCATGACAAAAATATAACCTTCTGGTCTTCTACTCAAAGTGAATAATGTGTGCTTCAAACAGACCTTTGTCTTCTTTGTAGGGCATGTTGTTCTAACCTGTGAAAGGGAAAATTGAGTGGGCTTTATTCTGTAAAATATGTTTAAGCCCTACTCATAAAATTCTGGTTATTACAATCAATGGTCACGCTTACATGTCCTCTATTACATGGCATTACAGCAAGTAGCTTGATGGACTGGTTGTTGCCTGGCTTTAACCAAATACCTCATGTCAAATGTCAAACCAGACTAAAGTGTCCTATTTAGGTGGGAATTCTCTTTTGTGATGCCGTCTTCCACCCAAAAGCATTGTTCATACAATGCAAACTGAATTACAGTATATGCTCAAGGCTACACCTGGTCCTGCCACTTTTGACAAAGAGCCTCAATTATACCTTAGAAATGAGAGACCTGCAATTTGAAAGGCTTTTACAAGAATTATGCTTTCCTTTGTGAGGGAGAAATAAATTTCCAAGGCAAGCATGGTGCTCAGGTGCTCTGGCTCCAGCCCAATGTTTTACTAGTTGACAAAGGTAAATGTGGACGTCACTTTCACATAGGCCTATTTCTAAAGGACTTTTTCCTAGATCTGGATATTTTGAAGTCTAAAGGGAACATACTAGACCAAAGTAACACTACAAAATCATCTTTTCTGAACAACAGCAAAGAGGCAGATACAACGCTATAAATTTAAATAAAAGTCAATTGGCCGTTTTCCAGTGAATGCAACCACAGCTACTTGAATTTCTGAAAAATTAGACATTTGCTCTGTCCCTTCTCCAATCTGAATACCAATCTGAATACTGACATAAGCTAGGCACTGTTCATTTCAGCACTGTTTGCATCACCTTTTATTATATAAAAAAACCTTATATGTAAATAACTTAATTATATTCAATAGGACATTTTGTGTGTATGTGCGTATATTTTAAAATGTCAGCCTGGAACTCAGCGTGTATGTGTATGCATTCACATACTTAGCAATACTTTAAAACAAAAATCAAAACATCAATTTAAATTATAAGATAAATTTTAAAAAGAAACATGAAAGAAGAGGAAGAAGATAAATTAGGGATAGACAAGAGAGCTTTGTAAGCTTCTTATGAGGGAAAAGAAGAACTGGCTCATATATATTTATGTTAAGGAATAATAGAATGATTATGAGAGTTAGGTCTATTCACTGCAGGCGATGCAAAAAAAAAATAAAGTGTTAGGCCTAGAACAAATAAGATTTAAGGACAGCAAGGATCTTAATGAAAATCTGAACCAGTCAAATGTGAAATAGGCTGCCCTGGGAGACAGTGATTTTTTCCTCTCTTGAAGTCTTCAATCAAAGGCCAGATGGTCATTGTATGTTGGCCCATGTGTATTAAGAAGAAGGCTCTTGTTCAGGTATGGGTGAGATTGGATGGCCTCTAAAATTCTTTACACTTTTGAGATTCTCTAATTCTGTGCCCCGCAGCTTTGGCCCTCACACTGTCTTGGGCTGGGGAGGTCTGTGTACCAGATGCACCATTGGGAACATAAAGATGATGGAAATTTGGGAGCAGTGGGGAGGAGAACTCAAGTTATAAAAATGTTTGTAGGTGAATAGATCTTTGAACACATCTATAGGGCTACAGAAATGCAAATGCTCATATCCTATGGGATTTGTGGCTTCCTGTCAAAATTCCACTGCTGAAAATCACACCAAACTAACTAAATTCAAACAGGTGTGTCGATTTAATTTTTTTTCAAGCATATTTCCTATGAAAACGATTTGTGCCTCCTAGATTGTAAGAGAAAACACTTCTTGCTTTCTCTCTTTTTAAAATTTGTTTGCCTCATTCTACCGGGTTGGGGTATTTAGAGGAGGGTACCTTTTTATATTTGACAATGAATCAGGAACCTAAACAAAAAATATGAAAATATATGTATATTTTAAAAGTTTAAGTATGTTAAAATATCTTCATGCTTTGATACATCTTACGAATTATGAAAATGTACCCCCCAAATTTAAATAAACTCACATTATTTTGAACTCAATTTTGAAGTCTATTCACTGAATCACAGATTATAAAGGCTTATCTTGGAAGGACCTTGGAAGTAATCTTATCTAACTTCTTACTTATCAAAGCAAGAGATCTGTGATAGACCAGGGTGGCTATTAGTAATAGGAAGAAGATAAGTAAAACAAGAAAATGAGAGAGGGCACCAATTTAGTAGATGAGTTGGGTAATACTGATAGTGTGACCAGCACCAATAGGCCCAATAGTAGGTGCGGTTAGGACTGTCCAGCCACCATCTAAATCCAATCACTAGGTCAGAATGAGGACTATAATGAAGCCATTCCCAAATCAGGTTATTTTGTAGGCAATCTATAAGGTTCATGGACACAATCCATGATCACCAAAGGGAGTTAAGTCTGAACCATTTTGGATTCAGTTTCATAGTGTAGTACCCCAGTGGGTATAATCTACCTATGTACAGGGGCCATTTTGGAGTATGCCTACCAAGAGATAGTCTGTGCTAGAGGTATACTGAAGACTCCCTTTCTTTTGAAATAGCTATTTGGAGATTATATTTTATAAGTATCATGATTTCATGGTAGATTACAACTCCAAAAAACAAAATAATAGAAATACAAGCCAGAAGTCCCAGAATTTCAGAATTTTGAAATTTCAAGAGACCTTATCAATCATTATATCTAATATATATATATATATATATATATATGTATATGAAAAAAATATATTCCCTTTACAGGATATAGTCATCTAAAGTTTTCATGAAGAGCTCCATGGAAGGGAAATCTGCCACCTTCAGAGACAGTTCATTTCCCTTTTGGATTGCTCTAAGTATTAGAAAAAAGTTTTGATTTTCCCCTCTGATGTTGATTTACCTCTCCAACTCCCCACCCCCCACCCTCTTCACTGCTACATCCCTGGCAAGCAAAACAAAACAAGTCTAATCACCCCCCCCCTTTTATTTTTCCTTCACGTGACATTCTTTCAAATACTTGAAAACTGTTATTATGCCCTCCTAAGTCTTTTATTCTCTGGGATAAACATTCCTAGCTCTTTAATTTTTATTTGTTCTAAATGTAAAGATCCCTTTGCTGCTTCAAGTCTTTTTTCTCCAATCTCTCCTGCACGTAGCATCTGAAATTGTATTCCTATTATTGTGCTATAAGAAATGAAGAACAAGATGATTTCAGAAAAACCTAGAAATACTTACATGAACTGATACAAAGAGCAGAGCCAGCAGTAACAGCAATACTGCATGAGGAAGAACAAAGAATAACTTAGCTATTCTAAGGAATATAATGATCCAAGCCAATCCCTAAGTACTTATGATGAAAAATGCTATCCACTTCCAAAGAAAGAACTGACGTCTGAATACAGACTGAATTACACAAATTTTTCCCTTCCTTCCTTCATTCCTCCCATCCTTCCTTGTTTCTTCCCTCCCTCCTTCCTTTCTCTTCTTTATTTTCCCCAAGTTTTCTTGCAAAAAAATGACAAAAATTGGGGGCAGCTATGTGGTTCAGTAAATAGAGCACTGGCCCTGGAGTCAGGAGGACCTGAATTCAAATCCGGATTCAGATACCTGACACGACTAGCTGTATGATCTTGGGCAAGTCACTTAACCCCAATTTCTTTGCTTTTTCCTCTCCAAAAATAATGACTAAAATGGATGTTTCACATGATTGTACATGTATAATCTATATCAGGTTGCTTACTGTCTGAGGGAGGGGGTAGAGAAGGGAGAGAGGAAGGGATAGAATTTGGAATTCAAAACTCTAAAGGAAATGAATGTTTAAATTTGTTTTTACAAATAATTGGGGGAAATAAAATAGATTCGTAAGGCACAGGCTTGATCATTTCACTCCCCGTTCAAGGATTTCTAATGGTTCCTACTTTCATCTAGATAAAAGGCAAACTTTTCTTCTTCATATCTAAAGTTTTTCACCACATGACTCCAAACTACCTTTCCAGGCTTACTTCATCACACTCTCCTTTATGTCATCCGTACTCTAGACAAATTGGACTGTGTGCTGTTCCTGGTTCACAATATTCCATATCCTGTACCTATGCCTGGGATGTAATCCCTCCTTGTCTTTCTCTCATAGATTCCCTGGCTTCCTACCAAACTAAATTCAGTGTCATCTACTACAGCAAATTACTCTTTTTCCCCAGGTGCTAGTACCTCCTTTCTTAGAAATTACTTTGCTTGGACTTTGTATATATCTTGTTTTTATTTATGTCTCTCTCTTATTTTCCCAGGCGGCATATAAGCTCTCTTGAAGTTCGGAACAGGTTTCTTTTTGTCTTCATATTTTTTTAGAACTAGCACAGTGCTTGGCACAATAAAAAAGAAGGCTGACTAAATGCTCCTGTTTATTAGTGAAAATACAGTTATTGTTTTTTTTCCGGTATTTAGAATCATTGTTAGAAATTCATCTCCTTTCTCCAATATACCATCCAAATTCTGTAAATAAACTAAGAGGAAATAGAACTTTTACAAGCAATTTATGTGAGCATTAATTATACTGCCTGCAAAAATTGTAAAAAAAAAAAAAAGAAATAGTCCAAATAAATTGACTATGATAAAGAAATAATATGATTTTTTAATAGTGAAGGGAATATGTAAAATATGATCCTGAAGATCCATGGTGTTAGGAAGAATTATGAAATTACTCATGTGCATTATAAAGGCAACTGGTGGTACGGTGGATAGAGTACTGTCAGAAAGATCCGAGTTCAAATGCAGATTCAGACACTTAGTGCCTGTGGGATCCTGAGCAAGTCATATAACCTCTGTTTATCTCAGTTTCCTCAACAGTAAAAAGGGGATTAATAATACTGCCTTGTCTAGAGGGTTGTTGAGAGCACTAAGTAAGAAAATAACTACAAAAGATCTTAGAAGAGTGTCTTGCAAATTTAATAAATTCTTATTCTTTTTCCCTTTCTCATAAAATGGAAGATGTATCCTCTGGTCCTCCGTCTCTACCCCCCCAGCAATAGATGCCCTATTCTGAATTTATGGCACCAACTTGAGTAACAAAGTTCACAAGAAGAAAACCACAGCTTTTGGTAGAGAAATTGAAACTCAAGTCATGGTTAGTGTCTTCATTGGTCTTCGTATCAGAATGGAGGTTGGCTTACAACTTCAGGGATAACCATATTCGAAGAGGAAGACAAACCCTGGGGCATTAACCTACCCAGTGGGACTATATAACATATCAAAATGAAAATACAATTGGACAGGGCTTTATGACCTTCCCAATATAAGCTTCATACATAAATTGGTCTCCACAGTGTTGAGTCATTACAGATATTTTACATGTACTCTAGGCATAGAAATCCCCACATCACATCTCCTGGACAAACACAGGGGCTCTGTGATATTTCAGAAAGGTTCAGGAAGAAGAAAGAACTTTTAAAATGCCATGAGGATTATAATTGAGATAAATCTTTTAGGTAAAATCAGAATTTTTTAAATTGTTCAATATATTAAAATAAAAATATATTCAGCTTACTTCCATTAATTGAGTTCAGAATTAATCAATAAACTAAATGCAAAAAATAAATGTATTTTATATGAAAGCATTATTTCCCAAATTGGACTGATTTGAAATGATGAATTTCTGAGTTAGGAATCAGGCTGTTCCATTTTCCAGCTCTGTATCTGTTGCCACCTTGATGATCCTGAGCAAGTCAAGCATTCACTCTGGGCCTCAATGTCCTCATCCAGAAACTGATTACATGGTCCCTTTCAGTTCTAACATGATATTTCATTTTAATTCAATTTTAAAATATAATTCTGATGTGATATCCTGAATTGTAGTAACTGTTCTCAGAATAAGTTAACACAGTTGCAGCCACTCCTACACAACTTTATTTCTCTTTTCCTTAATGAAAAAGCACCAGAATTAAAGCACCAGTCTCCACTCCAACTAAAATTGTACCTTCCGCTGAGGCTAATAGCCAATTGTTTTTACACTGTTTTACATTTAAAGTATTCAGAAGTCAAAATGTGTGGCATTTTTCACTTTGCCAATCCCATACTGAATCAATGGCATGCTATCAAGTCAAGAAATCCAAAATGAGACCTAGGCAAGTCCTTGGGGATCAAAGAATTTGCCAGTTCTCATAATTTAGAAAGAAATCTGTTAAAGACGGTTGCCGGCTTTTTCACACTGTGAATCTAAACCATCCTATAACAGGGTTTATATTTCATCTAATCAGCAACTGGGAAGCTATAAAAAGAGTCCTTAAGTAGCATTGGGGGAAAAAATTAAAATTTAGATTGTAATATGCAAAGCCCTTCCTTCCCCTACATATGTTCCAGTAAAATAAAGCTTCTGAGTCTCATAAAGAATTTCTACTGAAAAAAAAAAGAAAGAAAAAAAAGCAGTCTTTCTAAATTATGTCTTAGATGCAGGAAACATAAAATAAAAAGGCTCAAGAAGATAAATAAGGGCTCTTGGGAATCCTGCGTCCAGAGTATTTGTCAAAGTTGAGGCATTTTGCAAATTACATGTGTGTGAATACTCTCGATTTATCTTCTCAAGATAACCTTTTTTTGTCTACTAGGGATCACAAAAATGAATCTGAAAACCTACAATATACCTTTTGAGAGAGATTTGCAGTCTGCACTTTATCAATCCAACTGAAAAATGTAAAAATTCCACTTTAATCAATGTTCGACTTAAAAACATTTCCACAATGGAGTAGCACTGGCAAGCCTCCCGTCGACTTGCTTTCAGATCTGAAGCTGTCTTTGTCATCCTTATAAAACTGATCTCACTAGAAATTTCACAAGGCATAATAATTGATAACAGTAATATAATGCTTTTGCAAAGGGTGAAACTATACAAAGTCTTTGATAGTCTGAAAGGTAAAATGTCTGCATACTTAGCCTTAACATTTGAAACAAATCTATTTGCTTACGTATTTTGTTGGTCACAAAACACACGTAAGCAAAATACTTCACAAATGAGTAATTATTGCAGAGGTTGAAATGACCCCAAATATTCACAGATATCATAAAATCGTAGCAGATAATTTGAAGAAGTGATGTAAGGGCAATGAGGTGCAGTGGATGGAATCTTGGAATCAGGAACGCTTGATTTTAAATCTAATCTCAAACACGTACTAGCTGGGCAAATCACTTAACCTCCATTTGACTCAGTTTCCTTAACTGTAAAATGGTGTGTGCCTGCCTCACAGGGTTGTTGTAAGTGTCTAATGAGATAATATTTATAGTGTCTTGCAAAGTGACTGTATATTTTAGGCTCCATAAAAAATGCTTATTACTTTCCCTTCTCCCTCCAAAGATAATAGCTTGAACCCACATGCATCCATCCATGGATGTTGAGATGGCTCAGTGTCTCTCCTCTTTCACAAAGCTCTCCCCTAATGCTTTGCAAACCTTCAAAAGCTATATGATTATCGCTCATTAGTGTTCATCTCTCACATCCTAAACACCTTGTACAAAGTAGGTATTTCATTAATATCTACTAGGTTAAATTGCTAAATAGAAAGGATTCACTGAAAACCTGACCAAAAGAGATAATTAATTTAGAAGTTGATACAGCAAAGCACAGACAATATTCTATGATGTTTCAGACAATGCTTGCCTTTAAAATTTCATCCTCATGTAAATGCTACTGCTGAGGTTACTCAACATATTCAATACATAAGCCAGATTCTTTCCCCCACACTTCCAGTGAGCTTTTTCAAGGGTAAAATCCCTTCAGTGTGCTGACAGACAATAAAACACATGCTTTAAATATACAATCACACCCCACCCTGCCTAAACCCACTCTGGGGCAATTTCAGTTGGCTCTGAACCATCTATGCATTCATGCTGGGTCCCTCTTGTAACTCATGGTGTGTATCTATAAAACAGCTGTGGTTAAGGTAGAGACTAGACCCATCCTGGAAGGCCCATGTAATGAAAAAATCGGCCAACACTCAGAATGGTATTCTAGAACAATAAGTAACCAGACCAGACAAGAAGTGAGAAGGTCACTCTGGATTTCTTGACACAGGTTCATGCTGAGAGCCCCAGTGTCTGCGTCATGGGGATGTTTGATACTCACTGTTAAGGCCAAGAGTTTCCCATATGTGAGATGAGCAGGGATATGGTCAGTCTTGGATCTCAAGGATTCCACATACCAATGTTCTGCCTCTGGAAGTTTGCTCAGCCTTAGGTAGGCTTCACCTGGAAAGAGATATATTAGGAGTCACAAGATACTCATAATCTCACTACTTAAAAGTCCATTCCTAGTCATTTGGAGGGAGGCATTGGCTCAGCAACTATCCATCCATTACCTGTGAAACTAAACTATTTTGCATGGCACCAAGAGGGATGAAAAAGATATTTAAGATGGGCTCTAAGCTGTAACAAGGCATCCAGGAATCCATAACAAGCTTAAAAATGGAATCCTCCCTGCTGGGTTATTACACATATTTTGTATATTAACTGGAAACACATAATAAGTAGAAGGAACAAAAAAAGGGAAGGGAACCACTATCTAATTATACTGACCCAGTCTGGCCCCAGTTAAGAACAGAGATAGTGTGTTTGTTCAGAGGTGAGGGAAGAGGGAAATGAAATATCAAATATGCTATCAATGGGTTGATTAGTTTTGATGAAGAGAGAAAAAGAGAGAGAGAAAGAGAGAGAGAAAGAGAGAGAGAGAAAGAGAGAGAGACAGAGAGAGAGAATGTTTATGTGCACATATCTTTGCCACAAGGTATGGCTCTCTGGTTTGGGGAGAGAACATATATTTGGAAATGGATATAATGTAAAAAAAAGATCAATAAGTATTTATTAAGTACCTATTATGGGTCAGGTGTAATGTAAATCAAATTATAACAACCAACATTTATACAGTGTTGTAAAGTACACAAAGTATTTTGCAAACATTATTATTACGTAATTGTGATAACAAAATGGCCAGTAACTTTCTCAGTAAGCAAACATCTGATCTTGGTCTCATGAGGAATGGAAGTGCAGAGTAACACCAGTTAAAAATGCAAGTTTATTTATGAAAGGCTATGGAACAGGGTGAGGAATATTATTTAAAAAAAAAAAAAGAATGAAATCAGTGAAAAGGAAAATGAGATTTCCAAAAGTACAGTGAGAGACCAAGGCTGTCCCAAGATAATTTGCACATGAAGCTAGATGTCAACAGGTAGATACAAAATGGAACACATCTGCCAGGTGTTTTGTTTTGTTTTGTTTTTAATAGCATCAGTTGGCATTGTAGATAAGATAGGAACCACTCCATTTAGACTCTGAGGTAGAGGTAGCACTTACAAAGAAAGTAACCCAAAGAACAGCCAAGAACATCCTGGGTCTGCCACTTATCAGGTATGTAACCTATTTATGTCTTGCCACTGAACACCAATGACTCTGGAGGAGAGAGTCTGATGACTTTGCACACCTCTACTTCCACTAACATCCAACTCACTTGCAAGTCAAGATATCACCTTTGTGATGTCATTGGTCCTATTTGAGAATGAAGGATGAACAATAATTTGTGAAACCTTGCGTAAATCTCTCTGGGCCTCAGCTTCCCCATCTGTAAAATGAGGAGGTTTGGACTTTGCTATTCCCCTTCTGTTTATAAATCTATATATCTATATCTATATCTATCTATCTATCTATATCTATATCTATCGATTGATCTATCTATCTATCTATCTATCTATCTATCTATCTATCTATCTATCTATCTATCTGTGTATGTGTACCTCTGACTTTACGGTCAGTTCTCCGACCACTGAATTTATTGGACAAAAATTATACACTGGGGTTATGGAAGAAGAGGTATTTTCCATTGGCCCTACAATCTTACTGTTACTTAATGAGGTCATTCACGATCAGATATTGCTTAGCATTAGCTCATAAAATCAGTTCTTGGTGCCATAATGCAACACAACTGATTAAAGTATCCATGATACTAGACTTGGTATATGTATTTAAATTTGTAGTTGTCTTCCAACTTTTTTAAGTTTGAAATTCTACAGCATACCTACAAGTATACCAACACTGGGATTCAGGTTGAAACAGGCTTTTGAAGTCACTACAACCAATCAGTCCCTTTAGAGAAGGAAATCCAAAGACCCAGAGAGGAGAATTGAATTGACCAAAGTCAAACAGGAAAAATAAAGCAAACTTTGCTGACTCCTGCCATTAATTTTGTGTCCTTTTTATGACATCCCTTTGCCTGGCTATGATTCAAATTTTTATGATTTTATAAAATATTTAAATTTCTTATTTACTTTTTCAAAAATAAAAAAAGTATTTTGTTCAATGTTACCAGTGTTGTGTGTAGGTGGGGGTGTATCTGAAGATGACCAGAAAGAAGGGTTGGATCCTTAAAATGATATTAGATAGGTTTACAACTCCCCAAAAGAAAACAATCAACTGAACCCACTATATTCTTTCCTAAAAACACAAATTCAATGCCACTAAAGTCATATGACATTCTCCTTGATAGGATACAGTATTAGTCTTTTAGGTGGCATCTTTTCTAGTCACTTTAGCTAACTGACTACTATCGCCTGGCCCCATTTCTTTCAGTCAATACTCCTGTGTAACTCATTAATTAGCAATACAACTAAGATACAAAAACCTGAAAGGTTTGATAATGCGTCTTGTCAAACATGAGAAAATTAATATATTCATATCCATCTCTGATCTCATAGCTCAAAACAATCCTGAAAGAAATCTATGTAACTTAGTGCACTGTTCTAAGGATTTTTTGGATATCTAAGAGCCATGTAAGGAAAAAAAAAGTTGTATTTGGAGTAAGGAGAGATTTGTGTTCCAATCTGCTAATAGCTGTGGAATAATAATGGACAAGCCACTCAATCCCTCTGAGGCTCCCTAATTAACCTGTTCAATTCCAGAATTTCTTCCCTAGAGCCCCACTGTCTTGGTTAGTGAATGTCTCACCTGGTCCAGTACTTCAGATAGGCCCCAATCATGCTTCCGCTTCCTAATTTCACTACTTACCACTTGTCTGTGCAAATACCACACCTCTTCTCTACTCCTCCTTATTGGCTGTTAGTTAGTCATTTTTCAGGTGTGTATGACCCAGCTAATAAGTGTCTGAGGTCAGATTTGAACTTTGATCTTTCTGACTCTGGACTTGGCACTCTATCCACTGTGCCACCTAGCTGCTGCTCGTTACTAGAGCCATGATCAAATCAATACTGCCACTGTTCTAGGGCAGTGGTTCTCAACCTTCCTAATGCCCCAACCCTTTAATACTCATATGTGGGCGTCTCTGCATGTGGGCGGAGACAGAAAGAGGAGCCCTGTCTTGGTTTCTAAGACCATCAGAAATATGTGTTTTCCCATGGTCTTAGGTGACCCCTGTGAAGCGTTGTTCGACCCCCAGGTTGAGAAAAGCTGTTCTAGGACTATGTCAATCTCATGCGCCAATTGATCACCCTTGAACCTTTCCAGACCAAAGTTCCCCATGGTAAGAACTCCTCTATGTGCATTTTCTCACCCACTGGAATGTATGATCCTTTGCGAATATGACTGTCACTGCATTTATATTTGCATGGGCTGAGAAAAAAAAATTTCATTTGTAAAGGGGTTTGGTACATGAGCAGAAAACCTCTTATGTCCCTTTGTGTAAAAAACCTTTCAGTACCATGCCTACTACACAGAAGGGCAATAAATGTTTATTGAATTAATGAATTCTTGAATACAGAACTGCCAAAGAGCCCACTGCCAGAAGAACTGAATCATGAAGAGATGACATAAAATATCATAAAATGGGAGTAACTTGGAGAGACATTGACACATGTATAGACCTTCTGTAACTAGCTCCAGAATGCTAAACTTTGGTCTCCTAGTTCTGCTCTGAAGGAGATTTTTTTTCTCTTTCTTTTTTTTTTTCAATCAGCTACCTTCTGGGAAATCAAGGAGCCTTCCAAAAAGGCCTGAATCACCTTTGGACTTAACGCATTCATCTAATTCTCTTCAGCTGCACTCTTGGGAAATCTCATTGACTTCTTCCATCACAGGCTCTCAAAAGAGGCAATACTGTGAGGAGCGAGAGACCCTGAGGCCATCTTCCCTCTGAGGCCTTATAACACTTTGAAAGAGACTTAGTTCTTGGTTTCCACAGTTTTTTTTTCCTGCTTTACATGATGGCATTTGAGCTCCAATCTTTTAAGTTTCAAAAATCAAGAAGGAGCCCAGATATCCCGGCATTCCAGAGTCTGGATTTTACAGCCAGTGTATCACTGTGCTCAGCGGGGCATGGAGCAGTCCTCAGCACTCAGTACAGGACTTAAATTTTATAGATCTAGTGTTACTTAGGGACAAAAGCTATTGTCCCAACATCCTGAAGTGTCAATACAGATGTTAAATAAAGAGTATGTCCTCAATGTGTTGGAGGGAAATGTTTGTACTTTTTGATATATCTTCAAAGTTAATTTCCTTCTGTAAAAGTTCATCTTTTAAAAAATACTTTTTTAAATTTTTTTTATTTTTTGCTTTTTGAAGGGCAGTTGGGGTTAAGTGACTTGCCCAAGGTCCCACAGCTAGTAAGTACACCAAGTGTCTGAGTCTGGATTTGAACTCAGGTCCTCCTGACTCCACGGCCAGTGCCCTATTCACTGTGCCACCTAGTTGTCTGCCCCTTTAAAAATATATTTTTAATTTTTTAATTTTTTTTATAAAGTTCATCATTATTAAGTGATTAAATGAAAAGGGAGTGATATCCACTAGGACCTAACAATGGGATGAACACAACCATCTTGGGATTGATTTGATAGCAGTGAGAAGACGTACCACAAGCTCCTAAGGATACCCTAGAATTTAGAGGAATAGATGAAGCAGTCTGCCTCTAAAACAGTGAGACCAGAAGTAAGTGGTACACATTCATTCATGATCAAAATTGATTCATCTGTAAAAGTGAGGTTAACAATAATTGTAAAAATAAGCTCATGTGTGTAAGTTGCTTTGGAAAACTTTTAAAACTCCATACAAATATCTAATATTATTATTAGATATGAAAAGTATACTTTGACCACATAAATTCGCTTTGTACCTTCCATATTTACCACTATGACCACTAATAATAACAGGAGGAAAAACTTCTGGGAAGACTTGGAAAAGAGTTGCATATTGTGTGCTATCATTGATAGATTGTTAGTTGAATCTCTGGAAGAAATACATTGATGAAATCATAGTTCTACTGGAACATATGGAAAGTACAAAACAAATCAGTTTATAGAATAAACAGGAGCTTTTCAAAGACATATTTGATACACATTTCTCCAAGTCATTTGCAGATTCACATGTACGTTAGCAAAACCTCTTTCTCCTAAGCCTTGTGGAGTTAAAAGCAAAATTGCAATTTCCCTCAGTTTTAATTTGCTCAGTCACACAGATTGAGGAAGAGGAAGATGAAAGAGTAACAACAGATGGTTGGCCCTTGAAAATAACTTTTTAAATATAAAATACACTTAAAGTAATTCTTACAAAGGAAAACTCAACATATGAGGCGCATTGTATGTGACACTTTATTCTTTAAGTCAAGAGCTGTTGGCACAAAATGTTCTACGCTAACAAAATTATGAAATCTACAAACATAACTGCAAACATCAATAGCTATGGGTGGATTATGGTTGGGAGATTTGATCTTGCTTTCAGAATGCATAAGGATTGTAAAACTGAAACTTTACTAAGGAAAACAAGTTTGAGTGTCAAGAGATAGCATGGTGTCATGGAATGAATAGTGGACCTACCATCAGGAGAACTGGGTTGAAGTCCTGGCTCTCTTATTCATTAAATGATTGAATATTTTGAGCCTTGAACTGTTTACACAATTGCCTTTAAAAGGGGGGGGTCCTAATGCATTTCTGAATTATCTCAATAAACTGTCATAAGGACATTTCATAAGTCTTTACAGCAGCGGTTCTCAACCTGTGGGTCACGACCCCTTTGGGGGTCGAAAAACTTTTCACAGGGGTCACAGGGGTCACCTAAGACCATCAGAAAACATATATTTCCGATGGCCTTAGGAACAGAGACACAGCTCCTCTATTCAGCTCCAGGAAGATTCACCCACATGCAGATACACCCACATAGGAGTATTAAAGTGTCACAGCATAAGGAAGGTTGAGATCCACTGCTTTACAGTATCCAGCTAATGATTCTGTTACAAAACAACAACAACAACAACAACAACCCTGAAGAGATCAAATATTCAAAAGAATTACTAATGGAACTCCCAATCCCGGAGTACAGGTCATTTTTCATCTTTGAAAAAAAACAATTTGAACATCAGTATACATGATTTGATATGTGTCAAGGAACTCCCAGTAAGGAAAATCCCACTGCTCAAAAAGACCAACTATTCCTCTGAAATTATTCAATTTAGAGACTAGGCTGGGCCAGTTTAAACACTCAACTTAAGGTTAAATAACATGGTCACATAGTCAGCATGCATTGGGGGAGACATTATCCAAGTGCAACCTCTTAACCTTAAAAAATAAAAAAAAATCATTAAAAAAATGAAAGACATCACAAGGGGAAGTTGCCTGGAAGAGGGGAGGAGGAAGGGTAGGAAAACTATAATTTCACTATGAAAAGAAAAGGAGATATAGCTAAGGATTTGGTAAAGTATCTATACTTCTGGGACCTGTACTTTTTTTCTTAATGGATAATAAACAAAAAGGCAATTTTATCCAGGAAAAAAGAAACAAGTTGTGATTATTTGTCTTTTTCTTGCAAAGAATAGCAGAACTGAAGGTTTGTTGTTTTGTTTTCCCATAAGAAAGAGACATGTTTCAAGATTTTGCTTTGATCATGTTTAGCCTTCAGATTTGTTTCTGAACCATTCACTGGCAAGATGAATCTGAAGCTTACAATTAGCTTCAGGCAGATAGAAGACAGAATTTAAGATACAATACATATAATTTTGTTATTTTTCTAATCCCCATAAAGTCGAAGGTCTGAATAATCCAGGCAAAGGCCACCTCCTTATGGGAAAGATGTTGGAATTACTGATGGCTCAGAATCCTAGCTCTGAGCAAGTGTCAATTGAACTTATTGCAGTGATGTGATATGAAGATTCAGGAGAAGACAGACTGAGCTGAGTTACCTGTATATTTGCCAGTGTTGAGCCTAGCACCTCTCTGCACCCTATTTCTTGTAATTTAGAGGGCCCTCCATCACTCCTTCCTCTTTTCTCTCTACCTATGGAAATCCTACCCATTCTTCAAATTCTACCTTCTCCATGAATGTTTCCTTTACCACCCTAGAGACAAGAAGAATATCTCTTCTCTAAACCCCTTTAGCAATTCTTGACTTTAATACTTATTTGGTATGCATATCCTACCTTGTTTCATTCTCCTTCCTCCCTCTCTCCCTCCCTCTTCCTGTCTGTCTTTCTTGTCTCTCTGTATGTCTCTCTCTGCTCTGTCTCTCTGTCCCTCTCATCCACTGTTTATCTCCCTGCTATATCATAAATTCCTGAAGGTCAAGAATCATTAAAATAAAAACTTTATTTTCTCCCAAAGTATTCTATACATCATAGACACTCAGTGAAGATTTGTCCTTGATGATGATGGAGAACATTCTAAATCAATCCAAGAATCAATTGGCATTTATCAAATACTTACTATGTGCCAGACCCAGTGTTGGGCACTAGCTATACAAAGACAAAAATAAAACTACTATCCAGGAAATTACATTTCATTGGGAAAGACATTTAGACTGTGTATATCTATATCTACACATATACACAAAGATATATTGACATAAAACATTTATATATAATATTTGTATGTACGTGTGTACCCCTACATATATGCACATATCTATGTGTCTATATCTGTCTGTCTGTCCATCCATCCATCCATCCATCCATCCATCCATCCAATCCATCCGTCTATCCATCTATAGGTTTCATGTAGAAGCTGGCACTTAAGCGGAGTCTTTTAGGAAATTAATAATATAGGAATGAAATTTTCATTCCTACATTATGGACATTTCCTTTTCTTCTTCTTTTAGAAAAGAGACCTTGGAGACTGACTAGCCCAACATCCTTATATTGCAGATCTGGAAGCAGAAGCTGAAAGTTCCTGGGAATTTCCCAAAGTCATACAGATAATAAAGAGCTAAATATTGAGGAAACTAGAATTATTTACATTTGTGCAAAAGCAGTTGTAGAATGAAGAGGTGTAGTCATGTACAGGAAAAGTTTGGCTGTAAGTGCAATTGTGCTGGGGGAGAAGGAAGGCCTGCCTCTCAGACAATCCTAGTCCTTATCCTGGGATGAGGGGGGCAGAAGGGGAAAAGGAAGAGGAAGAGTGAGTGAAAGGAGGTCTTGAAGGAAGCTGAAACAATAGCACCCAGAGCAGGGAAATAACAGCCTCGGAAATCACATTCTGCCAAGCCAAAGCCAGTGCATAACTGCCAGGTTTGGTATGAGATACTGGAAGCTACAGGAAGGAAGTGCTCCCTTTCTAATCATGGCAGCACCTGGGCAAAGTATCCTTTGACTCGTCCTGGATAGAAATCTATAGCTGAGCCAGGACTTGAATTAAGGGTTTCAGACTCCAGATTCCACTTTCTTCCCATTATTTCATGATGTCTAATGACATATCTAACCATGTAAATAAAATATATGAATGTAACATCTCAGCAGAGGCCATACTGATTACTTAGGTCACAAGTTCCCCCCCCCTCCAAACCCTTGTATAAAGCCACACCCTCCTAATTAGCATAGTACCTGACACATAATGAACAACGAGTTCTTTTCCATTTAATCTTTTATTTTGCAGTTGATCTTTCCAACTAAAGTATAAGGCCTCACTTTTATTCCTATTAAATTTCTCCTTATTTGATTCAGTCTAAAGAAGGAAATTCAGGACGGACTCATATTCCCTAATATCTAGAATTTACCGAGTGCTTTAAGGTTTGCAAATTCCTTTGCAAACTTTTTTTTTAATCTTCACAACAATCTTGGGAGTTAGATACCATTTTAAAGATGAGGCACAGAGAAGTTAATTAACTTTCCCAGGATCACACAGCTATAGTTTCTGAGGCAGGATCTGAATTCAGGTGTTCTAAATTGCAGGTCCAGTGTTGTATCTGCTGTGCCTCCTAGCTGTCTCAATCTATTTGAAATTGCAAGTAACAGAATAAGAAATTAGCATTATCCTCATGCCGTATGAAAATCCCAGGCAGTTTCTTGTGTAGCACCAAAAAGCAAACTCTGATTGGAGGGGAAAGGGACAAAGGAAAGTTTCCATTGATTACTCAAATCTGGCGCTCTAAGCAGCATTGCCCTACTATCAAAATGCTGTAATAAATACAGTTATGGCTACCTATCTATCACCTTTATCAAACAAGCTGGAATCTCTAAATATGCACAGTCAATTTCATTAACAAGTTGATTTGTAAGAAAACAGGTTTTGAGGATGACAGAGAAAATTGGCTGCCCATAGTATAATGTGTTTTATTAGTGTTTGCTGAATTGTATGGCTGAAATGAATGTGCAATATACAGAATAGGGACAAAATTAAATGTTTTTTAAAGGTCATTTTTAGAGAGTGAAGGCAGCTAGGTGGTACAGTAGATGAGCATCAAGCCTTGAATCAGGAAGCCCTGAGTTCAAATCTGGCCTCAGACACTCACTTGCTGTGGGATCTGGGCAAGTCATTTGACCCTATTTGACTCAATTTCATCATCTGTAAAATGGACTGGAGAAGAAAATGGTAAACCAGTGCAGTATCTTTTCCAAGAAAACGGCAAATGGGGTCACAAAGAGTTGGTCGCAACTTTAACAACTTCATAGAACACTAAGAATCCTAAGTCTAGGAGATCAGGAAAAGTTTCATGTAGAAGGTGGTACCTAATCTGATATCTAAACAACAGGAGGGATTCTAAGAATCAGAAATGATTATTTAGATCATTGCAGACATGACTGACAGCCTGTAAAAAAGCACATATGTGTAAGCTTGAGTAAGAACTCTAATGGGGGAGAAGGGGAATAGGAAGGTAAATGGTGAATTTATGTTTTGTACTAATTAGAAGCTGAGAATGGGAACTGAGAAATATATGAGTCCCTAGGAGGAGTGGACTGACCCTCTTGATCATTTATTTCTGAGTTCCTTTTGGACAAATGCCCTAAAATCTTCATGCTGAGTTACCACGTATAAGGGATTTAGTACTTCCTTTGGGTTAAGAAGAAAAAAGAAAGAAACTTGTTCAGTTTGAAAAATGAATTTCTATTTAATTTTAAAGTTTATATATAGGGCTAAAGAAGCTTGTGTTTGAAGATATTTTTATTGGCATTAGCGGGGATTAATTTAAGAAAAATTGGATACTTTTATTTACCTATATTTGGGTTACATGGGAGTTTACTTGAATCTAAAAATAATTTGAGGCTTCAGGCTACTTGTAGGGAGGGCAGGGTAATCTTCTGAGGGCTGGAGCCCTTACTCTTTGCAACCCAGTAACCCTTTGGCTACTACTCCTAAATTGAAGGAGTAACTTCACTCCACTTGTCATTCTAGACCTTCTAGCTTACTTTTTCAACCTCATCCTATTTTCCCTTTAAAAAACTTCTAAAAATTCCAGATTTATACTCACAATGTCATTCTATCTCCTGAACACATTGGAGGCTTTCCCATCTCTACTTCTGCCTGTGTTTTTGGTGTCCTAAGCCTACACTAGCCCCCTCTCCATTAATCCCTCCATCTTTCCTATCCTTTCTTTAATTTCTGTGTACCCTTTAAAACCCAACTCAAAACAGCATCTCTTCGAGAAAACTTCTAAACTTCCATGCCAATAGTAACCTCTCCTGTCCCAGATGTGTATTTTTCCATGTTTTATGAACTTATATAGTGTTGTGTATCAGAGTTCTCTATGCTAGTATTCCCCAAAGAAAATAAAAGCCTGTGGGAATGTAATATAATGGCCCTGAAGTCAGAAAACCTGGGTTTAAGACCACTCTCTGACACATACTAGCTGTGACCCTGATGAAATCACTTAACCTCTTAGTGCTTTGGGTAACACTCTAGCCCTATAAATTATAGAGAAGGTGTCAACAAGAATTGTAAGGAGTTTCCCCACTGGGAGTTTTTCTACCAGTGAAATTATAGGTCTGGCAATTACGTAGAAATATGTATAATAGTTACTACATGCACACATACACTCACACACACACAATTATGTTTATTTGCATCTTCACCATATTCCCTCACTAAAATATGTGTTGTGAGGTTAGGAATTTAATACGTTTTATTTCAATCTTGCATTGGCTCCTATGGGTTTTTTGTTAACATAATAGGTGTTTAATAAATGTTTTCTGAATTTTATTAAATAAATAGCTCACCTCTATATTATTTTCTTATATAACAACTCTATGACCCAGGAAGTGCTCTATGCCCCATTTCCCCCAATTTACACAGGAGGAAAATGTTCAGAGGAGCCCAGGAATTTACAGTTAGTATATAGCAAAAGAGAGGCTCAAATACAGGATTTGCTGGCTACAATTTCAGTATTCTTCCTACTGCACCATGCAGATAATGCCTCCACAAACCTGGAATTTCTCCTTTGTTGTTTTAAGTTCCTACATAATTTCCCTATAGTACTTAGCAGACTCTTTTAGAAACCTGAAGAATGGTTGCATGCTGCTTTCAGAAAGCAGAAATAAAGAGAATGGAAAGGACTGTGTTCTCATCTACAGGCCAGGCCCAATGTCAAAAAATATATAAATAGGTCCAGAGAGAAATGGGGGAAATGAAGAAACAGAAAGAAGTGGAAGCAAGTTAAGTTCTCTTACTTGTGGAAAGAAAATGGCCTGGTCACAGGGGAAGTATACAGGAGGTACCTTGAACAATGCAGATTGTTAAATTTCCAGTGTGAACATTTATGCCCCAGAAATCACCAAATGCTTTAAATTAGAGCTTTATGTATTATTTGTTGATTGTCCGAGAACTGAGAACGTGATGCTAGAAGTGATACAGATTAAGCTTAAAAATATGTTGTGAGTACACTCTGTACCCCAAGAGCCAACTGTTAAACATTTTCCAGCAAACCCCTTCAGTAGACCAATTATGACAACTGGAAGTAAAGAAATTGAATTGAATGGGGAAGTTAAGAATCATGTGGTACAGAAAGATGTTAAAAGGAGTCAAGTGTCTCTGCCAATGGCATGATATAAGTACCTTACTAATCTCAAAAAACACTTGCTCTTTAACAATTAAATTCAAATTCCTTAAGATGACCTTTCCTATGTTTAATAGACCTTAGTCTAGAAGTCTGTTGAACTACTGAATTGTCTTGTTCTCTAATAATAGGATCGATAGGACCTTAAAAAATATGAGTGACCCGCCCCCTTCCCCCCTCCCCCCATGCCAGGGTGGCCCTAGGAACCAGAAGAAATCTCAGCTGGCTCCTGGAATCAAAATCATTCCCCCCAGGTTTTCAAAATCAATTGTTTTCTCCAGCCTAGGGGGGGATTTCTTCTTCAGCCTTCCTGGCAGCAGCAACTTTCAGTCTCCACAATTCTTGTCTAAAGAAAATTTGGACCCAGTTCTTAGTCCAGCAGCAGCAGCCCAGCCTCCAGATGCTTCTGAGAGAAACTCTCTCTTCTCCCCAGCAGAACAGATTCTGCCACCATATTCTGGTCTCAAGAAAAGTCTGACTGTGTTTCTCTGGGGCTTTTCTTATATATATATATATATATATATATATATATATATATATATACAGCATTGGCTTCTTGTTTCAGCCAATCTCTTCCTGTTATGTCAGCAACAGGAGACAGGAGTTCATACCTTCTGGTTACCCAACAGAGGCTTGATCAATTATTAGGCACTAAATACCTGATACCTTTGCTTACCTTGAAATGAGGTGCTAAGTACCTGCTTACTTGCCAATACAAAAAGGGGATCTTCAAATTCAAATTAATTACCATTACGCCAGGCTCCACAGGTATGCATAGTTTTTCTCCCTAAAGGGCTGACCAGTTGAGCAAATTAAATGAGAAAAATGGCCAGGGACAGCATAATCTTGTGAAAAGGATGTTCAGTTGAGGAGATGGGGTTACTGCATACAAAGAGAGCTGCTTTAGAAAGGAAGCCCACTGAAGGAAATTTCAGTGACAACAAGAGCAAACATGAGTCATAGAACCAAGGAACTAAGTCAACACGACTTTTTTTAAGGGCCTATTAAAGGTCATGCATTGTTCCAAGTTCTAACAGGGTAAAAAAAAATATAACAAAAGTTTCATTTTATAAAGATATAATGAAACAGTTTTCTGATAATTGTATTTATTCTTTTGGAGGAAAAGATTAACTGCAATAAAATATATGCAAAATATGTATAATATACATGCAATGTGAGTTTTTTTTTTCTTTGAGAAGGAGTACCAGCATTTGGGGAAAATCAGAAAAACATGATAAGAAAAGTAAAAGGGTCTCAAGTTCAGGAAACTAAATTTAAGCTGAATATCTAGGTCATTCTGAGCTTTTAGAGATGCAGGATGTAGCAAATGAATCTAAGAAGTGTTTTGAGGTCACAGAAATAATTGGCTTACCAGACAGATGAGAGAAAGTCTTCTTTTAGGAGACTTAAGTGGATGTTAGGAAGAACTGATTTGACAAGCAGGATGCATAGCACTATATAATCACACAAAGACAGTTAGTACATGCCTACATTAATAACTGACTATATTAATAGTAAGTGGTCATTAAATTACAATGACAACCTGAAAGCTATGCACAGTCCCCATTGGCACACATCTGAATCCAAACAGAAGGAAACAGTAACTGTACAGATAGTACAATGTTTGAGTTTAAGAAAGGAGTATAAACATCACTCTAGACTCATTTTCCTTTCATTAATTGGTCTAGGGTGAAGATCAGCAGCAAAGTATCTCTACCTTCACCTATATCCAACTCCAATGTCACACTGTAAAGGTTGCTGTGGGTTTCTGAAGGGTTTATCAATGGCCATTCTGTACAATGTCTACAGGTCTCACTAAAATAGACAGGCTTTAGGTATAAGCTGGTTGATGAATTGTTCAACTACTGTTTGAGAATCAGTATTGCTTTGAATCATCCACATGTTGGTACCAGGATGGTGGATTTGGGAACCATGAGAATACTCAAGTCTCCCAAGTTGTAAAGGGGCTATGATTGACCTGGGTAGAGGGAAAACCCACCCCAATAAATCCAAAGATCTGTGAGGTGTCTGCAGGATACGAATGAGAAAGGACTCCTATTTGTGAAGTCTGGTTAGATCCTTACAGTCTACAAGCACTTATTAAAAATCTACTATGTGCCAGGTCTTGTTCTAAACGCTGGAGTTCAATATAATAAATGAAACTAACCCCACTCCCAAGATGCCGACATTCAAAACCTCATGAAGATTTTAATGCAAAGTCCTAGCTCAGTGGTAGATGGAGCACTTCCTGGAGTCAGGAATCTCATCCCAAGCACTTATTTGTTGTTAGACTCTGGCTAAGTCATTTAACTGCTGTTTCTTTCAATTCCCTCATTTGTAAAATGCAGATAATAACAGCCCTAATTAATCTTTGTAAGACTCCAAGAAGGTGATATTTATAAAATACCTTATAAATCTTGGAGGCAGTTAGGTAGCACAATGGATAGAGTTCTGGGCTTGGAGTCAGGAAGACTCATCTTCCTGAGTTTAAATCTGGCCTCAGACATTTACTAGCTATGTGACTCTGGGCAAGTCACTTAACGCTGCTGGCCTTAGTCTTCTTGTCTATAAAATGGGCTACAGGAAGAAAAGGCAAACCACTCTAGTATCTTTGCCAAGAAAACCCCAAACAGGGTCACAAAGAGTCAGACATAACTGGAAGTGACTGACAACCACAAAAAATTACACACCTTAAAACCTTTTTTTAAAAACTATTATTATTGTTTTTAGTAATCCTATCATGTTGTTGACCTGGGGCAAGTCAATTAAGCTTTCTGAGTGTCAGTCTGTCCATCTGTGAAAGAACTAGGTAGGATTAAATTATCTCTTGAACTCACTGAGAGGCCTCAATATTCTTTCCAACCATGGGTGTGCTAGAACCGGATCAATCAGATTGAGAAAGATGGATAAAACTTCAATGTGGGCCATTTATACCTTGAAAATCAGCAAGCACTACAAATCAAGACTGGATTAATTATTATGCTGGGTTGTTAAGACTTAAGAAAGTAATGGACAAAAGGTTAATAATTAAACTGCGACGTGTGTTATACCTTCATTTCCCCCTGAGAGCAGGTTGTCAGATACTCACCAGCACAATCCTGCTGCCAGCTCTAATCTATGATCTTATGCTATAAGTTTTTCTAGAAGTTCATGAAAAGAGAGAGAACAGTATAGACTGGATTCTCAATTAAGGCTTTACAGAAATGAGATGTGAAGTAGTTCTGGAAAGATACTAGGAACAGATAGAAAGGAAGAAAGCACTTTAGAAATGAGGAAACAGCATGAGCGAGAACATTTTTAGCATTCTAAAGAACTTCTCAAGAGTGAGAAGATTTTTAGTAATAACTGGCCAGGAATTCAACTCATGTCAGTATAGGTAGGTGAAACTGTTTTAACATAAAAATAGGTACTTGGTTATTATTTTTTTTTAATGATGGACCAGCCTTTAAAGAAATGCAAGCTTCTCATTCGTTTTCATCATCCTTCTCTCTTTATTTATGCTAAAAAATATTCTTCAGCGTCCTTTAATGTGTCATTTCCAATTTTTAGCCCCAGGAAAGGTAGATTTGCATCCCAAGACAATCAGAGCTGGATATACTCTTATCATCAATTGTAAAATTTCATTAAGACTAAGGAATAACGGCTGCTTAGTATATATACAAAAACATATCCAATAATACAAAGGAATGAATCACTACATAACTTTAAATGAAACTATGTGTCACTCACATCTCCCCCATAGCAGTGTGAAGATAAATAGTTTAAAGACTGCATTCATTTTCTCTTTACACTATCCACTGGCTTCTACTCTATATAATATTGGCCAGAATGAAAAGCCCCAAACCCTGAAGATCCTAATCCTCACGAAAAAGACTGGATTCTTCATTTTAATTTTTATCTATAAAAATGACAGTAGTTTATATTTCTATTGAGTTTTTTTTAAGGTTAATGAAATAGCTTCCTCATAACAACCCTATGAGTTAGAGCATTCTTGCTTTGTATTGTAATTTTGTATTATATTGTATTACTGAATTGTATATAATTTTACATCCCAAGACACTAATATTTATAGAGACGCCGTGTGCTAGACCAAGGTTACCTGTCTGTAGGTCTGGGCTCTTCCCATTACATCACACTGTATCTCCCCTAAGACAACTTTAGAAAAAAGCATATGATGGAGTAGATACAAGAAAAGCTTGTTTATTGACTGATGAGAATGCTGTATTAACATGGTTTTACTTAACATCACCTTTCTCTTTATGACTATCAGCCAGTACAATAGTGATGACTTACAATACTGCTCATGGAAAGAATAATTTAACCCCCTTCAGCTTCTTTTTCCTCATCTGTAAAATTGGGATGGTAACAGCACCTATTTCATGGGATCATTTTGAGGATTAAATGAAATGATCAAATATATGTGCACAAATATAACATACATGTATATAATGTGTATGTGCATATATGCATATATGCGTGCAGTCATACATGTCTATGAATATCTACATACAACATGCATGTGGGCACATATGTGTTTGATATATGCACATGGTTGTAAACTCATATATGTATAAATACATTTGTGCATCTGTGTGCGCGTATGCGTGTGCATGTATATGTGTGCATGTGTGTGGAGAGAGACAGCAAACCTGAAGTCCTATTTAAAGATTAGGCATTAGTTATAACAGGAATAATGACACTCTTAGGAGGGGTAGCAGCAGTGATAGTAGGAGTAGGTTTCATATTGCTGCTTGATCCCATTCAATGTTAAAGAAATGCAAACTTCTTGTTCCACTTCCATCATTCTCTTCTCTTTATTTGTCAAACAATATTTAGGATCTTTATCAGGCACAAAATACTGCAGCTACTTGGTGAATCCTGGAAACAGGAGACAAGTGTTCATTACTCATTTGAGGACATGCTTCCTCTTGGTTGACCATTTTAAAATAAAAACCTTGAGCCTCCAATCTTTCCTTTGTCATTATTTCCTGAATGGCAGAACCATGAGTTACTGCAGCAGGTGGGCTTGTGTAGTTTTAAAAGCACCGTAATACAATCAACCGCCTAATATCATATTTCCAGGAAAGCAAGAGACATCTAGACCCAAGCATGATCTTTCTGTAACCCCTATATTGGCATTAAAGTGTATAAAATCCCTCAGGGACCATTATGTTTTCTGACCCTGGATTTTAATTGAAACTTTAAATAAAATATATTACCTATTTAATGCGGTAGAGCTGGACTTTGGCCTTTGTAGTACAGGCTATAACACCAGGAAAATTAACATCTGTAACTGTAGTATGTAATTCAAAATTTATATCACAGATGAATGGCACAAAAGAAAATTTGGCCAAGTCAGTTCCACACTAAAGAATGAACTTCGGGGTGGCAACTCTCAAAAGTTTTTATTGATGTTTTTTTTTCCCCCTAAAAGAAAACTAAGTCAATATTCTTTTGATAGGGAGCCAAAAATATATATGGTTTCCTTAACTTGGTGGCTACACACCTGGCAAAATAAATTAGTGCTAAAGCCCAAAAATGGATGATTTTGCCTTTTTGTGTTAGTGAGCTCTAAACAACGGACATTGACTTTTGGTCTTATCTTTCCAGCTAAGGAGAGAACACAAAGCTAAATAGTTAGAGTTTGATCTTAGAGGCCGCAGATGCTTTTCTTTCAGATACCCATCAATTACAAGCTAAACAAGTCAGATGGGCATCCTGGCATTTCGGGGACCTTGGCTCATCAGCTTGCCAGAGGACAGCGCCAATAGAAAAAAGACCATAATTCAAAACAGAGCAAACATGTGGTTCAAGAGCCTAACATGGTTGGAGCATAAATCTTCTATACTTAGAGAAGTGAGGTTCAAGAAAAACTGTGATATATCAAGGCAACCTAATTGTATGGGTCTATTATAGTTGGAGTCAGGGCGAAGATGGGAAGCTATTTAAATGTACTTAGTCAATGTAACTGTAGCTACTCATACAAGAAAAATTTAAATAAGATATCATACCAAAATCGTATTCTTGATATTCTGACAAAATGAAAGTTCATCAGGGTGGGAGGGGCAGCAGGTGGGCATGAAGGAGACATCAAAGAGTGTTATAAATGGGAAACAGCATAGAATGATTTTAAAATCATAGTGAGGGAATGATAACCAACTGTGATGGATTTTTTGTAATATAATATGTAAAAGAGATGAGTATTTGTACATAATAGATATTTGTGGTTTTATGAACATTGTTTCTGATTCTTCTGAGTATATGGAAATGCTCATGTTTGTTGATGTTTGCCAAGCTTAGATTAATTACAGGAAAGTGAAATAAAGTTTAAAAAGAAGAAGAGAGAAGGTAGGAAGAAATATCTAGGATGATTGATAAATCAATAGTCATCAGATGCCGAAGGTTTTCTACTGACCCCTAGGTTCTTCTTTAATGAAGGGCTTTCACTTATTGGATAATAATAGGTCCCAGTCCAACCCTTACTAGCTCATTGTTTGGGTATTGATGGCTCAGAGTGAGTGAAAAATAGCAATTACTTCTATTCTGGCCAGAAACTCCCCCAGACTGATTCTTTTGTGCAGGAAAACTAAGCAATCATTTGCCTCAATTTTTACCCAGTCTCTAAATGTTAAATGGACGTTGCCTCAGACAACCTGAGATCTGAGGAAGACCTTAGCTTAAAAAGGTCAGGGTCTCCCACTGCATCAGGGGCCATCACCAGTCATCCTGACCTATGCTTTATCACTGGACTCGACAATTCTAAAGGAGAGAGAAAAACGGATGACTTTGCACAGCCCTGCCTCACTTAAATCCAATTCACTCACAAGTCAGCCTCCTGATGTCACTAGCCTTCTTCATGAATGGAGGATGAACAATACATATCTGATATAATCAAAAGGAGCACTAGCATCTGGTCACCCTAAGTGCATTTTTAAAAGGGTCTCCGTCTTTTCACCTAGAATCATGTTATCTTCAATCATAATCCATACTAGGGCCTATTCCCATTTTCTGAACAGGCTGGGGTTTCTTGGACCTACCATACATGCATGTTGCCCTGCCTCACAGTCTTTAAGAAAAAGATGAGATATTAGGAGACTGGCAAAGCAAATTAGCATATGCAACCTTGAATTCCCCCACCCCCTTTATTATTAATAAATCCTGCAAATAGAGATAGAGTGGGGGACTATGTTTATATCCCATGAGACCCAGAACTGGACTAATAAATAAGCTGAAATATTAAATAAGGAGACTTCATTTGAATTAAATGGATAAATCTCATGGTAATTTCTTTGAGAGCTGGGCCCATGGCTTTGATCTCTATCATATCTCCCCTCAGCACCTGCTATGAAAGGTTTACCTAAATAATATTGACTTAAAAACTAGAATAGAATGACTGGTAAATTTCTTTCCATTCTCTACTTCTGGACTTTATAAAAAATAATCTAATTTTGTTTTTGTGAAATATTACCGGGAGGGGAAAAATGGTCCAAATCATCTAAATAATTAAACTCAACAATTAACTTTTAGCTAGCTTTTTAAATTTAAATACCAAACGGGCTTAAAATGATCATTGGGATTAGCCTAAAACTCACTCAACTAAAAATAACTGGAAGGTACAATCCAATTTAGATTACAATATTCTCACAGGAATTCTCAACCAGAGGTTTAAGTAGAAGCAACATAGAGAAAGACGATATACAGAGAAATGGAAAATTTGGAGCACAGATTGGAAACATACTCCAAGTATTAAACACAATTGTGGCAAACCATGGAGGTTTTATTGAGTAGAGTTAAGCTAATTATTTGATATTTTAATCAAATTATTAAATATCTAAATATTATATACCAAAAAAAGATAGCATTTGTGAGACTCGTTGAGGGATGTGACAGCTTTCAATGTCCTTCTATTTCATGACATTCAAGGCTATTGACCCAAGGAGGCCCTAAGAAGAAATAGCTATTCTGACAAAGACTACAGAATGATATAACAGTTCTGACTAGAGCTATGAGAGAAATTTATTAGGCCAAGAAAAGTGGGGATGACTGACTTGAAATGGACATTAGAGTATAGACGG
Source organism: Pseudocheirus occidentalis (assembly GCA_028646575.1). Taxonomy (NCBI): domain Eukaryota; kingdom Metazoa; phylum Chordata; class Mammalia; order Diprotodontia; family Pseudocheiridae; genus Pseudocheirus; species Pseudocheirus occidentalis. The sequence goes on from CM053597.1 coordinate 186,049,862, forward strand.
TATATTTATAAAGAAAATCAGCTGAGTGTTAATCAAAAGGCATGTTAGTTTGGATCACACAAATATAGATTAAGAGATGGTAGGGACCTTATAGACCACTGAGTTCAACCCTTTATTTTGTAAATAAAGAAATTGAGGCCAAAAAAGTGATTTTCCTAGTGTCACACAGCTAGTAAATATTGATGGCAGGATCTGAACCCTTGTCTTTCCTCTCCATGTTCCATGCCCTATCTAGGATGCTATGTTGCCTCTGAAGTTAGCTGATATTCGCCACTGCTTAGAAAACTTTGATCAATACAAAATGTGGCCACAACAAAGAAACCAAGAAAGCCCAGATACCAACACTTGTGCCAAGAATAATTGACAGTAGAAGATGTATGCTGATGTGTAAAACACTGCTGAGGAACCTGGAAAACTCAAGTAGAACTGTCTCACAAGGCAGCAAACATCTGGAGAGGGATAATCTAGCTTGCAGAAAATCTGATGTGGATTCAAAACCCAAGAGAATTTGTAAATTGTAAGGACGATCACAAATAGACATGATTGGCTTATCCTTCACAGTTGAAATGCCACAGTTGACTTCTGAAACCTCATTATCAATGTTCTAGATGTCAAAAAAATGCCTCTTGAGAAGATGAGGGAAGAAAAGTAACTGGGACTGACCAAAAACTTGTGGCAGTAATATATTCTGCAAGATGGTGGAGGCAAGGTAGGGACTTGCTTGAGCCTTCCCCCAAACTCCTCAAAATACTTTTAAATAATAACTCGAAACAAATCCCACAAAAAGACAGAGGGAAACAATTTTGTGGCCCAAGACAACTGAGAAGGTTGGCAGGACAGGTCTGTTACACCAGGGTCAGAGACGTGTAGACCAGCACAGGCTGTGCCAGCACAGACTAGGTCCCAACAAACCAGGATCAGACCTCAGGCCACTGAGTCAGTAACTGCAGTGGAGGTTTCCAGAACTCATCCCACAGACAGTAAGGGCATCAGAAAACAGTTCAGAAAGACATTTACAGGGGTCCCTTTGCTGGCATCACGGGTAGGACTCTGTTACACTGCCTGTATTTGGATGTGGGTTGTAGTCCTGGGTCAAAGTCCCAGAGTTGTGGCCATGGGAAGTATAGACCCTGGTCACAGTTCTAGGGTTGAAAAGAATGCTTGAGGTCATTCACAAACCAGTGTAGAGTACAGCAGAGTAGTAAACACTCCTCTGCCTAGTTCATACTACCTTGGAAGAGCTAAAAATTTACAGGTCCTCAGAATTATCTTTGAAAACAGTTGCACAGAAAACCTGAAGCTTGTGACAGTGCCCTTTACATCTGGGATGTACAGTCCCACGTTAGCATAGAGTTAAAGTCAAAAAATAGGCTGGAAAATGAGCAAGCAGAAACAATTCTGACCATAGAAAGTTACCATGGTGGCAAGAAAGAACAAAACACACAATGAGAAGACAGTAAATTTAGTTAAAATTCCTGTATCCAAATCCTCAAATAAAAACATGAAATGGTCTCAGGCAATGGAGGAGCTCAAAAAGGATTTTTAAAAATCAAATAAGAGAGTTAGAGGAAAAATAGCAAAGAGAAATGAGAGAGATTCAAGAAAATCAAGAAAAGAAGAGCCAACAACTTGGTAAAGGAGGCACAAAAAAAACCACCAAAAAAACCAAAGAAAATAACACCACACAAAACAAAAAAGTCCAAATGGTAAAAGAGGCACAAAAATCCAATGAAGAGAAGAATGGTTTGAAAAGAAGAACTGGCCAAATAGAAAAAAAAAAAGATATACACAATTTACTGAAGAGAACTCCTTAAAAAGTAGAACTGGCCAAATGAAAAAGGAGATACAAAAACTCACTAAAGAAAATGCAAAGTGAAATGAGCAGAACCTGCAGAACACCTTGCATAGTAACAGCAATATTGTATGATGATCCGCTATAAATAATTTTGCAATACAATGATTCAAAGCAATTCTGTAGAACTTATAATAAATGGTGCTGTCCATCTCCATAGAAAGGACTGGTAGAGCCCTGAATGCAGATCAAAAATACTTTTTCTTTATTTATGTTGTTGGGTTTTTTCTTCTTTGTTTTCTTTCACAGAATGTCTTACATGGAAATGTGTTTTGCATAACTATACCCATGTATAATCTATTGTCTTCTCAATGAGGGCAAGAGAGTAGAGGAGAATTTGGAATTCAGAATTTGAAGGAAAAAATGTTAACGTTGTTTTACATGTAACTGAAGAAAAATGAAATATTAAATTCAATTAAAAATAAATCTATTCTGGAGGTATCATAAATTTAAAGGCAGCAATTCAGGTCAACTCAAAAAGGGAAAGATTCCAGAAAATGGGAAAAGGTGACCATGCAGATAGGATCAAAGACTGATAACTCCAAGATTGAATTTAAACTCACATTTTGGCTTTTGAAAGCTCTTCAAAACCTCTCCTCTTCTTAACTAATCATCCTCTCACACTTTAATCCCCTTCACATACTTTGGAGTCCAGTGACACTAACTTCATCAGTGTTTCTCACTCAAAATAGTCTATCTTCCAACAGGGAATTTTCACTGGTCATCGTGCCTGGAATGTTCTCCCTCTTGATCTCTCCCTCTCTGTTTCTCTGATTTCCTTCAAGTTCCTGCCAAGTTTCAGTTAAAATCTCACCTTCTGTAAGAAATCTTTCTAGATACCCCTTAGTGCTAGTGCCTTCCCTGAGATTATCATGCAATTTGATGATGATGATGATGATGATGATGATGATGGTGTGCATGTGTATATATACACACATATACATACAAATATAATTTTATGTACATATATACATATATTTATATGTATGTGTATATATGTATATGTGTGTGTGTGTGTGTGTAAACACACACACATAAAGACACATATTTTTTTTGGTTGTTCTTTGGTTTTCCCCCTGTTGTCTCCCTCATTAGACTGTGAATTCTTTGGCACAGGGACTGTTGCTTTACCTTTCCTTGTTAGCCCTTAGTACAGTCTCTAGCACACACTGGGCATTAAATAAATATTTCTTTACTGTCTGATCTATATTCCAGTTTTCTCACATATTCTCAATTTGCTTCATGAGAAAAGTCTATGCATTTATCAAAACAAATTATGTCTCTATCAGAAACATAGGAAGAGATAAGAGGAAGGCTTTTTGATTTTCTCTGGCTCCTTTTGGAGAATCACACAATTTACTAAGAAGTGTAGGGAATAGGAGACAATGATATGTACATTCCTTATTCTATTACATACTAATTTTTCTTTTAATTTGGGAAGCAACATGTAGCCTTTAAAGACTTTATTCCAAAATGGTGTCTTGCACATGCATATTCTAATATCATACAAGGATTTTTGTTTTAGTTTTTTTTGCTTTTTTTGGAAGGGGGAAAGCAGGGCAGTTGGGGTTAAGTGACTTGTCCAAGGTCATATGGCTTATAAGTGTTAAGTGTCTGAGCCTGAATTTGAACTCAATTCCTCCTGGCTCCAGGGCTGGTGCTCAATTCACTGCACCACCTAGTTGCTCCAATACAAGGTTTCTTGACAGATATTAGTTAACTTTGTTCAACAATCCTGAGTATTGTTGCCCAGTAAATATAGGAGAAAGAGATATATGTTTTTAAAAGTATTTACTAATGGTGTAGAAGATAATCCTGTGGAAATTCTAATTGGAAAAAGCACATACTACAAAAATGTAGATTCTTAAGATTCACATATTTGTAAATGACTAAATGGTACAATGGTTCCTCAGTGATGCCTATGCCCTCTCAAAGGAACGAAGGAAGGAAACGAAGGAAGATCATAATGTCAGAAACCTTAAAAACTGCAAATCACCCCAAAAGCAATGGAACAAGGTAGCCATTTTAGCAGAGCTCATTTATGCACACAAACTATCATGGAAAATGTTATCAAGGATATGTCTGGCTGAGACAGTGAGTGGCTCCATTATATACCATGAAGAAGGGATAACAAATGAACACTACTTTAGTGTTGCCCAGGTATTTAATAAAACCCAAGGTAAAGGTATGTACATACAGCACATTGAGCTAATCTTCTCTGGAGGATGTATTGATAGATGAAGGCAATAATCATACTAGACCAAGTTCTGTGAACAGTTTATCATCTTCTCCAATAAGAGTGCCCATTTTTCATGATACCATGAGGAAAATCCAGTGATTATAAACTGAACCAGAACAGTGATGTTCAGAGTTTAATTGTCAGGACTAGGTTTATATACCAAAGTCATACTTAAAATAAGTGACAATAAATACAAAGTGCTTTGGAATATGTAGCTTTAAAATGATTGTTTGCTAGGGGAATTTTGTATTTATTTCATTTATTGATTACTGCAATAATAGTGAAAACTGTCATTAATTTCTTAAGGTTTATAAAGTGATTTGCACATATTATTTCCTTTTAGTCTCAGAATGACCCAGTATATATATATATATATATATATATATGCTTATATATGTGCATATGTGCATGTATGCATGTGTATACGTATATATGTGCATGTGTCTGTTGTATTACATCTGTACACATAGATGTGTGCACATGTATGCACATATACATGTATGCATGTGTGCATATGCACACATACATGCATACACACACTCATTTTCTATCATACACTGAATATTCTGGCTCTGACTTATATTATCTCTGTGCAACTAAATAATACAAATCCTAAAGAGGACAAGATGCTTACTCAAAACATCCTTAGTTCCAGCTATCTTCTTCAGGCAATGAAAGCCAAGACATTAAGATAACATCCTTATCAAGGCTTACAAAAGCTTAGATAAGCATTACCACAAAAGTCCAAAAATAGGAAAATGTAATCCCTTAAAGATGGTCACATCCTTTAAAGGAAGGTGAAATTCTTTGGATGTTACACAGAAATTCAGAAATGTAAGGTAGGAAGCTACATTTAAAATTCAAATCTACCATATGCTTAGCCAAAGGAATAGTAAATGCTTTTATTAGGTGGTCAGAGTAAACTTTCTTGTAGAAGCAGGACAACCCAGGATACCTGAATTCAATTCCTTGCTCTGATATTTACTTCCTTGCTAAGGGCAGCTTTCTTAGCCAATCTGGTCTTCCAGGTGTTTCACTCCACAGCTAGAAATTATGCCTTTGCACTGGGCTGCTCCCCATCCGTCCATCTCACCTCCTCCTCTTGGAATCCCTAGTTTGCTGCAAAGCTAAGCTAACCACCATCTTTAGGGAGTTGTGCCTGATGCCCCACCTCCAAAGCTTCCCTCCTCTTCCCCGCCTCCCAATCGTTCTGTTTATAGCTTATATGTGTACACTATGGTTGTGCTTGTTGTCCATCCTTCATTCTCAAAAAGGACCAATGACATCATGAGGGTGGTGTCTTGAGTTGCCTGTGAATAAGATTTCAGTGAAGCACAGCATGCTATCTCCAAGATAGAATGGAAGTACCATTAGGGAATGGAATATTCCACTTTAATCTCTGTATCCCCAAAGCCTAGCACAACGCCATAGGTAAGTAACTGATACTGAATAAATTTGTGTTGAACTTTCCTGAGCCTTAACTTTTCATCTATAAAATGGGAACATTAATTCTTTTACCAGCTACCTAATAAGTTTCTCATGAAGAAAGCACTTAGTAAACCATAAAATACTAATCAAATTTGGGCATTCATTGCAGTGAGAAAATAGGATATGGAGTAATTATATTATCTAATTATTATAAGGAATGCATGAGAAATGCATTATTATAAGTACATGAGAAATATCTTTTTACTGATGTAGCTTTTTTTTTTTGGCAGAAACAATTAGAGTTAAGTGACTTGACCAGGGTCACACAGCTAGTAATTGTCTGAGGCCAAATTTGAACTCAGGTCCTCTTGACTCCAGGACTGTTGCTCTATCCACTGTGCCACACTGCTACCTCACTAAAATTTTATATGGTCTTCACAAGGGAGGCAGACCTTTATACTAAAGAAACTGATTTTTTTTTTTTACATTTTGGTCATTTTAAGTTATCGCTGACTTTCCAGGTGCAGTTTACCTTTGAAGTAATTTCCTTTTCCCCAAAATACCACCTTCCTCCTTCCTACCTCCAAGAGATAAGAGGGAGACAGGAAAATGCACATGGAAGTACGAGGGAGGTTATACAGTCAAACACACACTTCCTAATCTATTACTGGTCTCTACAGGGTGTTAATAAAATGTAAATGTGTGAATTAGATAACAAGCCTGAGGTTGTTGGTAATTTTGATAGAATAATCACTGCCTGCTGATGGTCTAATGAAGCTGATGAATTGATAACACAATTCATTTCCTTGGCCATTTATCTTGTCAAATGGTAGGCTAATAAAATATGCTAAAAGTAAAAGCAAACACTCTGGGGAGTTCACTCATTTGTCTAGATGAGAAATTGTTATGTGGGGAAATGACTGCCAATGAGTAGCTTTTATGGCACACAAGGCCAGATGACAATCTCTCATACAATCTTAAATGGGTGGCGATTGCTAAGAGGATAGATGTAATTAAGATTTTTTTTTAAAATGCTTTAGAGTATCTCCCAAAGATCTAAAAGCATCATTCGATGACTGAGTGAAAGAAGCATTGCTAAACAGCGAAAAGTTTAGGCAATCATCTCCAGGAGTATTGTTATCCACTGTTGGAGATGAGCTCAACACTCATACAGGTGGGAATCCAATATGGAGTCTAATTCTACATCAATAAATTCCACTTATCTAAATCAGGACTTCTCAGCCTGGGGACCAGGGACTCCAAAGGTTTCTGTGCATGGATTTCAGCTGGGTTTATGAATTCTGATAGGGAAAAAAATTGCACATTTATTTTCACTACCCTCTAAAATTTAATATTTCCTACAATTATGGATGTACGCAGCAGTAGTTTTTGCCTTGACCTGACTTTTAAAAATAAAGTTTAATTTCAATTTGCTTACATTTTAAATGAATTGACCTACTCAATGCATTAATAAAGTAGCACATATATTGCAGTATCATAGATTTTTCAAACATTTTGATAACTATTTTAATACAAATGGTTTTCTTTGTAAACATGAATTTAATTTAATTTATATATTTTTCTGAGGAGTTGTCCATAAGCTTCGCAAGATTGTTAAAGGGGTTCATAACAAACAAAAAATAGTTAAGTTGGTTTAAATTAACTCGGCAGGTTTTCACTACACAATCACTTGATGTGAACATCCAAGACATTATTAGGAATTCTGTTCTCAGAGCTCTAAGTATCAAACAAAAAAGAAAAAATGATAATCCCTCCCAGCATCCCTGCAAGAATGAAAATTTGACATTGTTCTTATGTGACAGACGAAGAAATGTGGCAAAGAAAGGGTAGAGAAATTATGGAAAAATCAGACCAGCATCAACAATGACTTCTGATTATGAATATTCTCATTAAACCTCTTGAAGAAGTCTATACCATGTCTGTGCTCATTTGGCTGTATAAAAGTGTAGAGCTTGAGGAAAGAAATTTTAAAACTTTCATTTTTATATAATCTATCAGAGTGACTAGATATGTTTCCAAGGGAGGGAATATAAATGTAATTGAGGAAGGAAACGAAAGGAGAGAAATTTAAATCCTTAACTTTTGATTCAAACCAGGAAAAGAGGTAAAGGGGAAGCAAAAATGGGACTCTCCTTCATTAAGCCCTGAACATTTTAGGAAATTCATTCTCTGTTATAACAGGTGCTTCTCCATGTCATAGTTAATGAAGTAAAGAGTCTCAGAGGAATATATAGAATATGGGATTTTTAATCAGAAAAACCCAAGTTTAAATCCTACCTCAGGCACTTACTAGCTCTCTGTGCCTCTGTTCCCTCACTTATATAATCAGTGATTGGCTTCAAGGTTCTCTAAGGTCCTTTCCAGTTCTAAATCTATGTATCTCTGATATAAGCCCAACCAATGGGTGAGTTCACGATTTATGTTAAAAAGGAATAAGCAAATACTTGGAGAAAAATCATACCCTTTCCCATTCAACTGTGCACCCAGGCAGCTTTTCATAAAATATTTCTCATTAGCACATTTTAACTCTTAACCTTTAGGGGAATTAAAAAAAAACCCTTCCCATTGTCATGTGAAGAGTTAACATACCTCTTTTGAGTCTTCTGAATTCTAGCAACATATACTCCCCACAGAGCAGTCATTAACTTACCATATACAATAAATGAATATAGTATTATTGAATAACTCTGGTCTCATCTAAGACACCTTAAACCAGCAGGATTCCTTTAGTTTATCTGTTTTTGATTGGGTCTCCCTATCTTGCCCAGGCTAAAACTGGAGTCTAATCCCAACAGCCATAAGGATGGGGGTTTTCTCTTGCTTTGTTTTTCAAACCTGGATCAATTCATTACTCCTGAGTGCCCAGTGGCCCTCTGCCACCTGAAATTCACTCTACTGGTGCCAGACTTAGTGTTGACGCCTGACTGGATTTCACCTTACGTGGTAGGTCAGAAATTTAAACTCTATCCCCCACTCTCAGTCTCCTCTTCAACAGAGATGCCAGGAATGTAACCACCACAGCTGGCAGAAGTTCCTAACGTGTGTGTGTGTGTGTGTGTGTGTGTGTGTGTGTGTGAGAGAGAGAGAGAGAGAGAGAGAGAGAGAGAGAGAGAAAGAGAAAGAGAGAGAGAGAGAGAAAGATACAGAGACAGAGAGACAGAGAGAGAAAGAGGAGAGGGAAAGGAGAGAGACAGAGAGACAGAGAGAGACAGAGAGTCCCCTTTGGCAGTCTAGAGAAATGGACCTCTTCTTGGATAAATATCACAAAATAAAATACATTATATTGTAAAGGAAATCAATTATATTGATATCTCTTAGACTGGCACAGCTTACATGTGAGGCTTTATATACTTTCTGTATGATGCGAAAATTGGATTCATTTGAAGGAGTCATAAAGTTTTAGGAGAGATGGTCTCACGGTATCAAATTGTATTCTTGAGGGGAAAAAAATTCTGAAAATGTATTTCGGTACATGGTCCAATTCATGAAAATCCCATACTTTCATTTATTTCCTGAATCTTCTGAACAGGTGTTCAGCTGTTAAGACTTCTGCAGGTAAAACCCATTAATGAATCAACTCGGTTTGTGGGGATTAATGAGGTAGTTTATTTCAACTCCAGGTAATACAAACCCATAATTAAATTCATCACCAGGTCCTTGGATGTCAATAAGAAGATGAATATTGGACTTACCCATCATGTTGTACAAGCTCTGGGGAGCAAACTGCCGGGGCATTTTCTGAATGGCTTCCTTATACACGGTAAGTGCTTCCTAATGTGGGAGAGAAGAGAACAGACATGTTATCAATGGAAGTGTTGAATATAAAGAAACCACTTGAGTGAAAAGAAGATGTAAACCACCCTCCAAACTAAAGTTATAATCTTTCTACTGGAATAGTAATAACAATACGGCTCCTTTTTTTTTTTTAAAGCACCTTTGGGGGAAGAGAAATTGAGCTGTACTTTGACTCCAATATACATCAACCTCATTAGTGAAAGAACCCAGTTGAAATGGTGAAGGAAGCAATATAAAAGTTTAGTACACCCAGATGTCTATTACCAATGGTGTTTTCGATTTTTTTTTCAGTCCACACAAATTATAAAACTAGAAAGAGACTGAAACATTTCTAGCTTGAAACTCATTAGAGTGGTTATTCCAAGACTGGAGAGTCTTTAACCTCTGTGATGACTATCAAATAATCATTATCCTAGTGGGATAGGCTATTTCTATTACATTAGTGGAAAAAAAAATCAAGGCTATGTATCACATTCTCCTTTTCCAGGTAAAAATTATCATCACAGAATCACAGATTTGGAGTTGAAAGGCACCATAGTTGAAAGGTCAACTAGTCATACTCCTTACAAATGAGCTAACTGAGGACCAAAAAGGAAATGACTTGTCCAAGGACACAAAAGGAGCAAGTAGTGGAGGTGGGATTTGAACCCAGTCCTCTGACACTAAATCCAGGGCTCTTCTGACTCTACCCCATGGGTGGAGGTGGTAAGGAAAATATCTCTATGAATTATAATAGGAACTACACTTATGATTTCATTGGTACAGGGAACTCCTAACAATCGAAGCTAGGATGAAACTGAATGAGCTTCTTCTTTACAGAAGGTAGTGGGTTTCTTCTTAATAGAGGTCATTAAAAGTTAACATTTATATAACACTTTTTTGCAAAACACCTCATCTCATTTGAATCTCACAACAACACTGCAAAGTAGGTGCTCTTTTTACCCCCATTTTAAAGATGAAGAAACTGAGTCTTAAAGAATTTAAATGAATTGACCGGGGCTACAGAGACATCAAATATCTGAGACAGGAATTGGACTCAGATTGTCCTAACTCCAAGACTAAGAGGATCCTTCCTGTGGTTCACTTTAGACTGAATTGGTCTCTGAGGTTTATTTCAACTTCAGAATTCTGAAACTGAATCTTTTAACAGAACTATCTACAGGATTTACTGGATGAGACAATTTGGAGCTTGAAAGGACTTCAGAGGCCATCTAGTCAATCTCCTAACTTTATATGTGAAGAAACTGAGACGTGGAAAGGTTAATGACTGCCCAGGGTCAACACCAAGAAAGTTATATGAGCTGAGACTGGAAGACAGACCCTTTGACTCCAAACCCAGTGTTCTCCCCACTACACCTCACTGATTCACATAATACTGAAAAGGAAACTCAGACAGCACGTGTTTGAAGTATGATAAATAAGGAAAATAACAAATATTTATTCATATATATGAATACATACATATTTGTGCATATATATAAACACACTTATATACACACATAAATATTTGTGTGTGCATATATACATATGTGTGTATATGTATGTGTATTCATGTATATGTATGTATCCAGCAAGTACATTCTAATATTCTTTCATCAAGTAAATTGAGGCATTAAGACATTTTACAATGCCAGTAACATAATCTATCCTATATAGACAAAAATGTTAATATTCATTGTATTCTACTTATGAAATGAATATTTATTGTATTCTATATTTATCAAGTCAGTGTAAAACTAGCATTTCATAGGCTCAAAAATTTTTAGAGAGGAGAAAAAACAGAGCCTTACTTAGTTCAAGTACTAAAGTTTGAAGAAATTTAAAAGTAAGAAATTTGAAACTAACATACGGAAAAATTAAGCACTTTGCTCAAGTGCCATAGGGAAAGAGTTAAAGACTGAACCTGTGATTTCACTAGTATAAGGAATTCACAGGTAAGGAAGGTCCCTCTACCCAATGCAGGCTGGCACTAAACTATTTCTAAATAGTCTTAAAAAGTTGCCTAGATCACTTGGGGGTTAACTGACATATGCAGGGTCACAAAGTCAGTATGTATCTGAGGTGGAACCTAAATTCAGGTCTTTCTGGTTCCAAAGCCAGCCCCCTTCCACTATGTCTTAAGGGTACTTTCCCTTTACTCTATGCATCCCCAGCACCTGGAATCAGGTAGATATTTAATAAATGCTGATTAGTAGAATGATCCAATGGCAGCATCAGGACTAGAACACATCTCTATTCCTAGTTTCATACTCGAGATCTTTACATTTCCAAGAATTATCAGGTTAAAATGCAGAAAAGAACACAATCTGTGCATGTCTACCTGTAGCTGTAATTCTCAGATTTTAATCTTTTCCTAGGGACCAGGAGTTAGTTTTGCCCAAATTAACAGCTGAAATAACAATTACTTTCATAACTCTTTTGGATTCAAGCTAGATCTCCTCTCTCTCTCTCTCTCTCTCTCTCTCTCTCTCTCTCTCTCTCTGTCTCTTTGTCTGTTTCTCCCTCTTTCCTTCTCTGTCTCTGTCTCTCTCTCTCTCTTTCTGTCTGTCTCTGTCTCTCTCCCTCTTTCCTTCTCTGTCTCTCTGTCTCTGTCTCTGTCTCTGTCTCTCTGTCCCTGTCTCTGTCTCTCTCTATGTCTCTCTCCTCCCTTCCTTCCTTTTCTTCACTACACACATACCACCTACTGCTTTCCATTTTACTTTTTTCCCTTTTATTCCCACCAGTTGATTACCCCATTCAACAGGAAGAGGGTTCCTAGCATAAGATGGCTCTATGATAATGCCATCCATTCTAATTAACAAAGGTCTGACACTTCCTCCATTACCCCACCCCAGCAAATGATAATTTTGAAAAACTGCAAGCAATGGAAGCCAGCCATGGGGATTCTTAGCAGTATCGACATCTGCTTACTTTCTAAATAGCCAAGAAAATCCTGCACAAAAACAAAAGTCAAATGAAGGGAAAAATCTATAGACACATCACTCCTATGGCAACACAAACGTGTTTAATTAGACATCACAACAACCCCTAAAACCATAAACTTTTGCAGGACATCCAACAGGTCAATTGGAAAAAAAAGTATTTAAATTAATAAATGTCACTTAGTTAAGGGTCAAATGGTATTCTTTCTACAAATTTTCCAAGAGTATCACAAAGGGAAAATGTTAACAAATACTTAGTGACAGCAAAAGGAAAAAACCAAACACCTTATCAGCTCTTACCGACTGAGCATATGTATATTATATAATAAATAAACTTTAGATGAACCAAATTTATTGAAAGCTATTATTTCAAATAGTAATATCCTCATGCATCTACCACAAGCTTTTAGGAAATTTGATTTTCTTTTAGGGGTGAACCAGACTACATCATGGATCTTATTGTTCTCATTGCAATTCTGTTCATCATACCTGAACTAATGCTATTATTACAGTATAATTTTGCCCTTTTCCCCAACTAAGTCCATGAGAAAGTGGGAAACATTAAAGTCAAGTAAATTTATCAAATAAAATCAAGAATGCTGAATATGAAGACAGGAGATCTGGGTTCAAATGCTAGCCCTCCTTCCTAAATTATTAAATCTTTCTGGACTCAGTTTCTTCATTTCTAAAAGGAGAGTTGAACTACCTCATCTATAATCCTGTGAATGGTTTTAATCCTTAGAAATTAACAAAGAAAGGAATTAAAAAGAGTGATAACTCCAGGGCTAGGGAAGAATGGAGAAAGTAAAGAAAACTTAATATTCTCTATATATTATTAGATTTATAGAAACAGGGGCAGCAAGGTGGCACAGTGGATAGAGCACCAGACCTGAAGTCAGGAAGACTCATCTTTCTCAGTTCAAATCTAACCTCAAACACTTATTAGCTATATGACCCTGGGCAAGTCACTTAACCCTCTTTGACTCAGTTTCCTCATCTGTAAAATGAGCTGGAGAAGGATACAGCAAGCTACTCCAGTATCTCTGCCAAGAAAACCCCAAATGGGGTCATGAAGAGGTGGACGTTACTGAAAAATGTCTGAGCAACAATTTAGAATGCACTGAGGCAGCATTATCATTAGTAATAAAATTCTACACAACACCCTCCAGTGAGGGTTATTAAAACTCATTAAAATGGATTCTAATGCTATAAGTACTTGATTGGATGTTCCCTTTATGCAACACAGTTGAGTTTCCTGGAGCAAGAAGAGGAAAGAAGGTGTTGTAAACTATTCAAAATTTGCTTACATGCAAGTCTCTCTATGATGGGTACAGGAAAGCCTAGATTCAAATTCTGCCAGTGACATACTAGATATTAACTTTGAGTAAGTCAGTAAATGTCTCAGTGACCCAGGCAATTCTTTATGTCCCCTATAGTGTTGAACATTTGCCCATATGAGCTAGGAAGGAGTATTCCTAACCAAGAATCACCAATACTGATTAAATCACAAGCCCAGACCAAGAAAAGGGAGAAAGAGAGAGGGGCAGGGAGAGGGAAAGAGAGAGAGAGAGAGAGAGAGAGAGAGAGAGAGAGAGAGAGAGAGAGAGAGAGAGAGAGAGAGAGAGAGAGAGAGAGAGAGAGAGAGAGAGAGAGAGAGAGAGAGAGAGAGAGAGAGAGAGAATATTTGGCCTGACCTCGTAGCGACCTTGTTCATGATAGAGTTTTCCCAAATTATAAAGGCAACTGGTAACAGAGCTCTTGTGGGTATGAGGATCCTTCAAGTTTTCATCAGGGATCTCTGAACATTTTATGAACGTACGCCGGGCTTCTTCAGACTTTCCTTGGTTCATGAGAATAATACCTGTATTTAAATATGCAGCTAGAGGAGAAACAAAAGCAAATGTAAGTCTAAGTGGAACATGAGATTTATCAACATTACTCTATTAATTAGGGGTAACATTTCTACCATTTGGGAATGACTTTATGTCAGTGATTCTTAATTTTTGGTGTGGCATCCATGGATCCCTTTGGCCATCTGGTGGAGCTCTTCAGTATAATATTTTTGAATATATCAAGAAAATCCAAATCATTCCAAAGGAAAGCAACTGCATCAAAATAAATTGAACTACAATCATGGGTTTAGCAATGTGCCCAGTTCTGTGGGGGCTTCAGAAGGAAGAAAGACACAATCTTCTCTCAAAGAACTTGCAATCAAAACAAGGAATATCTATCCAAAAAGAGAACAGATGTCATAGCAAGATTCAAAAATTAGAAAAACCTATCATTTAGCAAAGGTTGAGAATTACTACTGAAATAGTACAAAAATAGCCACTTCTGAGGATTATTAAAATTGGCTGTAAAGTTCTATTTATTGATTTTATGTTAACTTTAAGCCCCACAGCCGAGTTTCCCAGAATGAGAGGAAAAGGACTATATTTAAGTTTCCTAATATTACTTACAAGCTAATGTAGGCCTGCTACCAATCGCCAGTTTATAGTAATGCAAGGCTTCTGTGAATCGGCTGTTCTCCTGTAGAAGTAACCCTCTGCATGAGGAAAGAAAACATAAATTGGAAGAGAAAAGGATATATTACTGAAAATACGACCCACAGGGTTTTATTTTATGCACACAAAATAAAAATGTTAAAAAGTACAATAAAATACTAACCCACTTCAATTAAAAAAACTATAAATAGGAGGAAATGATCTCGTAGGGGAGAAAATATTGAATAGTTATCAGCTTCATTCATATGTTTGTACAATGAATGAGGAAGTAATTACAAAAGAAAATTGTATAACCACAGCTTTCTCCCCCTTTTTTAAATAAACCTTTTTTTTCTTATACCATTGCCAGGCACCTCTTTTTCCCTCTCTTGGAGTATCCACAGGCTCACATCACTTAGCAAAGGAAATTTGGTCTAGACAGTGACATGTCTGGAAATGTGAGCTGTCCTTCAGCCTGGTCATGTTAGGTCATATCTGTGAAACACAAGGCCATTACTGCCTCATGTGAGCATAACATTCCCTTAGCTTCAGATGAGCCTAAGTCAAAGGGAATAGGGGGCAGAGGGCAGGGGAGGGGTGGTGGACAAGGAGGGAGATTCAATCAGCTTTATGGAAAAGAGCTAAAGGTAATCCCTACTGCTATTTCCCTATTAATTTGAGCCAAGGCTATAAGTTTGGATTTCAAGTATCCCAAGCAAAATTTCAATCCATTTTCCCAGTGAACACCTGTCACCATAGACTCTGGGAGAGTCTTAGTTATCTCTTTGAGCTCTGAAGAAAGAAAAGCTACATCATGGGGAGCTGTGTATATTGGCAAAGCCTTTCCTGGGAGGTTCGACAAAACATAAATGAGAATAGATTCCTAAACGAGCCCTTCTAATTTAGATTGTAAACTTATGGGCAGCAGGGATTGGAGCCAGCAGCAAAGCAAGGTTCATTTGTCTTTACTCTCCCTGAAGGCTCCTAAGTACTTTTATTACTCTTCCTGGCAGGTGGGAGCACCTTGTCCCAAGAGAGTTAAGTTATACTTGGAAAAAAACAGCCTCTTGAAGTTTTGTTTTGTTTTTTTTAATAGAAAGGGAACACAGTATGGGAGAAATAGTACTGAAGTTGCCAGGAAACCCCAATTTTGGTACTTACTACTTGGGACCTTGGACAATTCACTTAATGTGTCTTTTTTTTTTTGAGGGTGGAAGACAAGGCAACTGAGGTTAAGTGACTTACCCAAGGCCACATAAGTAGTAAGTGTCAAGTGTCTGAGGCCACATTTGAATTCAGCTCCTCTTGACTCCAGGGCTGATGCTCTATTCACTGCTCTACCTAGCTGCCCCTACTAAACCTGTCTTGGAGTCACTTCCATCTTGGAGGAAAGATGGACTACAAGTCTAGTAATAATTCTAACACCATTAAAGCCTTATAACCAAATCTCACCATAATTCCATTTTTTTGAAAAAAGAAAAAAAAAACACTTCTGTAACATTAGATTTACATAAATCACATCAGTGGCAAGGATCTGAACTAATAATATTGCACCCCAGTAATGATGATTCCTTTAAGGGCTATTCTGTTCACCATTTTTATATTGTGAAATGAACATACATAAACTTTATTTTAAGGGTATTAATTGCCTCCTGTACCAAACTTTGGCTGAGTATTCTGGTTTTATGAAATTCAGGCAAGGACATAAGTTAAAGTACGTTTGTAAGAAGACCTTTCTCAGTTCCAATATTCAAGGGAAAGGATAGATAGATGAATTTACCCAAAAGTAAAATGTATATAGAGTTAACTTGCAGACTGACCCTGGAATCTGCCATTTTCAAAATCTTACCTATAATCAACACCAGAAGTATCAAAAACAAGCTACATTGAAATGTAATTGGGAAACATTTAATAAAATAAATCAAAATATAATTGAACATAATGTTAATATTTGGTTTTCTAAGTTAATATACAGTTCATAAAGATGTTTCATGATCCCCAGTTCTATTTGAGTTTAACACCAATGATCTCTACCATCGAGAGATTGGTTGAACTAGTGGCCAGAAAGAAACTTAAGAGGAATTAATATTAATAGACTTTTATGGTCATTGGATCATAAGATAGTAAGCCAGAAAGGCCCATTAGAGGGCATTTAGTAAGTCAATCAGGAGGTCACATTCTAATAAGCTATGCAAATGGCTATGTATAAATAGCACATACACATACAAGTATGTGTGTATAGGTACATATACTTACATCTGTACATATGTGTGTATGCATCCCTATGGACTCATATACATCTATGCATATGCATATACAGAGGAGGGAACGAAGAGAGGGGGGGAAGGAGAGAGAGGGAGGGAGAGAGAAAGAGGGAGAGAGAGGGAGGGAGGGATGGAAGGAGAG
>CM053597.1:186067506-186104219 GCA_028646575.1 Pseudocheirus occidentalis
ATAGTTAATGCAGTGGACACCCACATTCCCAAGCCTTTACAAATAGAACAGGATCCCTCAAGCAGGGATCCCTCTCAGACTCACAACAGTTTCTCAGCCTGGTCCTTGGAAGTTCTCAGTAGAAGCTGTAGAAGGAGGATCTCAGGAAAAGGTGCAATCTCCAGGTGGTGACTGAGAACAAGAGCTCAAGGTCCTCCTGGTTCTCTCCTTATATACAGTGTAGCTCCTCCCTGTTCAGCCCCTTCCTGTTAAGGTGTGAACTACTCCCAAGGAGTTAACTAGAAGTAAGGAGCTAAGTCTTTACTAGGTGCTAAGTGCCTTTAGTAGGTGCCAATAGAAAGGGGCATGGAAGATCTTCTGATTTCATTAACATTACAACCACAAAGCAGGTCATTTTTCTTGGGTCTTACAGAATGTTATTTTATACAATTTTAGAATTGGAAGGGATCTCAGAGGCTTTTGGAATCCAACCAGACTCTGATGTCACCAGTAATTATTCATTCATACAAGACTTTATGATAATTACCAGTGAAAACAAATACACTTATTGTTAAAGCAGCACAATTCACTTTTTGTTGTTGTTGTCATTTTTTTAAAGTCATATTTAACTCTCCATGTCCCCATTTGGATTTTTCTTGTCAAAGATACTGGAGTAGTTTGCCATTTCCTTCTCAAGCTCATTTTAGAGATGAGGAAACTGAGGCATATAAGGTTTAAAGTAGCTTGCCTAGGGTCATACAGCTAGTTAGCATCTGAAGCCAGATGTGAGCTCATGAAGATGAGTCTTTTTGGTTCTAAGCCCCATGCTCTATTCGTTGTGCCAACTAAATGCCCAAATTCCACTTCAGGTCAACTCTAATCATTAGAATCTTTTTCCCTTAAGTCTAAGTCTACCTTACTACTATTTTGACTTGTTCTGCTTCTTGGAGCCAAGGGGAATGAGAATAATTCTGCTTATATATACCCCCCAATAAAAGTATTTCTCTGAAGTATTGAGAATATGTATCTGATGCTTGTAAGGGAAAGGCAGGGGTATTTTTTCTGTAGAGATCCTGTTTACTTAAAAGTTGAAAAAAGTTGAAACTTCCAAGTCTATAAGAACCCAAAACAGCTTTTGGGCATGTATTTCCAAGAGCTGCTGTCAGCTAAAGGAACTCCTTTGCATCCTGGAAATCTGGAGGGAGCATCCTGGTTTGAGCACCTCATCAAATCTCTAGCTCTAAAAGAAAGGAAAATAAAGGAAATCCTAAAAATATTTCTGAAGGCTCATGCAAGGTTACTGGAAATTTTGTCTGAAAGCTACGTCCCTGTTTTGGATATAGATTTTTGTTTTAATAATTACTTCAAATGATATTTCTGATTGGTGTTTATTAAGAATTAGTTATGCAAATTATGTAGCTGTAGCTTAGTAATAAAAGTTTTATTTATTTAAGATAGTGGCTGATAATTGAATTTCGTAGGCCCCATTCTCCAGAAGAGAATTGGTTGAATAATTTAAGCTATTAAGTTGACCATCTGCACGCATGCAAAATGCATTTGGTAAAAACATGGGTGGAAAAGCTGAGAAAACGAATGTACAATGAAGGATTCTATCATGGAAATCACAGCATCTTTTACTAAGCAGCTTTACAGGAAGAACTGCATATTTGTGGGCAGTGAATATGCAGAGAATCTCATGTTTAATTCTCATTTATTCTCAGATCTCATTTAGAAAATTAAAAACTTTCAAATTGGCAGTTGGGAGTTAATTCTAAAACATTGTTTTTAAATGGTCATTTCTATTGATTTTGAGGCTTTGGAGGAAGCAAATTATAGGACACTGATGCTTGACAGATAGATTAGATTGAAAATATATTACTTTTTGTTCTCTAATTATTTTTAGAATCATAGAGTTAGAGGTAGAAGGACCTTAGAAACCACATAGTAGTCATTTTATTCATAATACTAGCATTTTATTAAGAAAAGGAATAGTCATTTGGCCTTCTCTCTCATGGACCAGAGATGAATCATGGTGGTAGGCTAGCAGTTTATATGCCCTTAAAAAAATGGGTGTTCTGAGGGTGACAGTTAACTCTGACTGGCTAAAAAATAATGAGAATTAATATTATAATGAGGTGAGCTTACTCTAAAGAGCATCTTGAGGTAAGTTACACTGAATATCCAAACCTTGGTCAAAGAGATTTATCAGTTTCGGTATCACCTGTATGACAGAAGGAAAAACCAAATTTTCCCATACCTATCTGAGTAAACACAATATCAGGAATCTACTCATTCACCAAAACTTGGAATTTCTTTACTGTCTTTGATTAGATCTTATCCAACTTGACTAAATAAGTCTTTGAGCAGGACTTACCACATTGGTTAATTTCTGGATGAGAAGTAGAAAAGTGGAGAGGAAAAAAAAAACACAAAAACCCTTTGTCCTAATTAGCTTAAGAATTATTAATCCATGAAAGAAATAATGATTTCTCTCAGTTCAGTCCCCTTATTTTGTTGTCACATCATGTTCAGTCATGTCTGACTCTGTGATCCCATTTGGCGTCTTCTTGGCAAACATAATGGAGTAATTTGCCATTTCCTTCTCCAGCTCATTTTACAGATGAGGAAAAAGAGGACAATGTTCAAGTGACTTACCCAGGGTCACACAACTGGAAAGTGCCTGAGGCCTGATTTGAACTCAGAAAGATGAATTTCTGACTCCACATCCACTGCTTTATCTACTGCACCATCTAGCTGTGTCTCATTTTACAGATAGCAAACCTGAGGACAGAGAGATTGGTTGACTTACTTGCTTGAAGTAAGTGACAAATCCAGGACCTAATTCAGTGTCCAGGTCCATGTGATAGACTAGGAATCCAGTGAAAACTCTTTAGTGTTAGCTGAGCTTTGTTTTTCCCAAAATTCATTAAACCTGGTTTAAGTGATTGATTGGTAGAAGTTTGAAGGAAAAGATCCTACGAACCCATTTTCCTCTACCAAGGCTCAAGTGTTCCAACTGTGTGTTAACACTAAGCATAATGAGGTGCAATTAGCATTGTGGGATCATAGATGTAGCATTGGAAGGAATCTTAGACATCCAATCATCCAACGCCCTTTGGTTAGGAAAAGATGCATGTTGTGGTAGACAGAGTGCTGGATTGGAGGCAGGAAGACCTGATCCCAAATCCAATGTCAGATACTTAGTGGTTGTTTGATGATGGGTCAGTCATTTAACTTTTCTAAGCCTCAGCTTTCTCATGGATAAAACAAAGGGGTTGAACTACATGAATTCAGAAGTCCCCTCCAGTAATCCTGGAGTGTTTTGCTTGACCATGCATATATTTTATAAGGGTCATCTTTTTTCCTCCTCCTTCTCCTTTTCTTCTTCTTCTTCCTCTCTCTTTTCTCCCTCTTTTCTTCTCTTTCCTTCTTTTCCTTCTCTTCTTTCTTCTTTTTCTCCTTTCACTTCCTTTTCTTCCTCTCCTTGTCACCCTCATCCTACTCCTTCTCCTTTTTCTTCTTTCCCCTTATCTTCCCCTTCCCTCCTCTTTCTGCTTTTCTTTCTTTCTCCTATTCCTTTTCTTCCTCCTTCTCCCCTTCCTCTCCATTCTCTCCCTCTTCCTTTCCCTCTCCCTCTTTTTCCTCTTTCCTTTCCCCTTCTCCTTCTTCCTCTTCTTCTCCCTTCTCTTTTCCTTCCCTGTCTCTTCCTCGTCTTCATTTTTCTTCCTCTTTTCCTTCTTCCTTTTCTTCCTTTCCCCTTTCTTTTCTCCTTCCTCTCCCTTTTCTTCCTTTCCTTCTCCCTCCTCTTCTCCTTCCCTTTACCCTTTCCCATCTTATCTTTTTCTTATTACTTCTCAACCTCTTCCCCATTCTTTCCCTTCTTCCTTTCCTTCTTCATGGGTAAGGTTGGGGTGAGAAAAGACTACAATTTGTTAACTGAAAAAAGTAGAAACCAAGGCCCAGAGAGAGACATATTTTGCCTAAGGTCACTCAAGAGATGTGTGTGGCAGAATCAGGTTATGAATCTAGGTCATCTGAGTATAAATGTAGGACTCCATCCACTGCACCTAAGTTGAATGTAATCTAATCAATAGAGTTATTGAGTTCCTCTGGACCAAAGCATTGTCACATCTGGCCCTAAAGGAGACCCCTTTTTGAGCATTATAGGATTGTGTGAATGAAAATGTTAGGAAGAATTGGGTGTTGGGTGATATAGGTGATGAACTCTCTTCCAGTCAAGTTTGCTGAATGCCAGATGGGTAACTGAGGAGGATTTCTTCTTCCTGAATGCACTATTTGCCTGGGATGGAGTAAAGTTTATATCTTTAGGATTCTGAGTTTTTCAAGATCTTTAGGATATTGAAACATGTTGAGATAATATCATATTAAGATTTGTTGGAGGAACTGGGCACATTTAACCCAGAGAAAAGAAGACTTTGTTGTCTAAAAGTATCTGAAGAGTTATCATACATCAGAGGGATTCAATTTCTTTTCTTCCACTTTGAATAACTAGGAACATCGAGTAGAAGTTGTAGATTTTAGCTCATTGTAAGGAAACATTTCCTAACAATTTGATCCGTTCAAAAGTGGAAGGGGCCAACTGAGTCAATATTGGCTTCCCTCTCCATAGAGGTTTTTAAAAGAGGTTGAATGTCTCCTTTGTTGAGAATGTTATGGAGGGTATTCTTGTTCTGAGGACAGCTAGACCATCTGGAGTTAAATGATAAAATAATGTACGGAAGTTCTCCACTTCTTACTTCTTGCTGCCTTTGAGGGTAGCATGTATCTCTTGCCTTTTATCCTGAGGTCACCTGAACAAACAATGAAATAACTTGTCTTCTGAGAGTCTACTCAGTTTGCCATTAACTGCATTAAATGTCTAAAATGTTCAAGGTACTATGAATGTGCTAGATTCTGGGGATACTAAAAGGAATTAAAATTTAGGCTGACATAGTTAAAATGGATTAGATTTAATCTACTTGGCCCCAGAGGGCAAAACTAGATACAATAATTAGAAGTTGTAAGACAGATACAGGCTTGAGAGAAGGAGGAACTTCATCAGAATTAGAGCAGTGAAGTGGGCGGTAACAGATTCTATTCTACTGGAACTTTTCAAAAAGAACTTCATAGCTGGGTAACACAATGGACTGAATGCTAGACCCTGAGACAAGAAGATTTGTGAGGGAGCAGAAGAATGGAGAATGGTCCAGATTTGCTATAGAGTGGAGTAGTGACATCAAAAAAGAGAAACTAATTGGTGCATAATTGTTGATGCTCATTCGTGTCCAACTCTTCATGACTCCTTCAGAGTTTTCTTGGCAAAGATACCATAGTAATTGACCACTTTCTTCCACAGCTCATTTTACAGGTGAGGAACTGGGACAAATGGGGTTAAATCACTTGCCCAGGGTCACACATTTTGAAAGAGTCTGAGGGCAGATTTGAACTCAGGAAGAGTTCAATACTCTTCTGGACTCTCCACCTGGTACTCTATCTGCTGTGCCACCTAGCCTTCTATATATAAGGTGGCCACCAATCCATAATTAAGGATGCTGTGGGCCACAGGTTGACTTTCTTTTAAGGTGCAGTATTATCAATGTTTTGTGGTATAGTTTCATTTATTTTGTTAAATTTTTCCCTGCTACATTTTAATCTGGTTCAGATGCACTTGGGAGATTTATGGCTTCAAGGGATCCCCAGTTTGTGTTTGACACCTTCTGTGTAAACAAAATTATAGTGTAAGAATTTCTAGTGTAGATTAGAGCTAGACTGTGGAGGACCTTGAAATCATAGCTTAAGGTGTTTGTTTGGTAGGCAGTGTGGAGCAGCTAATGATTTTCGAATATATGATGAATTAATGAATAAAGTAATGATGTGATCAGTAGGAAGAGTAGGTAGGTATTGGTGGTAAAAATAGATTGGCATGGAGGCATCAATTAGTAGAGTGCCACGGTTGTCTTGGGCCGAGGGAAACAAGGGCCTGAACTATGGTGGTTTCAATAAAGAGAAGTCGTTTTCAAGAACTAATGTATAGGTGGAATTGATTGAATTTGGCAGCTACTTATATGTGAGGAATGAAAAAGAATCAGGTGCCGCTGATTTCCATCCTAGATAGTTCTTTCAATAGAATATATGAATTAAGGGGAAGTATGTATGCATCTCTATGTGTATACACATACACATACACAGATACATACATATTTTATCTTAATTTTATATATTTATATACACATATATGGAAATATATATATATATATATATATATATAAATACAAAAAACATTTAAAGAAACACATGCACACATTTCTCTTAATTTTACATGCATATATAAGTATGTTTCTGTGTATGTATGTATGTATGCATGCTTATATGTACATTCACTATCTTCCCAGACATATTCACGTATGTTTATGTGTGAGTATGTTATATGTTCTCCTATCCCTATCCCCTTGGCCAGAGTGTGGTTTTGGACATATTGAATATTTGGATCCCTAGGTAGATATCTATCAGGAAGGGAATGTGAGATTGGGTCTCTTGTGTGACTGAACTTTGGAACTAGAGTCTTGTAGGACATCTACTTAATGGGATAATTCAAGCTGTGGGCACAGATGAAATTGCTATGGGCAGGATTGTAGAGGGAAAAGAGAACAGAAGCAAGGACATGAGCTTGTTTGATTTTCACACTTAGAGAGTGGGAGGAGGAGGAAGCAAGGACAGGAGCTATTAGACAGGAAGGAGGACTGCGCAGTGTCAGAAGCTGAAGGATAATACATGGCACAAAATAAGCCATCAGAGTGGAAGCCATCGTGAACTGTTTCACATACATGGAAGGAGTTTGGATTCAGAAAAAAGGATCATTTGATTTGGCCAAAGGACACCCATTAATGACCTTGGAGAGGGCAATTTCAGTGCCGTGTTGGGGACAGAAACCAGATTTGGCAGTAAAAGAAAAGATGGGATGATTGTTTGAGTGGTTACCAGGATCAGTGTTACTTGCAAGGTCAAAGGAGGAACTTCTGAGTTCCTATCCAGTTGTATTTTGCTCAGAGTATGCATGGTGCTTGAGATATATTAACAGCTAGGTGCTTACTTATGAAGTTTTGGTATTACATACATATACAGGCACATAGGCATGTATGTATGTGGTATATGTATGTGTGTGAGATCTCTCTCTCACGCGTGCTCATGCACACACACACACACACACACACACACACTGCATATCTCCTTTCCAAAATAAACAGGCCGCTATATTTACTAGTAATATGAATTGTTTCTAAGGATGGTTTCAAGTAGAGTGTGCCATAGTAGTTACAGTTTGATTTAACAATGTCAGTACTTATATAAATACTGGCAAGAATTTGGGAGTAAATGTATTTCTAAGCTGCTTTAATGAAAACATTAGCATAGCAATTACTGGTATTGTTCAAATCTCTGCATATCTACATTTTCCTCATCTTCCAATCAGTATGACTTTTGTGAAATGAATAAGGCACTTGCTTCATCAAAATTTTATTTACCATCAAAGAGTTTTCATCTCCCATCCAATATTAATAACTCTTTGGGACAGATGATTTCAGGGGATATTAGAGCAGGTAAGCTGATCTCCAGGGCCCCTTGCAGCTCTAAAATTCTCTGATATATATTTGGATACTTGTGCAAAGAGACTCATGGGATCACTGGGTAATGGGATTTCAGTCAACTCGGTGGTAGGAGTTGGTGAATCCTATTCAGGTTTCTAGGCTTGACTTGTAGTAGTTGCTCACCTTTGAAGCTTTACAATGAAATTCTTGGCTCATAGATATATAAAAATAATGATGAAACCACAGAAAAAAATCCACAGTTTATAATAAGGTATCACATTCCTTACATGGATGGGTAAATACATATGTTATCAGGACAGCATGCTTATTATAATGCTATTTGGTGGTTTTCCTGTAATGGAAATACATACATACATACATACATACAAACCCACACATACATGCATGTATATATACATATATGCATATGAATGTATATTCATATACATATATGTATATGTGTGTGTGTGTATATATATATATAATTTCCCTTTTGGGGCATTTTTCATTGCCTGTTGGAGTAGTAGGACTAATAAAGGTCATAACTCACAGACAATGAGGTGACTAGAAAGCCAATGTGATATAATGAAGCAGGTCCTTTCAGGAGGTCTGAAGAAGTCCAGACTATTTTCATACTAATACTAAGATGCTGTAATTTTGGACACAGCAAACACGGATAGATACTCACATAAATGAGGTCATTTGGTGAGGGTTTCTAACAATTTTTAAAAGTATAAAAGGATCCTCAAGTCACAAGATTTGAGAGTTGCTAGTCTACAGGACAGACTACTGGACATGACATCAGCAAGATCTTTGTTGAAATCATGCCTTTGTGTGAGCTCTGCCTAGGTGCTTAACTTCCCTGTGGCTCAGTTTTCTCACATATAAAATGAGTATAATGATAGAAGAGTCCCATCTATGAGATCGTTTGTTCCCTTGGTCTATTAATCAGGACGTCAGGTATTTCTTGTGAAGAGCAAAGGAGATGGTAGATTTAAAACACTTTGCTTTCTTTCTGCATGCTCTGCAAATGTCAGTAGAGGAGCAACATGGTAAGAGGCCAGTTTTGGCATGAGGAGGACACATGTTCAGCTCCTCTTATCACTGACACTTAGCAGCTGTGTGATCCTAGGCAAGGCACTTAACCTCCGTCTACCTCAGTGTCTTCATCTGTAAAATGGGGGCAATAATAGACTCTATCTTACAGGGCTGTTGTGAGAATTCTGTGAGACTGGATTTGTAAAGCATTTAGCACAGTACTTGGCAAATAGTAGGTACATAATAAATGTTTATTTCCTTCCTTCCTTCTTTGTCTCCTTAGAACTGATCATTCTATTTGTGATTTTAGGCAAGATACTGAACCTCCCTGGATCTCAGTGTCCTCATTGTAAGCTAAGGGAATTGAATCAGCTGATCTCTGAGATCCCTTATAGCTATAAATTGATGATCCCATGACCTTAGCCCTTATCCTAAATCAGACTGTTATCCTTTGTTTAACATTCAAAATAATAACTCCATGCTGAGTAGAAACCACATTGGGATTTTCGGCACTGAATAGACATATATTGGTCACAGTGTGCTAGGACAAGTTCTTTATCTTGAAACCAAGTTTGTAAAATGTAAAATGTGTCTCACTTTCAAGCTCCTATAACTTCTCATTGGACCTCATCCTTAAGATTCTTCTTGCATCTCGACCACAATTTGGTATATTAGCTTTGTTTTTGTATTAGTAATACTTCTCAGCATCAGCAGAGGTGACTTAGAATGGAAATTGGATAATGCTTGACTGGTGTTTTATACCATGGGCAGGTAGATAATGCGGCAGATTGAGTACCTGGCCTGGAGTCAGGAAGACTCATTTTTTTGAATTCCAAATCTGGTCTCAGATACATACTATTTAATCCTGGGCAAGTCACTTAACCCTGTTTGCCTCAGTTTCCTCATCTGTAAAATGAGCTGGAAAAAGAAATGGCAAATCTCTCCAGTATCTCTTCCAAGAAAATTCCAAATGGAGTCATAAAGAGTTGGACATGACTGAACAAAAGGCTAAACACCCAGTGCTTCTAACAAGTGTTGATTGCAATGGTTTTGTTTTTTAGGAAGAATTTTAGAACCAATCCTGGCACTTAATAAATAATTGTGGATTGATTGCTTGATTAAAAGTATATTAATGCAGCCGACTCTTGCTTTCCCCTTTTGTGTGTATTGCAGAGCTATTAATTATTTAATCCTCTATATGAATCTTTTATAGCCAATAATACAACCGTTTTTGAAATCTTCATTGGTTATTCATTTTTTAAAAATTGTCTTAGAAACTCTGTCCTGTATTACAAGTTTCCATTGTTCACTGATGGATAATAAAAACAACAGTAGCTGGCATGTGTATGGCCTCTGTTATGTGCCAGGCGCTGTGATAAGTGCCTTACAGGTGTTTTATTTAATTCCTACAACAACTCTGAGAAGTAGGAGCTACCATTATACCCATTTTACAGTGGAAGAAACTGAGGTGAACACAGTGACTTAGCCACTATTGCAGAGCTAGTATGTGTTTCAGGCAGGATTCGGACTCCATTCTTCCTGTCTTAAGGTCTAGTAAAGCTGTTCTCAACCTGTGGGTCGGGACCCCTTAGAAGTCGAACAACCCTTTCACAAGGGTCACAGGAGTGTGTTGCCTAAGACCATCTGAAAACACATATTTCCCATGGTCTTAAGAACCAAGACACTGCTCTTTTGTCTCCAGGTGGGTCCACCCACACGCAGATATACCCACATACAAATATTAAAGGGTTGTGGCATTAGGAAGGTTGAGAACCACTGGTTTATTGCTTTATCTGCTACACCACCTAGTTAGCCCATACCAACTATTCAGCTAGGAAATATCTTAGGATTTAGGCCTGGAAGGTATCTTAAAGAACAATAATCACGTAACAGTTACTTATCAAGTCTCTACTATAATCCAGGCACTGTGCCATTGCTCACGGTTACAAATATAAAGAATTAAACAATCTGTATTTATGGAGAGCTTACATTGTGGTAGAAGAGACATCTACCTATCAAAATATGTACATGATAAATATCAATCAATACACACATACATACATGTGCATACATTACACATATACATATATGTGTGCACATATACACACATATATGTGTATGTGCATATATCTATCTTTCTATAAACATTCATATATCTGTTTTTACTGTGTCATTTTATGGATTAAGCCACAAAGATTCCCCCAAGAAGAAGTACATTGGCCAGGGTCAAAGAGTAATTCCAGGTTTACCATTTACTAGCCAATGGAGCTTAGGCAAATACTGCTTCATGGCTGAAATGTTCTTATCTGTAATGAAGAAGCTGAAGTAGCTTTAGGTCCATGCTGTTACTGGACTTTCTCTATAATTATCACATGGAAAAGATACCCTGGGCTATTTGCTGCTGGAGACCCAAGGACTTCCCATAAGATCCTAGTTTTAGAGCTAGAAGTGACCTTGGAACCATTGAGTCCAAAGCCTTCATTTTATAGATGAGGAAGATAGGGCACAGAGAATTTTTTAAGTGACTTCAGCAAGGTGACAAAGCTAGTAAGTTTCTGAGGTAGGGGTTGAAGTTAGTTTTTTCTGAGTCCAAGGTCAGTGGATCTGTAGCCCGCTGTATTCACCTTGGAGTTGTTGGTAAATGGTGATGGATAATATCACAGAACAACCCTCCTTAAGAAAGCAACAAGCAATGAGATTTCAGTATTTTCTGTTTCGGCACCCTTTGATATTGCTGACTTTCTCTCAAATTGATTTTATTAATAGTTACCAAAAAAAATCTTAAGAAGAATGGAAAAATATTATCTTTCAGTGTTATAAGAATGGAAAAAATAATTGTGTTCCTTTTATGATCCCAGGCACCATTCATGGCAGCCTGAGGGTCCAAGTTGGAGGCATGGTGTGGCCAAATTAGGTTTTCTGGTGAGAGTTTCAGTTGCTTTTACTTGAGCTCTAGGAAAATTATAAAATTAACTGCCTCTCTATATTTCAGCTTTTTAAAAATGGCTTGGAAGGAAGATTGATTAGCTCTCAATTCAGAGGACCTAGGTTCAAATTTCACCTCTGACAGTCAACACTTTTGTAACTTAGGGCATGTTAGATAAATTCCTCGGTCTTCAATTTCTTCAACTATAAAATCAGATGGCCTCTGAGATCCCTTCCAAGTCTAAATCTGCTTTTCTTTGAGTCTATACTCTGTGATTTTCTTAATGGGGATATATGTGTGAGTGTATATATATATATACACACATATGTATATTTTGCTGTTACTAATAACATAACATGACCATGATTTTGAAGACCACCATCGTAAATTTCTGAGACCAAAAAAAACCCCCCCAAAAAACAAAACCAATCCAAACAAACAACCAAACAACAAAAACCCATCCCTTAGAGACCAGCCTTCCAATGATGAACCTTTCTGAACTGAATGATAATCCCTCGCTAGCCTAAAATTTAACAGACTTTAAAGTATGACTTCATACCACTAGAGTAAATTGAAAGCACTTATGAACTTAAGATGATTCATTTTTACTAGAGTGAATATATCCCATATTATCATAAAAAAGAAAATACTAACCTGGGAGAGGGGAATGAACTCACTTGAAGATAAACAATTAAAAAAAGAATCCACATTATGCTTCATTGCTATGAGCTTTAAAAAAAATGCCCATGTATTTTGACTTGAGAGCAGTTGGAAGACCCAATCCTTTCCAAATGCTCTCCCAGATTTCCACCAAATTTTTCTCTTTAAACTTGTCTGGAAATCTGAATGTTTTAATAATAGTTGGCCAACTACTTTTGCTATAATTCTAACAGAGACCCAAGCTTTAACTCAGTATGACACAGGACTGGTAAGTTTTGATTGGCGGGGAATAGGCAAAGTCCCTGAGTAGATATGAAAATTATAGATGCCCAGGACTGAAAATAGATTGAATCCCTGAGTGGCCACTTGAAGGCACGTGATGTCTGCTGTGAGGAACGAGATCCATTAGAACGTAGCAGCAGTAGAGAAGATTCCTCAAGGATAAATGACAGGATAGTATTGTGGACAGAAGAATAAAAAAAAAAATCAGAGACTTAATTTGCAATTTTGCCCAGAGCCTGATAGATGTAGGATAATACATGTGCATATGTTGATCTTCAGATAAACCAGTATTGAGGGCCTCCCTGTCTGTCAGACCCTGAAATGAATATTTGGGTGACAAAATCAACCAAATGAATGATTCCAATCTTCAGCTCCCAAATATCTTTGACCAAATTTTTAACATTTTGAATATTCCTAAAGGTATCACATAGACATAGCTTTTGTCGAGAGAAAATAGTGATGACACCCTTATATTAATAAATATTCTGTGTTGTCTATTATAATAATTATTCTATATTAATACAGAATGATAATATTATATTGATATAATAGCAATTATTACTCCACATTGACTGTTTTTCCCCCTAAGAAAGGCCCAGCATATAGCTAATGAAGTCTATGGTATTAGCCCCATTGCATATTGGGAATGTAGAAAAAAAATATTTTCTTGTCATTTCTTATAAAGGCCTCTTTTCTGACAATTAATGAATATAATTCCAAGTCAAGACTGCAGTGCCAAAGACTATTTAAAGCAGGGATGTTTGAATATATCAAATTATTGCAAAAGAAATAAAGCAAGAATAAAGTCGAGCAATGCCTCTGATAAGACTTGGGCATGCTATGAATCATCAAGCTTAATGGAGATTCTGTTTTTATCACTTATTTTACCTTGAGCTAGTTTTTTCCCCCCTTAAGTTAACATTTTCCTTTTTCAATAGATAATACAAGATATAATTACACGAAGAAAAATAAATCATTTCAGGTTTATAAGTGCTCTCAAGTCCCTTGAGTTGTATGAAGTCACTGGCATACTTAAAAAAATAGCCTCAGTGTTGACTAATGGAAGTAGCATGAGAGCTTTCTGATTTGAATTAAAACCCTCAACTCAGAGGCTTAGGTTGAGTGCCATGCATTTAAATTGCTTTCCCCCCCGCCCAACTACTCATTTATTCACTTTCTGTCTAAAGGCAAAGAGAAGTGACTTTGAAAGATAAAAGTCATAATTAAATGTAGGCTGTTGCTTACATTTTTGGTTTTGCCTAAATGGCATTTACATTGCACCTTGCTGGTCCAAGGATCAGAAATACTTTTGATTGACTTTTTCAGCTCTCAGTGAATTTCCTTGCAGCCAGAAAGAAATGATTTACAGGCTTATCTGTATAAAAGTTTATTACATAATTTTCCTCATTGATATATATGTGTGTGTATGCATACAGGTATACACATGTATATACATGTATATACATGTGCACGTGTATATACATGGACATATATATGCACATATTATATGTATATATTATATCTATGCATATGTATAGATAACTATTTGCAACTGAAATATTTAATTTTCCCCTCCAGAGCTTGCCACTAATTACCAAAGATATTATGATTTTGAACTTTTGAATTTGTATTCTTTAGGACAGTGGTTCTCAATCTTTGTAATGCTGTGCCCCTTTAATACTTGTATATGGGTAGACCCACCTGAAGGATAGAGGAGCAATATCTCGGTTCCTAAGACCATTGGAAATATGTGTTTTCCGATGGTCTTAGGCAACCCCTATGACCCCTGTGAAAGGGTCATTCAACCCCAAAAGGGGCTGTGACCCACAGGTTGAGAACCGCTGCTTTAGGAGGTGAAAATCTGTTTTCATGAATAGTTCTTGAGATAAGTGATTTCTAAAGTCCTACCTTAAGTTTTCATTGAGGGACTGTTACATTTTTGCTGTCGTATCTCAAGTACCTACCATACTCTTGCAACCTAGTGATATGTAAAAAAGATGATGGATGGATGGATGGATGGAAGGAAGGAAGGAAGGAAGGAAGGAAGGAAGGAAGGAAAGAAGGAGGGAAGGAAGGGAGGAAAAAAGGAAGGGAGGAAAAAAGGAAGGAAGGAAGGAATGCTAGAGGAAAGGATGGAAGCAAGTTTGGAGGGAATGATGGAAGGAAAGAAGAAAGGAAGGGAGAGAAGGAGGAAGAAAAGAAAGAAAAAAGGAAGGAAGAAAAAAGAAGCGAAGGAGGAAGGGATTGAATTTATCTTTTTTCTAGGTTTTTTCAGAGTTGATGCAAACTTTGGCAGGTCCTGCCAGGCTGGTAAGCTTTTGTCCATGGATGGGTCAATATATATGTTCCAGGACCAGTCTAGAGAAGTATGGGGAAGGCCATTATTATATTAGCTCCAGGACCATCATGATTCTCCAAGAACAGCTATTGTGTTCTAGAGAGTTTGAAGTATTCATTGGTGGAAGATGTATCCACATCAATGAAATGACATATCCCTGAAATATCAGAAATAGGGCAAGCCTAATATTGTTAAATATTTGAATTTTATTTTATCTTTATAGATCATACATAGGAATTAACTAGCTAGTTTAAAAGGTCAAGTAAGACACAGAAATTGCACCTATGATTTCACTGGTTTAAGGAACTCCAGGGGAAGGAACTCCTTCTATCAGTGCAAGTTGCCACCTTTTCTGAATGCCAAGAGTTTAAATAATTTGCCTAGTGGCATACAATTGGCATGTATCAGAGGAAGATTTTGAACTGAGGCCTTCATGGCTTTAAGACTGATCTACTACATCATGCTATGACTGTATAAATATTTCACCTTAAAAAGTTAAAAGGTGAAGAAATTTTTAGTGCAAGTGGAGGCAGCATGGTACAGTGGAAATTGTTGAACTCGGGACCCCTCAACATGAGTTCTGATCCCCTTCCAAACACCTACTACCTCTGACCTTGGGGGAGACACTTTATCTCTCCATGCCTCTTTTTCCTTATCTGTGAAATCAGAGGGTTGGACTAGGTGGCCTCTAATGTCCCTTTCCACTCTAGGCTATATTTTTGTAATATTATGGGGACCTGAAAATGTTATTTCTAATCCGTTTGGGTGCCTTTTAGAGTAAAGTGATTACAGAGTTTACCACAAAGCCTGGCACATAACATGCATTTAACAAAGGCTTGTTGGCTCAACCGACTTGACATAGTCTGTGAAGTGAAGGCTCAGATATTATAGCCAAAAGAGGCAGAATTACAAAGCCCAAGGTGCTAATGAACTTAAATTACCTAGTTAAAAATAAAATAGGTTCTTTAAACTCCCACTCCTTAATTAGTCAAATTAAAGGTTGTTTTCTGAGACAGAACTTTCCTGAGTTAAAGTCAAGTTTTGTAGCAAAACAGGTGACAGTGTGATTGATATTAGGAAAGCCTTGAAGAATTGTAAATATGAGTATACATAAATTTAAATATCTATAAATATAAGATACATAAAATAAGTGTACATATGTAAATATATAACATGCTGGTATATAATAGGATAGGATAGGATAGGATAGGGAAGGATATGATAACGATATATGATATAACATGATGATATGATATGATGTGATGTGATGTGATATGATATGATATGATGGCATGGGATAGGATAGGATAGGATACAATATGATATGACATAACATTATGATATGATATTATATAATATAATATAATAGGATAGGATAGGATAGGACATAATATGATATAATAGGATATGATACAATACGATACGATATGATATATGATATAACATGATGATATGATATGATATGATAAAATATAATAGGATAGTATAGGACTGATATGATATAATAGGATATGATATGATATGATATAACATGATGATATGATATAATAGAATAGAATAGAATAGGATATGATATGATATGATATGATATAACATGATGATATGATGTGATATGATATGATATGAAATGATATGATATAATGTAATGTGATGTAATGTAATATAATATATAATAAAATATATAATATAATAAAATATAATAAAAACTTTTTGCCTTACTAGAATAGAAAAATCTGTCTTGGAAATGCCATTTTAAGTAATGCCAAAGACAAGATATGATACTTCCCCTTCCAGATGTTAACGATAATGAAAGATGTTGATAACAAAAGATATTCCTTGCAATTTTTACATGATATTGGAACTGGAAGACACCTCAGAATCTGGTTAATCTAACCCATACTTGAACAAGAATTCTCCCTCCCCTGACAAGTTCACTGATAAGGGATCATTCAACCTTTGCCTGAAGATGCCCATTGCCAGGGAAGCCACTGACTTCTTGAGGCAGCTGGATTTCACTGTAGGGGAATTCTAGTCAATAGGAAGTGTTTCCTTAAATACAATGGAATCTCTCTCCTTGCACCTTCTATCCAAGTCTTCATTCTGTCACAAGCAGGCTGAGGCCAGTCTCTTTTCCATGACAGTTTTTCATGTAATTTGAAGGTCTCTCATTATCCTTCTTTACTGTCATAGATCAACTCATCAGAAATGCTCTTTACTCAGAAAAGTTAAGTACCCACTGTGCTGTGTATTAGAATGAATGAATCCCCATTTCCCCTAACATTTTGTTCAAGAAATTACTTAATCACTGGTAAGGATGCATTCTATTTCTAAGAAATTTCCTGGAATTTCTATCTCAAATAATAATGCCTTAGAGATGATAGAAATATTTTTGTGTTGATGACTTTAATAATATTAGAAACTGCTTAGGAAATCTGGCCACCTGGTTTATTTTCATTTTTTCCTCTTCAAGTCTGGAGCAAGAGAGAGCTGTTTAATGCAGTGATTTTCAAAATGATTGTTGCGGCTCCTGATTTTAGTATGTAAAAATAAGTGAATCCTCGATGCATCCATATACTGTCATATCTAAAGGCCTCATGGAATACTTCTTTGAATAAAAAGCATGATTGGATTTTGCTTCCTTACAACAGATCAGGCTCCTATTCTGCAGGTGTGAGGGGGGAGGAGAGTATTTACTCTTAAATTATGAAGATTTGAGAATAGTCTACGTATGAGAACATGTTACCTGGACTAGTCATGAGACCATCTTTAGAACTCAACTTTTTTTACTTGTAAAAAGAAGGGTTTAGATTCAGTGATTTCTTATGCTTCTTTTGAGCTTCAGGCCTATAATGCTATGATACCAAAAGGAGGAAATTGGGAAGTCTTTTTTAGAAGACATCTGGTAACTAATTTGTGGCATACATTTTAAATAACAGTTCTACAAATAATTTCAGGTTGATTTAAACTTAATGGAATGTTGTAACCTCATCTTCCCTGTAAAGATTAGAGCAAAAATTACAATGATCACATAAATATTTTCAATCAGGATCATATATACTTGATTAGAAAAAAAGGACACCTGGGTATTAGGATTTATTAAAATTTCCAAATAAGTGACTGTGGTTTCCCATTACTCCATTCCTGTAACATCATATTTCTTAGGCACAGGATGGAATGAGTAATGTCTGAAAATGTCTTTTATGCACTTAAGTGAAATACAGTGTAAATAACATCAAATAGTAATGAAATTCAGTTCTCTGGAATTAAGGCATAATGGCAGACGTTAACTGAGAGTAAATTTAAAGTTGAAACCAAATATCTGTATTGAATTGTCGATACACTGGAACAGAAAAGAAAAAAAAATTGCAAAACCAATTTATTCTTACATTAGTTCATCAAATAATTCTGTTGTTACTTTTAAGAAAATAGTATTTAGTCAGAATGTATTCTTCTAGTATCCCTACATAGAGCTCAGTAACAATCTATTAAATGCCAATGTTTTGAAAAATTAAAAATTTAAGACTGCTCACATTTTAATTATAAAGCAGAAAGACAAAAGATAAAATTTGGCATTTTTCATTTCACATTCTTTGGAAATCTTCACTCTAAAAGCATTGGGTTCAAGCTCCAACAAAAATGAGGGCAAACTATCCATTAGGTTTTCTACTGACTGCATTATTGACTTAGAAAGTCACTTAGAAAATTAGCATTATGTTTTATTGTATTTTTCTCTTGTTAAATACTCCCAAATTACATTACAATAATTCCCAGTTCTACCTTCGGGCTTGTATGATAACGCTGACTGAGGCAATTCTTCAAAATGATAAATTTCAGAGTCCGTGTGGATGTATATTGATAGAAGTAGATTTTTTCCATCAGTGTTCCTTATCCCATTGCAAACAGGTCCAATCCCACATCTATACCTAATCTGTCTAAATACAACTGTGAAAATATTTTGACAAGTAAAATCAAATGAGACTTTTTTGTGTTGCTTGCTTTTCCTTTTTTAAAGTGTATTTTGTTTGTTTTTATTAACTGATGAAGCATAAGTTTCAGAGGAAGGATGGGTAATTCTGGTCCATTAAAGATGCCAGTTCTTGCCTTCTCATACCTAATGCCTCTAGTCTGTTGTAAAAATAACTTGGAGAAATTATTCAATAACTGCATACTGAATTTTAGTTGCTGATAACTATTGGGAAACAGAGATAAGGGAATATGCAATTTTAGAAGCATCCCTATTCACATTTGGACTTCTTTTCTAGTTCATAGTTACTTTTCTCTTGTTGAAGATATCCTTCAAGGTTCCATCATGATTACTTTATTTATTAGTGATGGGACTCAACACATAGTAGGCTTTCTTTAACTCCTTTCTTTAAGATTACATCAGCAAAAGGTTAAAAGCAAAATCTGAGTTACTATTATAGCATTTGCAAACTGTTCTGGGTGGGTTAAAGGTGATGGCAGTTTAGACCTGTGTTTTCTCTTGTGTTGGGAAACTCTTCATGTGAAAACCTCTTTTTCTTCATAATTAATGCAGATAGGTAATTTATACTCTTCCAGAGGAGGTCTCCTTAGAGGCTTAGTCATTTGATTTGTCTCACACAGCTAGCCCTTGGTAGAGGCAGAACTGGAACCCATATTTTCCTGACTCTATCAGGCTCTCTATCCATTATATACAGTGCAAAAGGTTTTCCTTTTCACTTCTGTTTTGGAGACTGTATTTAGAAGTCCAATGAACATGCTCGCTCCCTTTCAGTACAATGCACAGTTCTTTTGTGGAAGAGAATTGTAGGAATCAGAGAACCCTATCTATGAAGACTCAACCTCTCCCATGACCTTTTCTCTTCTTTTCTTAGTGTATATTGGCAACAGACAAATAGGTGAGCAAATCATTGTTGTAGTCTCGAATGACCATGAAAGTGCATCTTTACCAACTCCTGCTTCTGGCTTTTCCAGGCCTATCTAATCTGTATCCTCATTCACAGAGCAATTCTAGGACATGAGGCAGCTCCAGATATTTATTATAAATCCATTTTCATTCTGGCAATAGAGTATGACTTATTCAACTATTCTTTCTTTTTTGAATTATTTTAAATTTTGTTTAAATAAACTTTAATCCTGGAATAAAACAAAAAGTATTCCATATAGTCCAATACACTGTACAGTCCAAGTGTGAAATAGAACAATCCTTCCTTTTTGTGGGAAGAGGAAAAAAAAATCAAATGGAATATTTTGTTGAGATTGATTTAACTTTTCATGAGGGGAAAACTGGTAGTTCTGTCTGAATCTTAGACAAAAGGGCACTAACTCGTCACAGTTGAAACATACTTTAAGCCTTTGCATACAAAAATAAATAAAAATTCTGTTACTTTATGAGGGGAATGTGGAGACAGGATTAGTTTCTTTTACATAAGATTTTCTTTGAATTACCATAATTCTTATTTTTAATTTTTGACATAGGTACGCCTATATTGGGCCACTAGGTAGGGCAATCTTGGGTTTAAACATGGCCTCAGCTAGCTCTGTGACCCTGGACAAGTCATTTAACTATATTTGCCTCAGTTTCCTCATTTATAAAATGATCTGGAGAAGGAAATGGCCAACCACTACACTATCTTTGCCAAGAAGACTCCACATGAGGTTATGAAGAGTCAGACATGATTGAAAAAAACTGAACTACTCCCTATCTCACCTATGCCAGGAGGGTGGTGGCCACGGACCTGATTGCAAACTGATAGGCATAGAAGATTTAACCTGCTCCACTTTTCCAGTCTCGGCAGGTTTACTCTTCCTTAGGCATCCTCTTGTTCCTCTGCTTATGGGGCTACCATATTGGAACTGATGGGCCTAGAAGATTTAACCTGCTCCATTTTTCCTGTCTCGGCAGGTTCACTCTTCCTTAGGCAGCCTGTTGGTCCTCTGCTTTGGGGGCTGCCATATTGGTACAGGCATCTGATTAGCATTAATCCTACTGTGACTCAGAACTCCTGAACAATCCTCCGGCCTCAGACCCTTCAGCAGCAGGAATATGGGACTGGACTACCATGCCTGATTGCTGCCCTAATTATGAAATAATTTTTTCCTATTTGTTAGAAAAATTGTATATGAATTTTAGAGAATCTTCTGCTTTTTAAAAGATTCTTGAAGTCTAGATAACCAGAAATCAATATCATTGTTGTTGAGTTGTTTGACTTTTTCCATGAAGACCCTTTTTACTGTTTTCTTGGCAATGATACTAGAGTGATTTGATATATCTTTCTTCAGTTCATTTGACACATGGGGAAACCGAGGCAAACAGAGTGTAGTGACTTGCCCAGGGTCATATAGTTAGTAAGTGTCTGAGGACAGATTTGAACTCACATTTTTCTGACTCCGGGCTTGGTGCTGTATTCATTGCACTACCTACTAACCCAAATCACTAAAAAATAATCTGGAAACATATTCTTACTATAAAAATGAATCAGTTTTTTATATATTGTATAAGTAAAACATGTTAAACTGACACAGCATCGAAGTGATTCTCTTTTTAAAGGTTCACAAGCATTTAGTATATTTTTGTGTTGAAAACAATGCAAAACCAGATAATAGAAACATTAGCATCTCTTCTAGTCACGGGTGGTTGTAGTTTCTGTGGTTGACTCATTTTTCAGGTATTTCTGACTCTGTGACCCCATTTTGCATTTTCTTGACAAAGATACTAGAGTGGTTTGCTGTTTCCTTCTCCAGCTCATTTTGCAGATGAGGAACCCGAGGCAGACAGAGCTTAAATGATTTGCTTAGAGTTACAATTTTGAATTCAGGTCTTCCTAACTTGGGGCAGTGCACAGAGTGCTGGGCCTGGAGTCAGAAAGACTGATTTTCCTGAGTTCAAATCTGACCTTTAGTAGCCATGTGACTCTGGACAAGTCACTTAACTCTGCCTCAGTTTCCTCATCTGTAAAATGAGCTGGAGACGAAAATGACAAAATCACCCCATTATCTTTGCCAAGAAAATCTCAACAAACGGTGTTACGAAGAATCAGACAGGATTGACCAACTGACTTCTAGACTACTTACTAGTCCAGTGCTCTCAATCTATCCAGCCAATGAGATGCCTTATATATTAAACAAACAAACAAACAAACAAAAAACCCAACCCCCAAACAAAACAAAATGAAACAGCAACGAAACAGCAACGAAACAGCAGCAGTAGCTTTGAACCACAGTTTCTGGACTCTAGATCCAATGCTTAGTCTACTCTGTCATGTTAGTTACCTTGATTGTCTGATTATCATCATAACCTGCCACTTGTTTCAGTCTAAATTGTCTGTCTTATAACCCACCTTTTAACTACTGCCTCTTTGCCCCACATTTCACATTTGAGTCCCTTTACCCCTTCCCCTTTTCTCTTATACTATATTATGTATGCAGTTTATTTAAAATATTTTTTCCTTCTCAGCTCAGCCATAAAATCGTTCACTCCTCATATTTTCAATGGGATGGAATTGATAAACACCTTCTGTCTCAAGAGTTAATTACTAGTCACTTGGAGAGAAATGAGGGTTTTTATTTGCTGGATCTTCTTTCACAGTAGCTTAATATTTACATCTCTGATCTTTCCATTATGTTGTCTTTCTTTGCAAGTGTGGTTCTGCATCTAACATACAATAAATCACACAAGTATTTGGAAGTGTGTAAACACTGACAGCATCTATTTGTCATATAAACAAAAGTGAGTGATAGTTTTACTTTTAGTTTGGCAGCTCCCGAGAAATCCAAGCTGTGTTCGACTAAGTGCAGTATTAAGGAGCAGTTATCTATGAGAGAAGGCATGTTGACGAGGGAGGATTCTTCATTTTTGCCTAGAATGAACTCCTACATGAACCATAAAATGCACCCTTCAAATCCACTCTTATAATGGCTATTTGGCAGCTTTATTTTTGGTCTTCCATTAGGAGATGCCAGCTGTAACTTTAATCACACAAATGAATCAGGGCAGCTAGTATTGTGCTAAATAATAGTAGTTATAATGGTAGTAGTAGTAGTGGTAGTAATAGAAGTAGTAGTAGTAGTAGTGGTAGTGGTAGTGGTAGTAGTAATAGTAGTAGTAATGGTAGTAGTAGAAGTAGTAGTTTTAGTAGAAGTAGTAGAAGTGGTAGCAGTAGCAGTAGCAGCAGCAGCAGCAGCAGTAGTAGTAGTAGTAGTACTAGTAGTAGTAGTAGAAGTGGTAGTGGTAGTGGTAGTAGTAGTAGTAGTAGTAATAGTAGTGGTAGTAGTAGTAGTGGTAGTGGTAGTAGTAGTAGTAGTAGTAGTAGTAGTGGTAGTAGTAGAAGTAGTAGTTTTAGTAGAAGTAGTAGAAGTGGTAGCGGTAGCAGTAGTAGTAGTAGTAGTAGTAGTAGTAGTAGTAGTAGTAGTAGTAGTAGTAGTGGTAGTGGTAGTGGTGGTAGTAGTAGTAATAGTGGTAGTAGCAGCAGCAGTAGCAGTGAACATTGGCATAGCACCTACTGTGTAAGAGGCGTTATGCTCAGTACTTTACAGATATTAACTCATTTCATTATCAGAACAACTTTGGGGGGTAGGCGCTGTTATTACCTTCTTTTTACAGTTGAGAAAACTGAGACAAACAGGTTAAGTGACTTGCTCAGGGTCACACAGCTAGCTTCTGTCTGTTTAGACACTTACTAGCTGTGTGACCCTGGGGTTTTCTTGGCAAATATATTGGGGTGGTTCACCATTTTCCTTCTCTGGGTGGGTTAAGGCAAATAGAGTTTAAGAGACTTTCGCAGGGTCACACAGCTAGTAAGTATCTGAGACAAGATTTGGACTCAGGTCTTCTTGACTTTAGGCCCAAAGCTCTATCCACTGGGCCATCTAACTGTGTCTGTTGAATCAATCCAATATATAACCAAAAAAGGGAGAACTCTGATAACTGTAGAGAGAGTGATTTCAGTTGAGTGATGGTGTCAGAAGCCACATTAGAAAGGGCTGAGAGTAAGTGAGAAGATGAATGAGGAGTGCTTGGCAAACCCTATATAAAATGCTATGCAAAAACCAGTTATTGTTATTTTCAGCTAATAAACAATAATTTTTATGATTTCTAAGGTTTTCATTTCCACAGTTTACATTGTCTGTGGTTCACCTTTGGATCCCCTTCTAGCCCTAGAACTTTGATCCCAAGTCTTACTTGGAAGCTCTTGGGATAACATTATTCTTGGCCCTACGCTGAACTTGATGCAATGTGGATCTGCTTTGAGGAATAACAATGGCCCTAAATATTTTTGTATCTTTTTTTCATATCTTGGTTTGATGAAATGGTA
This sequence comes from Pseudocheirus occidentalis, assembly GCA_028646575.1. Classification (NCBI taxonomy): domain Eukaryota; kingdom Metazoa; phylum Chordata; class Mammalia; order Diprotodontia; family Pseudocheiridae; genus Pseudocheirus; species Pseudocheirus occidentalis. The sequence goes on from CM053597.1 coordinate 186,091,609, forward strand.
GCACACTTGGGAAAGGAATGCCCCCTTATTAATGTTGTGGAAAGGGCTATTTTCCCCCCTACCTCCACCGAGGTGACCTGCAAGTTTTCTGACATTTTATCCCATGTCAATGGGTCCCAGCTCTGCCTGAGTATTGCTTTCTCTTCTTGGCAGCATGGGGTAACCTTGGAAATGTCCTCAAGAGCCAGAGCAAGATTTCTGAAGCGGAGAACGCCTATAGAAATGCTTTGTACTACCGCAGCAACATGGCGGATATGCTCTATAATCTGTGAGTATGCATGTCGTGCACACCGTGGTCCGTGGGATGACTGATAGGAGTTATGGAAATTGAAATGATGCCAGCTAGCTGTCAGAATAGCCGTGCTTCTTCCAGGCACCACCTCCCTCCCCACAGTGTTGGGGAAGGTGCAGGGACTCTTTTGTTTGGGCCCTGTCAACTGTATCTGGGTTTTGTTTTATTTCTTATGGGAGTTATAGGCATGATCTGGATTTACCCAGCTTAAGAATGATCTCAGTTAAAATGGATAATCCCGGTCCTTTTTCTCATCTCCAGCCTCGGGTTCTTATGAAGCATCGTGAATGTTTTATTTCAATATGTTCATGACTCTAGACATGCTGTTCTTCACAAAACTGATGCTAAAATCAGTGATGATAGTAAATGATTAGTTACAATTTTTAGTTCCAGATTTCTTTGTGCTTTTCATGTGATATTTGCTGATTTTTTTCATTCATTCATTCATATATCTATAGATGTATATAGATATGGTATGTATGTGCAAACATGTATACATATATGCAAATGCATGCAGATCTTTAAAAATATTTGTGTTGAGCAACATGTATAGGGAATAAGTTAAAACTAGTATATGCAAATATACATTCATGTGTGTACATACATGCACACACACATATGTATATGTGTACATGTGTGCACACATATGTAAAGATATGTGTATATGTGCATGCGTGTGTGTACATATACACACATACTATATATATGTATGTATATGTGTGTGTGTATATAAAATGTGCGTGTATGCTCACATACATCAGTTTGGTGTTGTGACACTATCCCTCAATTAAAAGCCTAAATTTAAAAGACAGAAATATCAGAGACCAGTCTAGATTTACTTTCACATTTTACATATGAAGAAACTGAGTCCCAGGGAAATTAAGTGACCTACCCATCATCACTTAGGTGGTTACTGTCAGGGATGGAATTTAAACCCAGATTCCCTTAGTCCACAGAATTCACTAGGACCAATTTCTTTATATGCTCGTCTAGGGGAATAGTATTCAAAAGGCCAAGCTCTACAGAGATAGTTCCCTGCCTTGAATAACTAAAGGTCAAAATTAAAAGCATCTGGCTTCTCTCAGTGATTTTTAAGTCACTATGTTCAATTGAAGTGTTCCTTGAAAATCTCTTTTCTCCCAGCTGTTAGTGTTAGAAGTGAATGCTGGAATTATCCTCATTCAGAAATGGCTAGCTTCCAATATAAAGCTTTCAAATCGAAGGGTAAAAAAATAATAAAAAAAGTTATTCAAAAAATGTATACAGACAGAGGGAAATAACCAGGGATTTAATCAGAATAATGAGAGAAGGATGTGGGTTAAGTAGCTCATGTACATTGTTGACCTTTTTTGTGTGGGCTCATGCTGTAGAATTATGTTAAAAAGATAATCAGTAGGATTATTAGGCTGAACTGACAGTCTGTTGCAAGAAAACATTACTCAGGAAAGTGCTAATACATGTCTTAAATCTTTCTATGAGACATCATATTATCTTGCCATTAATTAAATACCATTGCAAAGATCTATAATCATACAAAGTTCATATCGAATTTTTAATGTACACACACATATAGATAATCCCATGGATGTATCTGCTTTTAAAAGAATAATGTATAATATATATTTTTTCATGTAACCATATAGTCAATCTTTTCTTCTTATAGCCACATTGAATCAAAGAAAGAAAGAAATCCGGTGCTGGCAAGAGTGTTATTTTGGAGCTGGGATTAATAGATTTATGTGCACATGTCAGTTTTTCTTTTCAAGAATAATAACATTTCCTAGGACAAAGATGTACTTTCTCTCACTATGATTTCACACTCTCAGATTTTATTAATACATATTCAGTCGTCCGCCTTTTGACTCCAGTGTTCATTACTACTTGAAACAGAACTGATTTCAGATTTAAAAGATTCACAATATGTATAATTTAATTTCTGCATTAGATGCATCTTAGCCAGGCTGTTCTAAATAGTATTTTTATAGGTAGTTCCATATTGATTTGTGTTCCATTAGGATTTTGCTAGATTCAAAAATTCTATTCAGAACTTCAGTAAATGTAATACAGTATAATCAGCTCTTGATTATGTATCTTAATAAAGAGGATCATTAGTGAAGAGAACACAATATTTGCTAACATAATGTATTTTTTGTTATTCTGTAAAAGCAATATGAAAGTCTGCCTTGTAGGAACCTTTTTATGCCAGTACTAGGGGACAGAAATAGGAAAAAAAACGATCTCCTATTTGCTACTTTTATTAGATTTTTATGATATTTGTCATACTAAAAAAAAAATAAAAGTACTATGAATCCTCCCTCCCTATTCAATAAACTTCAGTGGCTCCCTATTACCTTAAAAACCAAATGTCAGATCCTCTCTTTGATATTTAAGACCCTTCATCACCTACCCCCCCCCACATATTTCCAATCATCTGACATCTTATACACCACCCCCTGCCCCTGCCCCTAAATACTCTTCAATTTAGTGACACTGGTCCACTTGTTGCTCCCATTTCTTACCTCCCACCATTTTCTTTGGCTCTCTCCCATTCTCAGAATACTCTTCTTCCTCATTTCTGCCTCCTGGATTCCCTGGCTTCCTTCAAGTGCCAGGTAAAACTCTGTCTTCTACAGGAAACATTTCCCAGTTCTCCTTAATTCTGGTGTCTTGAATTGGGTTGACTGTCTCTCATTTGTCCCATATGTAGCGTGTTTGCACATTTTTTTTTTGCATAATGTTTCTGCCATTAGATTGAGAACTCCTTGAGGGAAAAGATCATCAAAAGACCATCTTTTACCTTTTATTGTAACCCCTGATCTTAACATATCACCTGGCACATAGTAGGTACTTAAGAAATGCTTATTAACTGGCTGACTAAAATAAAATTTTTGGTGCCTTTTATTTTCATATCAAAATCATTTGCCAACATAACATCCTCTTGAACCCCGAGATATAACAGATTTAAAAAAGAGTTTAAGCAAAACCAATCAACCTGCCAGCCATATCTGACAGTGAGCATGACAGTCCCTGCCTCGTCCCCCACTTCTCCTCCAAGAGGCATAATTATGCTTTGAGGATGTGACATACGGTGTCTTCACTGGATATTAGTTATAACAACGTTCTATTGTGATTTCCCACTCTTGGTCTGGTAGTACACAGTTCAGACAAGATGGGAGGCTGAAGACCAACATATGAGTTTGCACATCTGCTGTGTACTTACCCAGGTTTGGTTTTCTTCCAGATTTCCTTAATTCTAAAATTTTCTAAATTGCAAATAAATACTGTTCTTTTTGGAACTAGTAAAAAGAAATTGATATAGATGTTACTTAAATGGATAGTGATTACAAGAACTTGGTTATTTTTTTTCATCCCAGAGAAATACATGCATTTGCATATTAATTATAAAATTAGAGACTAAATGACGAGTGGATAAAATGCCAATCTGTGTTACCCAGGACAAGTCACTCATCCTTTGCATGTCCCAGATAGCTGTGTAGCCATAAGTTGCTGAGAAGCTGCCAATTTTGATTGGTAGAGGAATTTCCATGCCAATTAAATCAAAGGTTCAGATTTATATAAAAAATTCAAAAAGACTTAATATTTGTTTATGATACAGAAAATATTTGCAGTGTTAGAGGTAGTATGAAGGAGAGTAACACAAACCTGTGTCTGCCTTTATGTTTTCCTCAAAGAATTCTTTTGACCCTTTGGAAAGTAGAAAATGGACATGGGATTGAAGCTTAATAGTTTTCATACTTTAACTTAGAGCTAGAAGGGACCTCAAGGGGTCATCAAGTCCTCGCCAAACCTCCTTATTTGAGAGATGATGAAAATAAAGCCCAGAGTGACTTGTCCAAGGTTGTGAATGGAGTAAGTGGTGGAGTCATGTTGTAAATCAGAGTCCTGCTTCTGCTGAACTGGGCTCTGCTGATGCCACATCTGCAGACCTACACATGCAGCCAACTTCCTTCTTTCTGTGACTTCCAGGTCTTTCCCATTAGTTCACTTATCTTGAAAAGTGCATCAAAGTCCTTCAGACACTTGAAGGCAGCTTGATGTAGGAATTAAGTTGGTTTCAGGGTCAGCAGAAACAAAGTCTTATCTTAGACAGAGGGAGGGAGTCAGGTGGTACTGTGGATAGAGCTCTGGGCTGGAGTTCAGAAAATCTGAGTTAAAATCCTGCCTCAGACACTTATAACTGCATGACCCTGGGCAAGTCACTTAAACTGTTTCCTCAATAGTCAAATGGAGATAATAATAACACTTACCAAGCAGGACTATTGTAAGGATCAAATGAGATAGTATTTTTAAAGTGCTTGGCACCTATTAAGTTCTTAATAAATCTTTCCTTCCTTCCTTCCTTCCTTCCTTCCTTCCTTCCTTCCTTCCTTCCTTCCTTCCTTCCTTCCCTCCCTTCCTTCCTTCCTTCCCTCCCTTCCTTCCCTCCTCCCTCCCTTCCTTCCTTCCTCCCTTCCTTCCTTCCTTCCTTCCTTCCTTCCTTCCTTCCTTCTTTCCTTCCTTCCTTCCTTCCTTCCTTCTTTCCTTCCTTCCTTCCTTCCTTCCTTCCTTCCTTCCTCCCTCTCTTCCTTCCTCTCTTCCTTCCTCCCTTCCTCCTTTCCTCCCTTTCTCCCTTCCTCCCTTCTCCCCTTATTTCTTTCCTTTCTTTTTTTCTTTCTTTCTTCATCTCTCCCTCCCTCCCTCCCTCCCTCCCTATGTGACCCTGAAGAAGTCTCTTAACCTGTCTGCCTCAATTTCCATCACTATAGGATGGGCGAAATAATCTACCATCTCCCTTCCAGGATTGTTGCAAGGATCATGTGAAATAATATTTTAAAGACTTTGCAAACCTGACAAGGCTATGTAAATGTTGTTATTATTGCTGGAGTTACATTATTTTCTTCCCCATGGGTAAGTCATTTAACGTCTTAGTTGCCCCCCCCAAATTACCTAAGACTGCATTAACAGAGCCACTTTCCAGACAGGGAAGTGAAAGCGAAAGTCAGACGAACAGACTGAGCACCTAATGAAACGTCCATTCCATAGTAGAGAAAAGCTTCCTTGGTGAAACTTCTGCTCTTCAGCCTTTCTTGAAAGTCATTGGTTAGGAGGAGGTGGGGGGTGTTGAGAATTTTTGAATATCATTAGGTAACTTTGATGTTGTTTGCTGATTCCTCCATCCACATATGTACTTTTGTTTTTAAAATATTGACTCTAGGCTAGGATTACGTGAGCTCCTTCTTTAGTGTTTTCTACAATCTTCTTTACTCAACTAATTTACTTAAGTCTTCTTGTCAAGTAGCCAGCATGGGAATGAAGAATAGAGGCTCCTCAGTAGAATGGCCCAAAAGACTGTGGAATACTGAAGGAAGGGGCTGAATACTTTCTAGGGGATTGTTTAGAGTTAGACTGTGGGCTGTGCATGTGTGTGTGGATGGTTAGGATAAGATCTGTGACAAAATATTTTCTCTCTCTCTCTTCTCTCTCTCTCTCTCTCTCTCTCTCTCTCTCTCTCTCTCTTCCCCCCCCCCCCCAAAGAAATCTTTGTAGTCATATATTTTCCAAAGTTCTCAGATTTTTTTCTTCTTTTGCACCTGAAAACTTCCTGGTTTGCATTTTATGAGCATGGGTCAGAAAAGGTAAACTTATCCATACTTTAGTCTTGAAATCCAAGGTACGAAGAGTATATGAAAAAAAAGAGGAAGTAAGCCAGCAGTGGTCACAGAAAGCACCTCTAGTCTAGAATATTCTGAAAGGGTGATTTTTCTCTCTTGCTCTCTGTTGATTGCCATCTTGGAGGCAGCCCCAGGCATTGGGAACCAGGTAGAGGAGCTCTATGTGCCCTCTTAGTAAGAGGGCTTGCCTACCTCCTTAGAAATCCTCTTCCCAAAAGATCGAAACAAAAGAATCTGATTATGTTGACTGGGGATGAGGGAAGAGCTTACCAGAATGTAGTAAGAGCTCTCCTGTTCACCGTCCTTCCTTGTAAGTCACCTAATTTTTCACTATATTCATCATTTTAATGACCCAGTGACATTCCATTCCATTCATGTGGCCCAATTTGCTTCACCATTCTCCGACTGATAGTTCTCTACTTTGTTTCCTATTCTATGCTACACCTTCATCCTGCCACCACACATGTGAATTCACTACTCTAAATGAATATTTTAATATATATGGAACTAACTTTCTATCTCTGATTTCCCTGGAGTATATGCCTAGCACGGGGAACTCTGGATCAAAGGGTTTTATGGACATTTAATCATGTTTTAGCATAATTCTAAAGCCCTTTTCAGAAAGGAAATTTTCAGTTCTACCAAAAGTATATGAGTTCACCTGCCTTCCTGCATCTCTTTGAAGACTCAACATGAGTATAGATGAATAGAACATAAAGGGGACAAGGAGCAGGAAGGAGACCATCAATACCTAATCTCATCCAGTTCACTCATTTAATAGGAGGAAACTGTTTCCCACAATGTTTAAATTACCTACTAGCCAGTTGGTTGCAGAACTGATCATAGAAACCAAGTCTCCTAACGGAATAGGTTAAATGTTTTTGCTTCATACCATGCTGTTTCCTGAGTTTTCAGACCCAGATCAAATTGGAGTCTCCTGCCCTAAAACACATATATGTATATATGTACATCCATACATATGTATATGTGTATATATACATATTTTTATATATAGAAAAATATATTTTATATATCTATGAAGAGAGAGAGATAGAGGGAGGGAGAATGGGAGAGAGAGAAAGAGAGAAAGGGGGAGAGAGAGAGAGAGAGGGAGGGAAGGAGAGAGAGGGAGACAGAGAGAGAGAGAGAGAGAGAGAGAGAGAGAAAGAGAGAGAGAGACAGAGAGAGACAGAGAGAGAGAGAGAGAGAGAGAGAGAGAGAGAGAGAGAGAGAGAGAGGGAAGAGAGACAGAGACAGAGAGATCTGGCACTGATAGCAAACCCCAAAGTATTCCCAATATTGTATTAGGTTTCTGGTGAAAGCATCATGTCAGAATTAGTCTGAATTGGTAGTTTCTAGGTCATGTAGACATTTTTATTCAAGTAACACAAGGAATATGAGTTAAATTATTTAATGTTCTAGAAGGTTGCAGAAAGCCTTTGAATCCCTATTAAAATGATATTGGATTTTACAGTCATTTCCATTTAGAACACTACAGGTAAATTTATGGAGAGAGGTGAGCAGTTTAGCATTTAGAAAGGACATGAACGGCACTTATGAAGAGGTTTATTAGCTCATCGCATGTTCATTCCTTTTGTTTGGTTTAACTTAAAATTGATTGGAAGTTTCATTAATGGCCAAGAGCATTCTTAGTTGTTTAAATGGAGAAAGCTCATTCTGGTGATGTTTGGCAAGATTCAAGTAACTTAATTTCTGTTTTCTCAGAAGGAAGCTTTGCATTATGAAAAATTAAGTGCCATTATCCCATCCTTGTGATGAAAAAATGAACAGATGTAAATGTGTTGTGTGTTCTCTTCCCAGCAGCCCCTTAAAGCTTTCCAACTGTTCACTGTGGTCTTTCTGTTGATTTTCCATACCCAGGAGGAAGTATGGTGATAGAGCTTTATGTTATCCTCTGCACAACATCTCATACTTAGCTTCCAAACACTTTTAGCTGCATGAAGGGAGAATTGCTAATGTAGGATACAAGAAAGTCAAGATATTATCACATATGGTGAGGATATATGAGTTTTGTACGTGTGAGAACTCTGTCTCTGAAACTAGATTCTAATCCTCACTCATTTTATATAGTGCAGACACATACATGCACATAAAGCCACATAGATATGTCCATACACACATATTATATACATATATAGCACACATACAGATATATGCATATAACATACAAAATACAATAGCGGTGCATGTACACATATAATATATACATATATAACATATATATACATATATTACTTTGCAAACTTTAAAATGCTATTTTAATGATTTCTGATTGTTACTTGTTACAGGATCATGGACAAATTATTTATTCAAATTCTGAACCTTATACAACCCTCTAAAATCACTGAAGGTTGGGATTTACTTTTAGGGTTTTCATACTTACTATGCATGCATATGTATGTTCAATAATGCATGCACACATGTGCACACACACATGTGTCCTAAAAATTCAGTGAAATTTTAAGCTTTTAAAGCTTTTCACTTCAGCCTTTTTTGCAATCATTTCTAACTCTTTGTGACCCCATTTGGGGTTTTCTTAGCAAAGATGCTGGAGTGGTTTGCCATTTCCTTCTCCAGCTCATTTTACAGATGAGGAAGCTGAGGCAAACAGGGTGAAGTGACTTGCCCAGGATCACACAGCAATTAAGTGTCTGGGGCCGGATTTGAACATAGGAAGATGAGTCTTCCTGATGCCAGATCTGGTGTGCTGTCCACTGGTCCACCTAGCTGCCCCATTAGGCTGTCATCAAGTCTTTTCTTTCCCTGTTTCTCCTTTTACCTTACTGTCTAGGATCTCCTCATTCAGCATGCCTTTTCTCTCTCCCCCTTATCACCCATCTTGTTTACCATCTTTCCACTGAACTCTATTGTCTTTTCACAATAGCCTTGTGTTATTATGATCCCCATTTTCAGATGGACAAACTAAGAATGAGAGAGATTAAGTAACCTGCCTAGGGTCAAATGATTAATCTGAGTCTGAAGCAGAATTTGAACTCAGGTATGCCTGTATGATTTGTTTCTGAAGCAGTACACTTTTCTTTAATACGATGTCCTGATGACCTTATCACGCAACAGAATCTCCTTATAATGCTGTTCTCAAGGGACAAGCACATTATACATTCTGGTGCATTTCTGTGTTATAGCAAGTATGTTTATTTAGAATGAATCATCCATTTAATCCTTGTAGGGAATACACAGTCAGCTAGCATCCATTAAGGCATTGTGCTAAAGACTAGAAATACAAAGAAAAGCCAAACGACCCCAAAACCTGTTCATACTCTCAAGGACCTCACAGGCCAATTTCTGTTCTGGAAACTTCTATCCACTGATACAGGTTGGTAAACCCACCTGTAACTTACAGGTCAGAGTGTTGCCTAGAGTCTAATCCTATCTTTTTATTAAGGGGATTTGTTCTGTGAAGTTTATATTCAGTCAAAGGTCCACACTTGAGGAGCTAGAGGGCCACATGTGGCCTTGAGGCTGCAGGTTCCCCACCCCTGCCTTAGACCCTAAGATGTTATGTAACTTCCCTGTGATCATATAAGCCAGTAAGTACCTGACAGAGGTAAGACTACAGCCCTCCTGATTCCAAGACTGACTCTCTAACCACCATACCACACTTCTGTCCACAGTGAACATGGGGTTCTAAAAATTACTGTGGGACTCAGAAGACTTGAGATTGATCAATTCTTACAGTTAGTTCATCCTATACCACCCTCTGCATAACACAAATCGACTTTACTGTTTCCTAGACAATGGCCATGCTGCTGAAGTTCCAGGATTTGATTTTATCTTTTCTCTGTCTTTGCCAGGGGTATATCTCTTGGTTTATAATCCCTTTCAGGGATGTGATCACTAAGAGACAGGCCTGCGCCTGAAAGGAAAAGCCTGGCTTTGGGCACTTGAACTGTCTGCATGCCATGGGAGCCTTGGCTTCTCCAGTGTTCACAAACCATCCATTTGATAAGTGTTTCTCCTCTAAGGAATGATAAAACAAGCAGCCAGTTCTGATGTACAGCCCCTGGGGTGTCAGAGGCAGATCCGCACCCCATTGTGTATAGGGTCAAATGTAGTTCAGTGGTTTATTTAGTGGTTTAGATGAGTTTTTTAAGTACTTTTTGTCTTTTAAAATTTTCCAGTGCAGGAACTTTCTTAAAGCAAAGAGTGGAAAAATACTGAGGGGAGTTGTACTGGGGTCTTTAATTTAGTGAAGTTGATAGCAGCTAAGTGGTGAAATAGAGAGCTAGGACTGGAGTTAGGAGGATGTGAGTTCAAGTCCAGCCTCAGACAGCCGTGTGATCCTGCGGAAGTCACTTAACTTCTTTTTGCCTTAGTTTACCTCAGTAAAATGGTGATAATGATAAGCACCTACCCCCCTAAAGTTGTTGTGTGGATCAAATGATAGAATATTTGTAAAGTGTCAGGCACTCAATGAATGTTTGTTCTCGTCCCCTCCCCTGACAACAGGAGGATTCTAATCTGTTATGTCCAATGATCAAGTGAGCCAATAATTGTAAAGCATTTAGCATGATTCCTGCCACATAGTAAGCTCTTCATAAGCAATAGTTTGCTTCTCTCCCTCCCTCCCTCTCTCTCTCTATCCCTCCCTTCCCCGCTCTCCCTTTCTCCCTCCCATCTTCTCTCTCTCTCTCTCTCTCTCTCTCTCTCTCTCTCTCTCTCTCTCTCTTTCTCTCTCTCTCGCTCTCCCTCTCCTTCTCTCTCTCTGCCTTTCTTACCTCCCTCCCTCTCCTTCCTCTCCTTCTTTCTCTTCCTCTATCCCTCCTCCTTCTTCTCCCTCTCCCTGTCCTCCCTCCCTGTCCCTTCCTCCTTCCCTCCCTCCTCTCTCTATCTCTCTCTATCTCTCGGTCTCTCTGCTTTGTAGGAAGCATTCAGTGGCCATAGATTTGGAGCTGTTAAGACTTGAGGAGCAATCTAATTTCTAAGACTGATCTATTAAGTCAGACATGGGCTATGATCTGCTTTGGTGGAAGGAATTTATAAATTAGGAAATTCCAATGACTTTTTACATTCAGTTAGGTAACATGTTTGTCTCTAAACAACAGAATTTTATAGGAATCTAGGTTATTATTAGCATTTATATTTCTCTCTAGTTACATTGCACACAAAATCGAGCTATTCCTACCATTATAAGCTGCTACAATCAGCAGGCAATTCAACACACTTATTAAATTCAATTATTTATAATAGAAATATTGAGACTAGAGTAGAGGCGTGATATATATATATATACTATATATATATATAGTGACTATATACTTTTCAGTATGTAATACTTTGTAATGATAATGCCTCTTTTAAAAAGCACAGTGACATTATCCCAACTTATCTGTCATAATCCAACAGCAGCAGCATAGTCTAGAGCAGTGGTTCTCAACCTTCCTAATGCTGACGCTTTAATACTCATATGTGGGTGTATCTGTATGTGGGTGGACCCGCCTGGAGATGAGTAGTGGTGAGGTGTCTCGGTTCCTAAAACCATCGGAAATATGTTTTCCAGTTTTCTTAGGCGACCCCTGTGAAAGGGTTGTTCGACCCCCAAAAGGGTCATATCCCACATGTTGAGAACCTCTGGTCTAGAGGATATACAGTAGTTTTCATTATCAGAAAGACCTGTATTTAAGTCTAACCTCTGGCTTATTATTATATTAATTATATCAAATAACATATTATGATAACTTATTGACTGTATGACCTTGGACAAGTCACAACTTCTCAGGCAGTTCTTCAAGCCTATGCAATGCAGAACACTTGCCTATGTCCTCAACCTGAACACCCATATTCCAGTGAAAGAAAGTACTTTAAAAATCCCCAAATCCCCTAACCCAAAGCATTATAAAAGTGGTAGCAAGAGTCTATTTAAAAAGAAGGGAACCAGGGAGTAGACAAGTACATTGCCCAAAATTTATTAAGCAGATTTTTTTTTGTGGTTCTCTGAAGTGACACCAAACCTAGTAGCTTCCAGCATTTTTGAACCAGCTAATAAAGTGTGTCTGCTCATTTTTCTATTTTTTATCATCTCCCTTTCTACTCTCTTCCAATGTGCTCTCCCTCGTACTTTTTCATATAAGGTACAGATGGGCAAGTACTTGACTGTTATTTCCAGAATCCTTTGGTCCTTTGAACTTTTGCTGTCCCCAACTGTCAAATTTCCATTTGGAGGTGATTCCCATCACCATTTCTAATCTACTACTGTATGAGAGCTACTGAGCATCTCTGAAGAAGACATAAAAATAAATTGATTGTCCCCACCACTGTCCATGATTTGCCTCCTTAAGCTCAATGCTTGTGACTGGTGGAACTTCGACTTATCTTGAGCCTTATCTCATCCTCCACAGCAACAGTTCCAAACTTGTTCTTCCCTCATGCCCAACCTCATTCTATTATGCCCCCCCTACCCTTACCCTGCCCTTCACCTCATTAGTAGAAGTACTTTAACTTTGTACTTCAGGGAGAAGATGGTGACCAGCTGTATCAATAATGAGATATTCACAACACCCATGATGGTTATGAATATGTTGGTGTAGTTTTGGATCACAAAATATAGCAAACTCTCCACATGGAAGGCAGAACCAAGGTCTTTATTCAGAAACCATAACACTGAGTCC
>CM053597.1:186104719-186191235 GCA_028646575.1 Pseudocheirus occidentalis
TCTCTCTCTCTCTCTCTCTCTCTCTCTCTCTCTCTCTCTCTCTCTCTCTCTCTCTCTCTCTCTCTCTCTCTCTCTTCCCTCCTTGTTTTTTTTTGTTTGGTTTGGTTTGGTTTTAGTTTGGCTTTCAGGTAAAAGTGAAAGATCCATGCCCAAGAGGGTTACATTTGACAGCACAGGTAGATTTGATTAGAAAACAGCAAAGTGTCCTCTGAGAAGCCTGTCATCTTTTGTTTCCAGTCTTCATTCTCTCAGCTGAGCTTGCAAACTGTGCTGTCATGGGTTACACTGTATTGTCACCCACAACAGGTCAATCGAACATTTTAAAGACTTTCTATACTCTTTACTGATGGCCATTGTAACAACCTCCATATGTCTTTGCACTTCAAACTTCCAGGGCTGATGATGTTTCATTTGTAATTAGAGGGGAAGAGATTTTAAGGAAGACCAAAGGGTGCTCTTGTTCTTCATTCTTGTATTCATTCAAACATTCATTTTATTTCGTATTGCTAATATTTACTTAGTACAGGAAAACTTTGAACTCTTCCCCTTCCCTCATTCTTCTGCCCTTCACCAGTTCCCAAGAGAGTCACGGAACAAACCACCTTGTAATTGAGCTACCTTGACTGGTAAACATCTAAGCACGTTCTCATTTCATAAGTCCCCAGGCCTCAGACCAGATCACTGGACCAGGTGTAGATGTCCCACACAACTATCTAGATTGGCCATCCTGCCTTCCACTGTACCACTTAGCACTTAACTCCACCCTTGGGTCCTTTTGTTACTTCTTGCTCTGGTCATAATGATCCAGTGAATACTACCACTCTTCCTGTAGAGAGGGTGTCAGTTAGTTTTTCCATCTATAACATAACTATTATCTACCTATCATCTATCTACCTATTGCCTATCTATTACCTATCTATCATCTATCCATCTAAAACAAGAAGGTCATCTAGCACAAGGCTCTTGTTTTATATATGAGGAAACAGATTCTGAGATATGTTCATAGGAATACAGATCTAGAATCAGGAAGGACCTCAGAGGTCATCTAACTAATGCCTTCATTTTGTAGATGAGAAAACTGAAGATCTAAGAGTTTAAGTAACTTTCCTAAGGTCATAAAGAAACAATTACCTGTGGCAGGATTTACACCCATGCTCTGATTCTGGTCAGTACTCTTCCCACTACACGACACTGCCTTCCAACCATCAGCTCAAAACCAATCCCTATGACACTATCACAATTGAATCCCCAGAGCTTAGCACAGTACCAGGGATATAATAAACAATAAATGTTTTTTTCATTCATTTACTCACTCTAGGTGAAACACTGTGCCAAATACTGAAAGGGACTGAAGAGAGCATACGAATCCTGCTTCTCAAGTTGTTTCCATCAGGACAGCATAGGTTTATACACATGTATATGTATAATGCACATTTCAGTTGTGTCCAACTCCTGGTCATCAGATTTGGGGTTGTCTTGGAGGGGTTTACCATTTCCTTCTCCAGCTTATTTCATAGGTGAGGAAACTGAGGCAAACAGGGTTAAGTGACTCACCCAGGGTCACACAGCTAGTAAGTGTCTGAGGCTAGATCTGAACTTGGGACAATGAGTCTTCCTGACTCTAGGTCCACTGTGCTAACTAGCTGACCATATGGACACACATATACACACATACACAGTATACAAAGGTCTTTGAGCATGTGCACAAACACACACACACACACACACACACACAATAGTGTCTAGCACAGAAGTTCATAAGAGAGTTACAAAGTACTACAGGAGCCCAAAGAAGAGAAACATCATTTACAGCATTTGTGCTTCACCTGATTATGAACTATGTGAGTTGTTCCTACTCAAGTCCTCTGCATAAAGTTTCCATATACTGTAAGTCAGGCTTTCACAGAATCATAAAATCTTAGACTGAAAGATATTTTAATTTTTTTTGAGGGCAATTAAGTGGCTTGCCCAAGGTCACACGGCTAGTTTTTGTGTCAAGTGTCTGAGGTCAGATTTGAACTCAGGTCCTCCTGACTCCAGGGCCAGTGCTCTATTCAGTGTGCCACCTAGCCACCCCATGAAAGGGACTTTAAAAGTCATTTAGTTTAAGCCCTCATTAATTTACAAGTGAAGAAACTGAAACTTACAAAAGTAAAATGACTTGTCCAGGACCACACAATATGGTGGCAAAGCCAGGATTCAACCAAGGCACCCTGCTTCCAAATTAAGTGTCTGGTTCTATTTATTCTGCTCCCTCCAACAACTTGTACCACACTGTCTCTCTTTGTTGAGCTAGGTAATGAGAACAGTGATATTCAACTCCAGTAACCAGATTTAAAAAATTAAAACGCCAAATTGCTAGTTTAAAAATGAAATTGATATAAATGATACTATAGCTGACCAGGCTCCTTCCTTTTATGGCAATGCAAATGCTTTCATGTATGTTTTTCCTCATGTGCTCTAACCTAGAATATAATACATTAGATAACTTTCCTTCCTTCTAATAGGCTTCTATTAATGAAACACAAATTACAACCCCCCACCACTACCTTTTAAAGGCATTTTTCACACTGTCAACTCATAATGAATTTATAGTCCATTAAATCCCTAAGATCTTCATTGCTATCTGGCTACCCCTACCCTAAACTGTATGTGCTCAGCTGGTTTTTTGACCCAATGTAGGACTTTACATTTATCCCTATTATGACATATCTTCTTAGATTCTAGCCTCTTAAGGTATATTGAATTCCATGTCTGGTATTCTGCATCCCATATCCCTCATCACTTTGACAAATTTGGTATTCATTCTACCTATAGTTCATCCACATCATTGATTCAATACACACTCACACACACACACACACACACACACACACACACACACACACACAGAGGATAAATCCCAAAGGTTCCTCCAGAAAGTCAATAATCTATTAATTAGCAATCTTTCAGTTCAATCCTTCAACTAGGTGTGAATCTCCCAAAGTATCCTACTCCTTGTACCTCAAGTACATGGTAAGACACTACAACTTCTAGCTGAAACAGTGTATGTCCGTTAAGGGAAAACTGATGAACCACGGGAATGGAAATTTCCAGGAGCTATTGGACAACATGAAGCTCTGGAAAGAGGTCATAAGTGGAGAAAAGTTAGCAAAGAGCAGACAGTTCAGAACTATGTATTGGTGAATGCCTGGAGATACGACAAGGGGAATTTGATAATAGAGTGGAGTACTTTGAGGACCAGCAGCTGAGAACATAGAAGGGAAAATCTAAATCAGTATAGGACCACAAAGTCAAGAGATGAAAGTTTCAAGAGAGATAGGATAAGGATTTTTTTTTTTAAAGAACTAAATCTAGTAATCTTTCAAAAACACTATCTGGGAATCAAAGCCAGACTTCAATGGGGAAAAGGAAGTAGGTGGTAAGAAATGAGGTAATATTTATAAAGCACTTAGCACAGTGGTTGGAATGTAGTAGGCACTTAATAAATGCTTCTTTGTAGATCACACATTTCAGAATTCTTTAAGTGCACAGATGGAAGAAAAAAAAGGTAGGTAGAAGTGTTAAATGTAGACATCTCTCTCTCCCCCCTTCCTCCCTCCTTCCCTTCTTCCCTCCTCTCTCTCTCTCTCTCTCTCTCTCTCTCTCTCTCTCTCTCTCTCTTTCTCTCTCTCTGTCTCTCTCTGTCTCTGTCTCTCTCCTCCTCCTCCTCCTCCCCCCTTTTCTCTCTCTTACTTTCACACATAAGATAAAGCATTGCAGACATTTATATACTACACTCAAAAGATAACTATCAGAAAGCTTTTCATAAACTGAATTCTAGTTGATACCATCATTTTTTGGACAGTTGCTTAAAAAAGGTCTATTGAATTCAACTGAATTGTAGCAGATTTTTTGCGGGGGGGGGAGCTATTATTAAGGCAGGAAAGAAACAACCAGTTTCAGAGTACCTACTATGCACCAGAACTATACTAGGCACTTTTAAAATATTTCATTTGATCCATACAACAACCCCTGTAAGTGCTATCATGATCTGCATTTTACTGTTGAGAAAACTGAGGCAGACTGAAGTTAAGCAACTTGTCCAGGTTCACACAGTTAGTATCTAAGGTAGTATTTGAACTCAGGTATTCCTGACTAGTGCTCTATTGACTGCATTATCTACCTAATTCAATATAATTAAATTTTCATACCGCATAATCAAGTGTATTTTGCTAAGTAGTAGATATGAACTTCACTCCCTGAAGAGAACCAATTAGTAAATTTACATCATGTGATTATTCATTCCACAATACTGATTAAGGGACTTCTACATGAGGATGTTGGGGATAGAGTAAGCCTTTCAACTCTACATCTATACCCCTATCCATTTATCACCATCGTAGCCACACAGACCCTTCATTACCCAAATCCTTCCACATTTCCTGTCTCAGTTACCTCAGAAAGCTTGCAGTCCAGCCTGATACATCGTACTTCCCTCTCCCCCTGTCTTTGGATCTAATTTGGATTTAAAGGAATTTAAAATCTAACTGCAGTTTGTAATAAGCACAAAATGGATGCCAGAACACATGGCCAGCTTGTATTATTGGAGACCAGATCTCCATGTTAGTAACAAGAGAGAAAGAAGTGTATTTGGGAGTCCCACCAACCAGACTTTCCTCTAAACTACAAGAGATTCTGACTGTCCCTCAACGGTTAGACTAGTGAGAAAGCTTCAGAAGGAGAAAGGGGGGTGATGCCTCTTAGGAATGTACCAATCTAGGGGAAATAGACCAGAGGCACTTGAATATACCAATCATGAAAATCGTGATAGACCAAATAAAGGCACATATAGAAGGTGGTAATATTTTTTTTCTTCCAAGCCATCCTGAATTACAGCTATTTCTCCCTGGATTCTCCTGTTCTTTACTCAGGGGAATGGCGCTAGCGTAACCAGCCTGAACTACCCATGAATACACATATTAAGGGAGAACTAAAGAATACTAGAAAAGTTACTCAGATAATACCAGAAATTCCAAGTCATACTCCTCTAACATTGAGGGTTTCTACTTGGTTCACTTGTTCTCCTTCCTGTAAAGACACTCGTTTCTGGAACAAGAGAATGAGAAACACTAGCCCAGAAGCTCTGGGTCTCTCCTCTCACCCCTTTCTTCTCTCTCTGTCTCTGTCTCTCTCTCTCTAACTCTGTCTCTGTTTCTGTCTCCCTGTGTCTGTCTGTCTCTCTGCATCTTTGTCTCTGTTTCTCTGCCCCTCTGTCTCTCTCTCTAACTCTGTCTCTGTTTCTGTCTCCCTGTGTCTGTCTCTCTGCATCTTTGTCTCTGTGTCTCTGCCCCTGTCTCTCTCTCTCTCTCTCTCTCTCTCTGTATCTTCCTCTCTTTTTTGTCTCCCTGTGTCTCTCTGTCTCTCTCTAACTCTGTCTCTCTCTTACTCTGTCTCTCTCTGTCTCTATTTCTGTCTCCGTGTCTGTCTCTCTCTGTTTCTGTCTTCCTGTCTCTCTTTCTCTGTCTCTCTCTGTGTCTCCCTCTCTCTCTCTCTGTCTCTTTCTCTCCCTGTCCTTGTCTCTCTGCATCTCTGTCTGTCTCTCTTTTTCTCTGTCCTTGTTTCCCTGTCTCCCTGTGTCTCTCTGTCTCTGTCTCTCTCACTGTCTCTGTCTCTCTGTTTCTCCCCATCCCCACCACCATCTGCAAACAAGCAGATTCAGAATGGGAGAAAGGTACATATCCTTCTTATAACTGATGCCAGCAGCGGCTACCTTCCTACATTTATAGTTGATCTCCCCTGCCTTGCTGGTAGCTATTATCCAATCCAAGTGTCTTATCCAGGCAAGAGGCCTTGAGACACATTGGGGACACGTTCTAACTGAGGTGTGAGAGGTAAAGAGAAGAGGGTAAAGGGAGAGGGAGGGGAAGAGTGTGAAATAAGGATATTTGTATGTTTTTGCCCAAAGTGACTATGTCTAGAATAAACTGATATTTATTTTCTTTATTTTTTGCTTGCAAAGCAAAATGCCTGCAGTTAGTTGATGTTTTTTCTCCTTAGTTTCTTTTAGATGTTTCCATTTTATGTTAAGAAAGTACTTTTGAAAAGCCCAATAAGCCCCAAGACAAATTATTCAGCCTTTTCCAACTTTGCTTCAGTGGGAGAATGAGTTTCTCACAATTTATATTCAGAATCCCATATGTCTTTCTTTAATATGTAGTATATAATATATTAACGCCATCTTGTTTGAAAGAATACATAAATAAATTATGAGCAGAAGTTTATAAATGTCTGGCTCAAAGAATAATTCAGGGCAAGCAAAGAAAAAAACAGGGAAAATGCCAGAGAAAGTAAAACAATGATAAAAGGGACTTTGGAGGCATTAACAAAGTATAGAAATAAAGATAACAGAAAGGAGAAAGTGAAGGGAGAGGATGCCGTGAAACCACAGAAGAGAGGCGGGAAACCAAGATGTACAATGTTTCTGAGTCTGCCGCGGGTCCTTTGAAGTTTGGAGAAAGTAACTTTAGACTAAATGACTGAAATCATTTTCCTTAGTCTGGAAAAAAAAGTGTTCTCGAGTCTTCTCTTTATTTCTGAGAAGCTGGGATAATGCTGCATGGAATTCTGGTTATTTTTCCTCTCTAATAGCGATACAACATTTTGTCGGTCCTCTCATTTTCAGATGCTTAGAACATTAGAGTGAAATGAAGTGACAAGATGCAGTTCGATCCCACAGTGGATGAAGTGCTTGGGCTAAGGGTCAGGAAAATCTCAGTTCAAACCTTGGCTCAGATACTCTGACCCTGAGCAAATTACCTAATCTCTCTGTTGCTCCCTCTCTGTCTTCTTCTATAAAATGAAATGGCCTCTAAGATTCTTTCCAGCTCAAAATGGATATACCTTGACATGAACCTTGACATGAGTACCTTTCCCAGTCTATTCAATGTAGCTGAGTAGTGGAGTGAATAGAATGTCAGAGTCGAGATAAGAAAGACCTGAGTTCAAATTCTACATCAGACTCTTCTTAGCTACATGACACTCTCAACTTCAGTTATAAAAAGGGGATAATAACAGGGTCTACCTCATGAGTGTTTCTGAGGACCAAATATAACACAAGTAAAGCTAAGTGTCAACTTCAAAGCACCCACCTTATAAGAGCTAACTGCTATTTGGATGTATTAACAAAGTATAGAAATAAAGATAACAGAAAGGAGAAAGTGAAGGGAGAGGATGCCGTGAAACCACAGAAGAGATGCAGGAAACCAAGATGAACAATGTTTCTGAGTCTGTCATGGGTCCTTTGAAGTAATTACCATTGTAATTACCTTATCCTAACCAAAGAAAAGTTATAGATCTTAGATCTTCTGCTCTGAAATTCCAACAACTCCAGACCTTAAATTTTCTAGATCTGCCCTTATCAACAAAAATAACT
The DNA here is from genome assembly GCA_028646575.1 of Pseudocheirus occidentalis. Lineage (NCBI taxonomy): Eukaryota > Metazoa > Chordata > Mammalia > Diprotodontia > Pseudocheiridae > Pseudocheirus > Pseudocheirus occidentalis. The sequence goes on from CM053597.1 coordinate 186,112,134, forward strand.
AAAAGGAAACAGAACCACAGGGGCAAAGCTTTCATAATTTTATTTGGGAAACAAATTGCAATGACTATGCCTCTTCCATTGCATAAAGAAGAAACTACCCATTTGGAGAAGACAAATGGGAAGTACAATAGTGAATAAAGAAGATTAATACTGGGAAATTATTCTGTTGTGCACATGCAGCAAAATTCCATTTTTACGCTTTGGATCAGGGCCAAGGTAATCCATTATAAAGAGGAATTTTTTAAACAAAAACAAAAATTGGAAATTTATGCTGGGGAGGGGGGAGGACTTGCAAAAAATGGAAAGAAACAGAAGGATGTTTAAGTTTCTATTAGGAAACAGATTTCGTCCTGGGAGCCTGGTGGTGGGGGTAGGGGAAGCGGATGTAACTGAGGAAAGGAAGGGTAGCCCCAAAGGAGAAGGTCAGGCTGTCTGTCACATCAGACGCAGCCAAGGGAAGTAATCTTAAATGTGTAAGAATCTCAATAGGGAAACTGGACTAATGTATGGCAGAAGGCTCTGTGTTTCAACCACATCTTAACTGAGGGGAAGTGCCTGAGACACTGTGAGCTGTTGCCAATGTCTGGGCACTGAACAGGCTTATGCTGCCACAGTCCCTATTATTTGATAAAATTAGCATTTCTATCAAAACTGTAATCTGTAAAAAGAGAATTTTTTCTGTACCTGAATATCTCTCATTCCTATCCTCTTCAACCTATTCCTAATCTAATTTTACACCCAAAATAAGGATAGGGACTGTACCTGTGAATTCATTGTTACAAGGAACTCCCAGGGGAAGAAGTGCCCTCTACCAGTACATGTCAGCAACTATTCTACAAGCTAGAGTCTTGAGCTGCCCAGAGTACTAAGAGATCAAAAGCCTTGCAGGGCCAGTGTATGCCAGAGGTAAGACTTTCTGGATCCAAGGTTGACTTTCTATTCCCTACTCCATGTTGGCGCTCTCTCTATCAAATATAAAATCTCCATTCCTCAGGTTCACTCTAAGGTCCTTGTGAACAGGATGTTGTCTTTTTTTTTTTCCATTTTGCTTCTCTGGGACTTAGAACAATGCCTTGAATAGAGCAGGCATTTAAAATATGTTGATTTCAACTGAAATCTACACCTTTGAAATAGAACTTGAATAGTTCTTAATACAAAGAATACAAAATAAAATTAGCAATTATAAATGATCAATGTTAAGTTACCATTTGTTTTGACCTTGTATATATATATATTATATATACATATATATTTTATAGCTGATATACATACACACAGTCTATATATGCATGTATACAGAGAGATAGAGATAGGGAGAGACAGGGAGGAGGGAAGAGAAGGGAGGAGGGGAGAGGGAGAGGGAGAGGAAGAGAAAACAGAGATCTCCCACAGCTATATGGTGCAGTGGCTTGAAACCAGAAAGACTCATCTTCATGTGTTCAAATCTAGCCTCAGACACTTACTAGCTGTATGACCTTCAGCAAGTCATTTAACCCTGTTTGCCTCAGTTTCCTCATCTGTAAAATGAGCTGGAGAAGGAAATGGAAAACTGCTCTGGTATCTTTGCCAAGAAAACCCCAAACAGGATCATGAAGACTTCGATAGAACTCAAACAACTGAACAATAGTGGGGGTGGGGGGGTGGGGGGGTCTGTACACTGGAGGTAAAGGGAACACAAAATTGTAAATATTCTAATTTCAAATAAAACTGGAGACAATAACTGCTCAAACACCTAAATGCTGTGTGATCCTGGGCAAGTCACAAACTCTCTTTGTCTTAATTTTCTCAAGCATAAAATGGAATAACTACAGCAACTTACCCTACAGGGTTGTTATAAGGATAAATGAGATAATAATTGTACAGTGTTTAACAGAGTATCTAGCACACAGTAAGTATTTAATAAACACTTATATGTGTATATGACCTTGTGTATATATACATATATTTACATATATATACATGTATATATACCTGTATACATATATTCATATATACACTTATATACACAAAACAGCTTCTGTGGATGAAAGATGTAGAGACCCTGACTCTACTCTCCCTCACCCTGCATACTCAATTGATTATCAGTTATCAGTTCCAGTGCCACATCTCTCAAAGATGGCCCTTTCTCTCCATTCTCACCTATCCTTATTCAGACTGCCATTACCTCTCACCTGGAACATCTTAAGCCTCAGTTTTTAACTCCTCCCAAAGTCTTTTTTTTTTAAATGGAGCTCACAACTTCCTAACAACTCTATTTTCCACTGGCTGCTCTGCTTGGCTTCCACTCCACTGAACGCCATGCTCTCTCACAAATTAAGCGGCTCAGGGGATAGAGAGCTGAGCTTGGAGTTAGGAAGACCTAAATTCAAATCTAGACTCAGACATTTAGCAGCTGTGTGAAAATCTCTTAGTATAGTGTCTGGTACAAAGTAAGTGCTGTGTAACTGCTTATTCCCTCCCTTCAGCCCCCATCAAGCACCAATTGCACCTTTTTAGCTTTTTTTTTTCTTTTTGGAAGGGGGAAGGCAGGACAATTGGAGTTAAGTGACTTGCCCAAGGTCACACAGCTAGTAAGTGTTAAATGTCTGAGGCTGGATTTGAACTCAGACCCTCCTGACTCCAGGGTCAGTGCTCTTATTCACTGCACCGCCTAGCTACCCCTTTAGCTTCTTTTTTCGTGTTCTCATCCTCCATTAGATTGTAAGTTCCTTGAAGGTAGGAACTGTGTTTTTTCTAATTTGTATTCCCAGCAGCCAGCATAATGCCTGGCACACAGTAGGCAATTAAATTTTATTATATTGTAATTCATAAGCAATAGGATACATTGGCAAATATGTACAAACAAGAATAATAAACAAATGGCATCTCTTTGAGATTACATTCTCCATAGTCTTCTCTGAGAACTTCCTCACACTGCATATACAAGAATGAATCACCCAGAAATCCAGCTAAATGACATTTTCTTTTTTCCCAACACAAAAATATCTTATTTTAGAATGTGTTTTTCTATTCCTAAAATATATAAATACACTATCTTAAAGAATTAGCTCATTTATTTTCTGTAAACTCTGAATATTGGATACTGACATAGAACACTTTGCTGAATTCTAGTCTCTATCTTAATCTAAAGGAACAAATTTGAGACCATGATCCAATGCGTTCATCTAAAGTGCATAATATAGAGCTATATTGGCAATGCTTTATCTGAAACATTAGCACGTCTTTTTCTCCTGGGTATCTCAAGTTGGGTGCCATAAGCTGGGATCATAGCAATGCATGAAACTGAATATTTAAATTCTTGACGTACAAATTCCATTCATCTATAACGTGCTGGTGACCCTCATAAATACCCCTACATTGCCAAATTAAGTATTTTAATTTGGTAAAGACACATAAGGTAAATGATACTTATTTATAAATAAGTTTATGCTAACTCTTAGTACACATTGGCCTCAATGCTTCCCTAAACATTTCTGTATTACCTGGCCTGACACATGCTTTAGGATTCCCCAGCACTACATTTTCTAAGCTCGCCTACAATTATATTGAAGAAAACAGCCTGGATAACCAGTCTGTGGCGCCAGTCCTGCAGAAGTTCAGTCATCACAGGCACCTTGAAAGACATATGGCTTTTCCCCTAGACAGGGTTGATGTCACCATATTTTCCACCTGTCCTCCCAGACCCTACCTCCCCAAAATCCAAAAAAACCCCCAAATGTCAACATAGAAATCTCTATGTCTAATTTCCTTGCAATGCAAGACATTTTTTTTGCCTAGGATTTATTTGTATAGCACAGAAAGAAAGGGAGAAAATATATCTTTAAAAGTTTAAACCTGAGTAAATTTTGTCAGTTCTTCTAATGGTGAGGCTGGCTTTGATTTTTTTAAAAATAAATTTAGCTATATCCAAAGGTAGAGACATCTATTTTCATACATCATGATTTATTTACAAGTTCAGTTTCTTTCAAGGGCTTCCACATAAAATGATTTTGTTAACCTACAACTGAGCTCAACTGTCATTTTTTAAAAGGTTTTTTTCATGTTTTCCATTACAAAGTTCTAGGATATTTTTCCCTTAAAAAATCTTGGAAGATGCTGAATAGAAACCAGCCATGGAAACTTGATAGGCAATTGAAAGTTTTACCTGCAGTTCTTTGGCATACATATCCATAACAAGGGAAAATAGAGACATGATATAATTCAGCCAAATTTGTAGGAGATTGCTTCTTCTGCATGTAGTGTGTGCAAATTCAGAGAAGAGCCTATGGGAAATGTAGTCTCAGAGAGACAATTTTGTATATCCTTTTGATTAGTACATATGTGCTTGTTGTCTCTCTCATTAGATTGTAGGGGCAGGACTCTGTCTTCTGCCTGTATCCCTAGCATTTAGCACAGTGCCCCAGCCCATAGTAGGACTGAATAAATGTGTATTCGTTGATTACTGATTGGTTGATTCTTCATTTACTGATATAGGTGGAGCTAAAATAGTAGAACAGAGGAACAATCTCCCAACATTCCCCCTCCAAAACAACTTTAAACTAATGCCTCAAATCAAATTCTGCAAAGTGGCAGAGTCCACAAAAGATCAGGATGATGAATTCTTTCAGTCCAACACAACCAAGGAGGTTGGAAGGAGAGATATGTAACATAGGAATGCTGGCTAGGAACTAGATCCAAATAAGAAAGAACTGCAGTGATGTTTAATTTATTTATGAATATTTGATAAACTGTCTAAAGAGAACAACTCTTTCTCCTTGACAAAAAGAATCTGACTCATGAGTAGTCAGATTCAACTGCTGGAAAGTGGCAAGATTAGCTAGCCCCTAGCATTTATTAAGAGCTTACTGTAATGCCAGGCATTGGATTAAGCTCCAGGGATACAAGGAAATGCAAGGCTTTGTCCCTATGGGAAAGGATCTCACCTTCTAATGGGGAAGATGACATATAAATAATTATGCACATACATGATGTATACAGATTAAAGGTAATGTAATCTCAAAAGGAAGACATTAGCAGTACAGGGATAGGGCCTCCAAACAAGATGAGATTTTAGCTGAATCTTAAAAGAAATCATGGAAGTTCAGAGATAGAGATGAGGAAGGAAAGCATTCCAGGGAGCAGGCTAGCCACTGAAAGATATGGAGGGAGAAGACGGTGTGTCATGGGGGAGAAAAGGCATGTAAGCCAGAGTAAAGTGTAAAGGGGCTGGAAATGTGGGAAGGGGCCAAGGAATGAAGAACTTTAAAAGCCAAAGATAAAGAGCTCTTAGTGTCAGGCAACTAGACTCCATTCCCTGAACTGTTCTCTCTAAAGTTTGGTCTGCTCCTGAGTGAGACACAGATAGAGGTATTGATTAAAGGCCATGCTCCAAACGTAGAGACTAGATGTAACAGGAATATCTGGTTTGCCTGTGTTACTAAACACCCCCAACCCTAACTGCTACAAGTGCTAGAATAATATTCACCTGCAAGTTGCCACATAAATTGAAAAGGACCTCTGTATACATCATGTATGTGCATAATTATTTATATGTCATCTTCCCCATTAGAAGGTGAGATCCTTTCCCATAGGGACAAAGCCTGATATAAATCCTCCCAAAAGTCATGCTTTGTATAAATGTGTCTTCAAAAAGGAAGGGGAAGGAGGGAAGAAAAATGAACCAGTAGAAGCCTCTGCCATGCTAATGGATGGGTCTTTTTCTGAAATGTAGAAAACATTTCTTCTAGTGTAGAAGAGCGTACCAGTGAAGAGTACACAAAACGGCAAAGAAAAAAACAGCATTTAGCTACACAACAGAAGAAAAACTGCCACCAGGGTGACAGCAAGCTTTGCCATTTGCCTACTGATCTTTGCTTTTTGTAGAAAAGGAAAATTATCTTTGAGAGGAATGGTTACTTTCAATGCCAGAAAAATGTAAAGATACTGACACCGAAAGCTGTGTGTGACTTGCTTCTTGGCACGCAAATGCAAATAAACTCCTTGAGTCTAAGGACCATTTAATCCCAAATTAAACCCTTGGCAACATCTATGCAGTTTAAATAATAAAAGAGACACAAACTAGTATCAAGTATCATACTTGGTGACAACAGTTGACTGACAAAATAAAGCCACCCAGACATAAGAGAAATTTTCCATCCTGAAGTAATCGAGTATTAGATATGGAGTCAGGAAACTTAAGCTAAACCCTGTATATGTCCCTCAACCCCTGTGTTTTCATGAATAAAGCACTTCCATTCTCTGGCCTTCATGTCTTATTTTCCTTTCTTTAGAATTAGGGTATTGGACTAGGGGAAGGAAGGAAGGAAGGAAAGAAGGATGGGAAAAGAGGGGGAAAGAAGGGGAAACAAGGAGGGGAGGAAAGAGAGAAGGAAGGGAGGAGAGAGGGAGTGAAAATGGAAGCAAGAAAAGAAAGAAGGAACAAATGAAAGAATGAAGGAAAGAAAGAAAAAGAGGGGGAGGGAGGGAAATAAGGAGGGAGCAAAGAGAGAAGTAAAGGAAGGAAGAAAAGAAGGCAAGAAGGAAGGGAAGAAGGAGAGAGAGAAAGAAGAAACAAGCATTTACCAAGGATTTACTATTTTCTGGGCACTGTACTAAGTGCTTTACAAATATAATCCCATCTAATCTCACAAGCCTCAGAGGCAGGCACTACCATCCCAATTTTATAAAGAAACAGAGACAAATAAAGGGTAAATGACTTGCCCAGAGTCACACAGCTTGTAAGTGTCTGAGGTCAAATTTGAACTCAGATCTTCCAGACTCTAGGCGTCATGCTCTACCTCTAAATGTATTATCTCCAGCATTCATAGCTAATGTCAGAACTGAATACTGTCAATATTTCTGACATTGCCCTCCATTTTTCATTTTCCACCAGAATCCCTCAAAATTATATATCTTTCTTCCCTGCATAAGAATGAAAGTACATTCAATGTGCACATGCAGGAAACAAAAGAGCTAATTTAATCAGAATTATGGAGAAAAATGCTCATGTGAAATTAATCTAATATTTCTCCATAACCAAGTTGTGACAAATAGCTGTTTTCCTTCAAAGGAAAAAATGGTGTTTGCTTATTAATGATTACCCTTGGTAACCCAACAGTGCCATATTTTTGTGTCAATTTCCTGACAAAATAAGGAGCTTTTGCTTTGATTGTCTCAAGAGATGAAGCCTGAGCCCCAGTGAAAGGTCATGCTGTATCTAAGGCTAGGAATTTGAAAATAGTTCTTAGAAGAATGGTTATATTAGTATATTTTGTGATTTTATAATTAACTACTTTATTTTTGTTCAGTCAGGAACAGTGGCATTTTCCACTTGGATCCATTATTCATCCAGTACCATTTTTAGGTACTTGTGCAATCTTGTTAGATTAGGTAGCATTATCAGGCATCACAGTTAATCCCATGTGATAGAATAAATGTTATGGGCTAAAACTCTTTGATAAATCTTTTCAGAAGTTGTTCCTGGATGTGACTCTACCACAACAGTCTCAAAGGGCCTGTGGCAGGGATTCTCAACCTTCCTAATGCTGTGACCTTTTAATACAGTTTCTCATGTTGTGGTGACCCCCGACCATAAAATTATTTTTGTTGCTACTTCATAACTGTTATTTTGCTACTGTTATGAATCTATCTGACATGCAGGATGTATTTTCATTGTTACAAATTGAACATAACCTACAGGTTGAGAACTGCTGGCCTATGGGAACAGTTATGGGGAAAAAAGTGTCTCCTTATTATCAGCCCAAGAGATTCATCAAGGGTTGGAAATCAAAAGGTGGTAATTAGTATTAATTTAGCAATAGAAAGTTGGAAGATTAAAGCAATATTGCCCTAGAGATCACGAATTTTCAAAATATGAAACCAAAACAAAATAAATAAAAACTATGTAACGATTCCTCTATTCCCAAAGAAAAAGAAATAGTCTTCATAAAATCTATATAGTTATTAGCCATCTTGAAATGCTTCATGCTCCCAGATCCTTTGATCGAGAGATCTTGCTGCTAGGCATATACCTGATAGAGGTTAAAGATAAAAGAGAAATGTCCCATAATACCCAAATATTTCTAGAAGCAGTTTTTGAGGAGTTTCATTTTGGGCAGGGGAGGAGGGGAGTTAATAGTAAAGAAGTGGAAACAAAATAGATACTTGTAGCCTGGAGAATGGTACATGAAAAGAAATGTTATATCACTGAGTTAAAACACAAGGCATACCTGAAGAGTACAGAGAAACATGAGAAGATTTATATGAACTTGTGGAAAGTGAAGTAAGTGGAACCAGACAAATTACAAACACAATAATGATAACTATGGCAAAACTAAGGGCTATATAATCACAATGACCTAATTGGCCCCGAGGAAGAGATTTAAGAACACATCTTCCTCTCTTCATTGCTGAGCTTATTTAGAATGCAATAGATTTGAAACATAAAATATGACATATCAGACCCCACTGATCCGCTGATTATTTTTTTATATTTTTATTTTTATTTTTTTGCTTTTTGGAGGGCAGTTGGGGTTAAGTGACTTGCCCAAGGTCACACAGCTAGTTTATTGTGTCAAGTGTCTGAGGCCGGATTTGAACTCAGGTACTCCTGACTCCAGGGCCGGTGCTCTATTCACTGCGCCACCTAGCTGCCCCACGCTGATTAGTTTTGATTGAAGTTTTTTATTACTTAAAATGAGAGATGGTTATGGATAGCAGAGGTAGGATATATCAGGAAATAAAGGTATGTTAACACAAATGAACATTTTTTAAAAAAAGAAATAGCCCATTTTTCTATTACATAGAAGAGCAGCCATAAAATGGTGGAGCCTTAGACAGTGGATTAAAATAGAACTCTCCACTTGAATCATTTATAGAAATATGAGAGGCAGCATGACATAGTGGATAGAGGGCTGACTACAAAGTCAGAAAGATATGAGTTCAATTCCTGCCTACAACGTGACAACTGTGTGACCTTGGACTAATCCCTTAATCTCTCCTTGTCTAAGACAACTCTATAAATTAAATAATGACTCATCTACATGTACATTATACCAGGTGTTTCCAACACTAATGAAATCACAGGTATAAAATATAAAGACATTTTTGCATACATTGCCTATTTCTCATGTATTCAATTAAATTTGAAAGCCAAGGAGCTAATATACTTTTTTTTTCCATTTTATTTTACTGACTTTTAAAAAAAATATAAGTTACTAGCAATCAGAAATAAATCTACTAAAAATAAATTAAAACCATGACAGACTGGTTACCATAGTAAAGGGCCAAGCTGAGGGGATAAGTGACATCGACATGCCACAGAAATAAAAGTCCAAAGGATAGGTTGTGCCATCTTCAAAACTAAGAAGCCAGCTGGACAAAAAATGAAGGGCTCATTGTAGACCAACAGATGACATTTAATGGACAGATTAAAAAGCACCCATATATCAGAGACGCCAGGTTGAGAATACATTTTCATTTGGTTTTACACCAATAGAGCACAGTTATTACTAAAAATGTTAGAGAATTACGATGATCTAAATCCAAACTTGAAAAATGAGAGGAAAGTATCAACCAGAAGCATGTTTCCACATCCATTTCATGGTTTTAGTTGGCATGGCGACTCATTGTTCTTCATTAAGTTAACATGAGGAAATCAAGGAGTTAGCGATGTCTCGCGTACCAATGGCAAGCCATTTCTAAAGCAGATGATTAAAAACTAAAGTACCTAAAGAGTTCAATTACTGGAACGGCAAGGGGTGTGCCACAGCCCCTAACCCACTCCACTAAAAGCTTCTGAGTGCCAGCTTCCCAGTAATCTTGTTTAGCTCAAAATGAGAGGTTTAACACTTCCCACCAGGCAGTGCACTGTGGTCAAATCGGTTTAGCCATGAAACAATTCTGCCTTTATGAAGAAAATATGGGAAGAAAATATCCTTTGTAACAAAACAATACCTTTAAAAGGGATTTCTCAAAAAGAGCTCTTTGATTATCAAAATACTTTTTGATTTTTAATAAACTCCTTTCTATTCCCCATGTGAGAAGAGACCTAACAGGGGATAAATGAAATCAAAGGGGCACAACAGTAATTGAATTTGGGACAGGAGCTCCTTCCTTCTCCATCCATCTCCCCTTAACAGGACAACAGCATTGCAAATGCATTTCCTGCGCCAATGGATTAAAGTGCAACATTCTCTTTTACTCTGGGTGGCTCTAGTGCGACAAACCAGCCATTATGAGCTACATTCCAGGCTCATTAATGAGTTAAGCATGGGAGCCCAGCATTTTGGAAACATAAAGAGACAAATTATAATGAGCCTTCACTCAGTGGGGAGGCTAAAATACAGCAGCCTCCTCTCAAAGATATCATAATAGACAGCTATTTAATGAGTGTGGGATTTTTCCTATAGAGATACAAAAGATACTGGGGTAAGAGAGGGGAAAAGGAAGCATCATCTACAAACTTTGCAGGGTACTTTTAAAGGAAAAATATTAATAAATTATCATTGGAGTATTAATTTTAATGATTATTTTCTCTATAATTGTATCTTCAACTTACTGTTGAACATGAAATATAAATTCAGGATTAAAACTGACACCATCAACTTACCATCCTCTTTTCTACAAGTGAAAAAGAAAATCCTCTTACTCTGTCTTTCTCCTATGGATATTTTTATGATGACTGCATATAACTGAAGTACTCCATGAAATTATACCATTTTCCTGATTGGGAAACTGAGTGACACTTACTTATGCCTATCTGTCTAGGCAAACTGAGGGAGACCACTGACACTTGTGATGATTCATCAATTTTATAACTCACAGTGGAACTTCTCCAAGCGATTAACAATAGTTCCACACTTTCAGGCCAAAACTGTGGCACTTTCTTGGCCATTACAACTATGAGTCTTTCAAAACAAGACAAATACAATAGGGCCAGCAGACCTGGAATCCTAACAAGTACAGCTGAGTGCTATTTTCTGAGTCTCACTGAGCAAACAGAATGGTCAGTCTTTGCTCAGGAAAAGCAGAATAACTTGTATAGCAAATTTGCCAGGCCATAAAAGTAGCTAAAGTAGTTATAGTTATAGGAATTCATTACTAAGAAATGGCTATACTCCTCGGAAACCTCAGGTGGAAGGGACTATTGGACATGTTACTTTAAGTTGAGAAGTAAAGCACCTAAGAGGCAAAAGGAATGATACCAACAAGAAGATAAGGTAGGAAATATTTATTAGTTACTGGAAAACCTTTTCAATAGCTAGCAGTTCAGCTTTTTTTTTTGGCAGGGAGTAGCTGGGGAAAATGCTGGATCATATCATCAAAGCAACTCAGGCAACTTTTCTCCCCTTAATTTAATTCTAAACCCAGCTCATTATCCATGTGCAATGCTCATCCAAGCTATGACTACCAAGAGACTAGATCAATGGGTGACCCATCTGACTGCATGGATGGCATCATCTGGAAAATACACGTTAACTTACTTTTTCTTATTTGGATTGGGTAAGTTTATTTTCCATCTACTCTAAGTTTGCACTATATATTCTGATTTGTGGATGTTGTTTCTCTCATTAGAATGTAAGCCTCTTGAGGTCAAGAACTACTTTTACTGGTCTTCTTATATCCTCAGTGTCTCAGCACATAATAAGCACTTAATAAATGCTTATTGAATGACTGATTGATCTGAACTCTTTGAATATCTCTTGAATAACACTCTGAAATCTCATTTAGGGGTTATCATTTTCCCAGGGTTTTAAATAATAATAATGGTGATGATAATGATGATGATGATGATGATAATGCTAATCATAATCGCAACCATAAAACCTTACTTTAAAATGACATTGATCACGTGCCAGGTACTACTCAAAGACCACTACAATTATTATCTCATTTGACCCCTGCAACCTGTGAGGTAGGTACTATTATTATATCCATTTAATAGATGAGGAAACTGAGACAGAATTGAAATGACTTGTGCAAGGTCACACAGATAGTAAGTGTCTGAGGCCAGATTTGAATTCAGGTTTTCCTGACTCCAGACCCAGCGTTCTTTCCACTGCATCACCTAAATACACTGTATTTTTAATAAGTAGTTGCACATAGAGAATCTCGACATCTATTGAAAGTCCTTTTTTTTTTAATTTTGCACAGGACATACTAGCAAACATCATGGGCAAGCAGGTGTGTGTGACTTGCTTTATATAGTATCTCATAGCAACTTGAACAATTCAGTTCAGTTCTACAATATTTATTAAGCCCCTTCAATGTGCAAAGCATTGTGGCAAGCACTGGAAAAATTAAGTACCACAGTCCCTGACCTCAAGAAATGAGCAGTTTATTAATAAATTTGTTCCTGTGATCGTATAGACCAAGGTATCTTGTATATTCTTAACATTCACATAGAAAACAACACTTTGTCCAAAGGCAGCCTTAAAGGTGTTAATTTATTCTACCAAGGAAAGAGCTATTTTATAAGAAATAATCAGTGTTATTTCGAAATCTCTATGCCCCTCGGCCAATTGTGTAATTGCAAATGTTTGGTTTCATCTTTTTAATGCATATAATTCATTTGTTTAAAGATTTTTCCAGAGATGAGAAAGAATGCCTATCAGTCAATATCTTGTCTTAAAAATAATCATATTGCATAAAGTTCCCCTTGTTCTTTTCTGCCTGTCTTGTCTCCTTCCCCCATTATGTAGCTGTATGTGAAAGAGGCCACTTTTGTATAATCCAAAAGACACTGACATCTTTAATTTTTCACGTCAGATCATATTTTTCAATATATCTTTCCTGTTCTCCTATATTCACTCTTTTGAAATCAAGTTACCCTGATGGCAAATATCAAGGTAGACAGTGACTTGGTTTTGAGGATCTCCTTAAATTCTAGAAGAATTTCCCTAATTCTCCATCCTCCACCACAGATGCTGGTATATAAGGCATAATTCTCTTCACGGCAGGCACCTTGTTTATTCATATTGTGAAAATGACAAGGTAAGATAAATGTGTCCAATGTAACAATTATTGTTGTTGCCTTTGTCATAAAGTGAAACCAATTCAACAAATAAATTTATTAAACATCTACAATGTACAATTTACTGTTTGAGGATACAGGAGCAAAAATGAAATTATCTGCCTTAAAGGGATCCCTATACTACCATTTCCTTTATTCACCCCTCCAAGGAGAAACTGTCCGTCCTTCTTCCATCTTGTCATTAACTTCTTTATGTCCATTTTGTTTTACAATCCAAATTTCAATATGCATGTGGAATGTGGGCATCTTGTTCCATGGAGTTGAAACCAGGCGTGGGAGCATATACAGACTGGAAAAAGCCAAAAGGTCTGACTTCTGCCCTCCATGAAGGAAGGCATTAGGAGGAATTTGGCACCCCACCCTCTAGCCTTTCAAACAAGGGGGAGAGAAGGCTGAGGGAGATGGGCTCAATCAAAGTTTGAGTTAGTAGCATATGGTGATGAGGTTTGAGGTGATGAGTTTAACCTGGGAGAGATATCTTGTTCAGTGGAGATTCATCTAATTTAATTGTCAATCATTAAATATTGGAGTATTAGGGTTTATTGATGATGGTTAATTGAGGATTAAAAAAAGTTTAAAAACAAAATCATAACAATATGCTTCATGGGAAACATCACATGAAATACCAACATACATCTATTGAAATGAAAATATTTCCCATACTATGTACTGTAGTGAAAAGAACATCAGATCTGGGAGTCAGGAAATAGTTCTGAACTGTAGCTCTGCCACTTAGCTTGTCATGAGACCTCCCCCAAGCAAATCACCTCCCCTGTCTGGCTCTCATTTTCTTTAGCCACACAATGAAGAAGTTGAATCAGATAATCTCAGATCTTTTCCAGCCCCAAATCTCTGACTCTGCCATCCTATAGCAATCAATCCCAGCATTTAATTAGGGTGATTGCAATTATCTGGATTCCCTTTCAGTTTTACCTATTCTGCTACCCAGGGCTTTTCAGATTCAGTTTCAAATTCCATTCCTCTGAAGCTGCTGTGGAACATGCCTGACAAGCACTTAATCTAAAAAACAAAACAAAATTTTAAAAAAACTAACATTTAACTAAAGTTCAAATACCAAACCTAATTATTTATTATTATAAAGAACAGAAAGGAATTAGGTCAATCACATACTGAAATTGGATCAGATTGCTTCTTTACTAGCTAGGCATCCCTAGGTTTCCAAAGTTACATTTGCTGACTTGCTTCTAACAAAAAGAAACCCTTAGTTAACAGAAGAAACCTTAAATGAATAAAGGAATCCCCACCATCACCACCACTACACACACACACATGGTCCTGGTTTGGTGCCTCTCTGGCCACAATTTTAATGAACTTATGTTTCTATATGATGATAACATGCAACTGATGTCCAGATGTGCGCTGCACATGCCCAAGAGACAAAGGTGGGCAAAGAAAACCAGCAAGCATAGCAGAACAAAGCCACTATGTACTACCCAAAGTCAAGAGAACACAGTTATGGTGGCCAAGATCAGCTGTTGGCAACCTGCCTTTTTTCCATAAAATTTCTACCCAGTTGACATCATTATAAGAAAACACATTTGGCATTTCAGTGTCTCCAGCAAAATCAGTTCTCCTTTATAATGGAACATTTTTGGTGGCCTTTGGACATCAAATCTAGCAAATCTTTGTTATAGTTTCAACAGAAATATAAGCAGTTTAAAAAAGGACAAATTGCAGTCAAATAGTGAAAGTCTTAAGGACCAATTGGTCCCATTAAGACAGTGAGCAAAAGATAAGGCACCTAAGACCCATGAAAGGTTGGAAAATCCTATCCTCATGTGTTATTGACCACTGGAGGCTTTGAATCTTCTATATCTGCTATGATATAATAAGAATTTGGAGCATAAAAAAATTCTGTTCCAAGGAAAGCAGCCTTTTCTGGTTTTTCTACCATAGTTTTTATAAAGAGTAATCTCAAAGCAATGGATAGAAAGACGGCCTCAGAGGCAGACAGACCTGAGTTTTATTCCTGCCACTGACACAAAGTGTCTTTGCAGTACTGGGCAAAGTTTTAACCAAAAAAATGAAAAGTAGCAGTCATAAAAGGAAAAGGAAAATGAGCAGATTTACATGGTAGAAAAATTTTTCATTACTAGGAGTGTGCTATACCAATGAAACCACAAATCCAATCAAAAAGAAAATCGCTCTTTACACTGCCCTCTCTACCTACCTCCTTGATTCCCTCCCAAGTGACCCTCTCTAGGGGACTGCCTTGCTTACTTATCATCCTAACGCTGAGGAAAAGAAGGTTCCTTTTGGAGCGTGAGATTCAAGTCCTCAGCTTTCAAAATATGTGTTATTATAATATGCCTCTAAAATGATGCTGGGGGTATTTAGGTCATACAGTGGATAGTGAAGTAGGCCTGGAACCAGGGAGAATCACCTTCCTGAGTTCAAATCTCGTCTCAGACACTTACTAGTTGTGTGACCTTGGGTAAGTCACTTCATCCTGTTTACCTGTTTCCTCATATTCGCAAGCCACTCCAGTGTTTTCAAGAAAATCTCAAATGGGGTCACAAAGAGTTGTACACAACTGAATGACTAAACAGTAAAAAACACTGAGGGACACTTGACATTTACTAGGCATGTGACCTTGGGCAAGTCACTTAACCCCAACTGCTCTTCCAGAAAGAAAGAAAGAAACAAACAAACAAACAAACGAACAAACACTGAGGAAAATGTAAGTTCATTGGGGACAGGGGTGTGTGGAATGTATCAAGCCTTCTATTTTCAAATATTTGTTATAATATATCTCTACAATGATACCATTCTGGGAACAATAGATGTCAGAGGAAGATTCTTTGCTGGTTAAAGCTCCAATAATTTTCTTTAGAATCTACTAACCATAAAGTATCCCAGTGAGGGACATATAGTGAATGCTTACTTACCCAGTGAGACACGGTCCAGTGAAAAGAGCTTAGTGTAGGGCAGCCAGGTGGCTCAGTGAATAGAGTACTGGCCCTGGGGTCAGGAGGACCTGAGTTCAAATCCTGCCTTGGACACTTAACACAAAAACTAGCTGTGTGACCTCGGGCAAGTCACTTAACCCCAACTGCCCTGCCTTCTCCCCTCCGAAAAAAAAAAAAAAAAGAAAAGAGCTCTGTGGAGTCACAGGATCCAAGTCCAATTTCTGGTTCTGTTATTATCTTGATTTTAATTCTCTGGACCTCAGTTTAATTAAATAGAAAGGAAGCATATTGGACTAAATAACCTCCAAGGTATCTTCGAGTTCAAGATCTATGATTCTAATACGGGTCAGATTTTTTCTGATTAATGATTTATTACTGAGGTTTGTTAGGAATGTCAAAAAATCACCATCACTCCTCCATCTGTATGTGGTGACCATGAAAAATTACTACTGTCTTTTCTTCCTTTTTTTTTTTTTTTGCTTTTTGTAGGGGTGGTTGGGGTTAAGTGACTTCCCCGAGGTCACATGGCTAGTAAGTGTTAAATGTCTGAGGCTGGATTTGAACTCAGGTCCTCCTGACTCCAGGGCTGGTGCTCTATTCACTGCTCCACCTAGCCACCCCTACTACTGTTTTTTCAAAGGAATAAAAGTGTCTTTTTCCAAAGGGTCTTCTCCAAAGAAGGTAAGTCATTTCACTCCCAAGAAGGATCAGAAGCAACATTTTTCAGAAGCTAATTCTATTCTGGAGGCTGTGCCAACTACTAAAGACAATCCTTGCAGAAGTGAGACAATTTAGACCCTGAACTCTTGACCAGGCAGTCTCCTCTCCCCTTCAGGTCCCTGAATTGATCCATTAAATGTATACTTGCCTTCAAGGACCAAAGACTGTAAGTGTTCCATAGTAGGAATATTCTGTGTTAGAAGTTACATAGTAAAACAGATAAGAGTAAATCTTGATATTATTTCCCATAAATTAAAATACTAGTTTGAAAAAAAATGTGTTCTTCAGTATGCAAAAGACCTTTGATGTCATGTCTAACCTTATCAATTACAAAATAATCCTAGTTCAAACACTCTGCACTTAAGACATTTAAACCAGGTAGAAATTCAATAGAGTTTGACACTGAAAACCAAAACATGAGTATCATAGTGACTGGCTGTGTTAACTATAAACAAATGATTGCTACATGAATGTCAAATTATGGAATGGCATTATTTCCTGTGGGTCCAAGTCCCCTTCTTTTTCCTTATATGAAACCTGTCCCATGCACTAGGATTCTCTGAATTCTTTAAAAGACTGAGTGTGTGTTCTTAGAGCTGAGCTCCAGCCTAGCACAGGTTGGAAATCATACTGGCTTCGAGATAAGAGGTTCTGGGCTCAAGCCACATCTCAGAAATTTACTACCAGAATAACCATGGGCAAATCACTTAACTATCTCAGTTTTTGCATCTATATAATGAGATAGGGAAGTTAAAAGGCTTTTGAGGCACCTTCTACACTGGATCTATTATCCAGTGTGTGTGTGTGTGTGTGTGTGTGTGTGTGTGTGTGTGTGTGTGTGTGTGTGTGTGTGATCCAGTTTGTGTGTGTGTGTGTGTATTACTCCTGTGTAGTCATTTTAGTCAATTAGAAAATGTATTGTTGAGTTCATTCCCATCAAAGGAATAAATGTTTATGAGATACATCAGAAAAAATCTTATTATTTAATAAAAATATTTTAACTATATCACACATTACATATTCAGCAGATTTGATTTTAAGTTACTTTCATATAAACATCAACTGTATCCTCAAATGAAGACTTGTAATCTATTTGAATATCCAAAAGCTTTTGCTACAAGCCCTGAAGGCAATTCCAAGAAAAGAGTTTAAAAACTAAATTCAGAGCAATAACAGTATCTCAAAGCATAGTCTCTCAAGGTAACAACACTCATTTCCCATTAGGATGGCATGTTGGAGGAGGAAGGATGCTCATTTGCCATTAGGATAAAGCAATTTTGTGTTTCATCAAAATCAGATGCATTTCTTTTTTAAATAGAACTTGTTTCTCTGGTATGTTTATCTAGAAGAGTGGTTCTTAACCTTCATAATGCCATGACCCTTTAATACCTGTATGTGGACAGACCTGCCTAGAGACAGAGGAGCAGTGTCTCGGTTTCTAAGACCATCGGAAATATGTGTTTTATGATGATCTTAGGCAACCACTGTGACCCCTGTGAAAAAGTTGTTTAACTTCCCCAACCCCCAAAAAAGGAGTCACAACCTACAGGTTGAGAGCCGCAGATCTAGAACAAATCACTACACTTTTGCTCCCACCCTAAGTTGATTTACTAAGAATATTTTCCACTGTATTTAAATATGTCTTTAATAGAAAAAATGTAGCACCCTCCTCAGGTTACATTTTGGGAACAGGCAAGAATATCTCTTTTTATGATACCTTTTACTGTGAACCCTTCCAAAATTTCTAACTCCTTACAAACACATGATTAATGCTTCAAAAGACTAGCATTTGCTTTGTGTGAACAAATAAAGAGCATATTCTGTATAGGCAATATAGCAATAGGCATCCATTTTAAAGAGAATTTGATGACTATCATAGTTCTGTGTCCTAGCTGAAGAAACCTAGATTCAATCAATTAATAAAAATATATATATTAAGTACTTACCATATGCTCAGCACTGTGGTTCAATGGAGCTAAGTGATATATATGCTCAGTGTTACACAGCTAGGAGGTGACATAAAAGAAAATTTGGATGCCCCACTGAACTGGTTAAAAAACAATTCTACCTATATTACAAATGCTTATTTTAAAAACTACTGTAAACTGAGATGGATTTCCTTTTCAATCCTCATTAGCCTTTTTGGAAGTATACTTTTTAAAATGACTACAACTATTTTTCCAAGGTTGGGAAGTGTTTTTAAACCTTTTTTCCCCAAATCCTTTCATATAACATCTATTTCTAAAGTTAAATAACACTAGTCTTCCCCAAAGTCTTCCCCAAAAGTTGGATCACTCTTTCACAGTTCCAATTACTAAAAACCAATGGTGGGCACTAATTATTTTTAATTAAATAAGTCATACTCACAAAGCAAGCCCACTATAATTTGTCCCATGTTCAATCCTCTTTTCAGACAAACTCATGAGATTAGATGACTTGTTTTTATAGATTATTGTAATTGGATTAGCCCTCCAAAGCATAAGCCTAATGGGAATTCTGTCTGGTTTAACAGTTGTGGTCCAGCTGAGGAACTTTCATCAAGATGTCAATCATTCTCTGCCTGGCTCTAGGCCCTCCCGATCCTGCTGGGAGATAGTGAGGAATGGTTATCGGATGTACAGTTGGCACAGAGAGAACTCAGAGGAAGCAAGTAGAAACTGGAAGGGGAAGGAGCAATTGGTTAAATGACTGGAATCTAACCTTTGCCTTCTTCCCCCTTATTTAAATATAAATTCAAAAGAAGTGAGCTTTCCTGTTCCATGCATGCTAAAACATCCTGTTAAATGCCTACAGTACAATTCTGAAAATTGCCAATACCAGGGCTCAAGAGAAATTAAACACATACAAGCAAGAAAGTGATATTAAGCCAAACCAAAGGACCCAAATCTGAAACCTGCTATTAATTTGTCTCCTCTTAAACTCCAAGTGTGCACCATAAGCCACCTTTTGATTCTCAAGCTGTTGAGCTTTTTCTCATACTAGTCATATCAGGAAACTCCCTTTTTCACTACTTTTCCCCAGACAATTCCATTTCCAAACACAACAAAATGCTTTACACTGAGAATCAAATTTCTCAATAATTGATCTTAGTTTTCTTTGGCTTCACCCCAAAGTACCTCATATGTACCACTCCTCCAAAACACCAAAGAATTTTGAGGCTTCCAAAGGTGCAAGGTGGGCGGTGGGGAGTTTATGAAGAAAGAAGTTAGTTCAAGGGTCCAAGTATTATGAAAAAAGAAAGAGAAGTGGGAAAGAGGGAAGAGAAGGAATAAAAGACAGACTGATAGAATCAGAGACAGACACAAGGACAGAGACAGAGAATTCTGACAATTATTTACCAAATGGATTCAAGTACCTGCTAAGACATTTTAAGCTTCCCATGAGAAGTCAAATACCACTGATGAAAACTGAATACGAACCTGGTGTACATTGTCAAGTCATTTAATGGCTCCATGCCTCAGTTTTATCATCAATAAAACTGAAATAGTGCTGGGCCCACATCTAAGTGGATTTCTAGAAATGCAAGTTCTACCAAAGTTATTTTATACTCCCACACTGGTGTTTTCACTAAGTACTCACTAGTTTGACTAATTTATTTGATTTAAAATCTGATACACAAAGTCACTTTGAAACCTTCCTTGATGCTCTTCTGAATCTGAGCTGAAACACAAGGATTACAGCAACTGGATAGAAAGGAGAACAGCAAGAATTCTTTCCTTCTAATATTCTATCTAGAAACTTCTTGACTTCATTCAACTAAAGGGAGAACTAAAGGGAGATCAAGTACTCTTTGAGGTCTTAACTCCTTCATGTCCAGAACTGGGACCCTGATGCCCCCATTGGTGACTGCCTGAGAACATCCCCTTTTTTGCACTTTTTTTTTTACATTTTATTCTTTGTCATTACTTAGTCATCTTGGACTCTTGGTGACCTCATTTGGGATATTCTAGGGAGAGAGATTGGAGTCCTTTGCCATTTCCTTCTCCAGTTCACTTTACAGATGTGGAAGCTGAGACAAACGGGGCTCAGGTGTGACACAGCTATTAAGTGTTTGAGGCCAGATTTGAACTCATAAAGGTGAGTCTTTGACTTCAAGCCTGGCACTCTATCCACTGTGCCACCTACCTGCCCTAATTATTTTCTTATAAATGAGAACTAGAATCAAACACAATACTCAGAACAGAGATTAGTGAGAGTATGCTATTATATTAAATGTAATCTCATTATGATTAATAAGAATAAATCACATCTCCATGGCACCTTATAGTTTATAACTCACTTTCCTCACATTTTCCCCACTAAGATTTAGAGAGATGGAGTGACTTGCCAAAAGTCACATTCCTAGTGTATCAGAAGAAAAAAATCAAACCCATATCCAGTAGCCCTTCTACCATACCATGCTGTCTCTTCTTAATGCAGGAAATACAATAATGCATTTATAAGACATTTTCAACTACAACATTTGGAACAAAAAAGATGATCCTATACAATCCTCTGTTGACCAGAAAATTAAATAACATCCCATATTTCTAAAAGACTGTTTAATATAAATAGGCATTCATTTACTGACTAAGGAATACACTTAACCACAACATTGACTGTGTCTTGCCCAATAAGTACACTTAACATATTCCATGTCCTCTTGGGAAAACATCTATTGCTTATAATTCAGCATCCAGATCAGCTAAAAACAAATGCTCCTACTCATAAGCCATGATATGGAGAAGCACCATTTCACACATAAGAGGGGAAGGTTTCATGGAATAATTGGGTCTCTGAAAATAAGTCCTCTCCCAAAGGTTTCTAATGACACCAGAATTCAGGTACTTCCAACAAATGTGTATATTCTATAGAAAGCATATAATCATGGCAGGTTCATAAACTATGTTTTACCATCATGTATGTGTCAGAGGCAGAACTTGAATACATATCTTTTTAACTCAGAAATCATATTTATATCTATGACCTCATATTGAATTGTGTGGTTTGTCCTTCATCCTCAAAGAGGGCCATGACATCAGAAAGATGACATGACTTACAATTTACTTTGATTTGAGTGAGGGAGGCTGTGCAAAGTCACCAGCCTCACTTTCTCCTCCAGAGACATCTGGGTCCAGTGGCCAGATATCAGTCAGGATGACTGGAGATGGCTCTGGATGCAGTGGGCAACTTTGGTCCTTTTAAGCTAAGGTCTTTTCAAGTTCTCACTTTGAGCAAGGCAACACCCATTCAGTGAATAGGCCTCTTTAAGAAGTGAGTCAAGGGATGGCCCTTTTAATTGGAAAAAAAAATACAAACAAACAAAAAACATAAGACTAGAAGAGGAAAACTCTCAGGGCTGCTGAGCAGATGAGAATCAGTTACTATTTACATTCACTCTTGAGCCAGGAGGGACCAAAAAATGATTCATTAAAATGGTGCTTGGGCAAAGATCTGTTGTTATCCAATCCATGAAATGCAGAGTGAATTGGATTTAAGGCTTGGTCTTTGAGAAATAAATCTAGCCAATAAACACCAAATTAACTAGGTAGCCTTCCATCATCAAATTTACCCTCCTTTGGCAAAATGCCTTCAAGTAAAGGGAGGGGAAGCGAGGGTGAGCTGACTTCTCCAACTACAACTGGCCAGCTGGGTTGCCATTCAGGCAGTATTGAACTACTCATAAGTTTTAGTTGTCATGTGTTCTCAAAGAGGGTTGTATGTTAGGAGGATTTTGTTCTCCTTTTTAGAGTTTAGTTTCTCAGGATCCATGGCCATGGCAATGTCTAGTTTCCAGATGTTAGAGAATAACTCCCAGTATAGCCCCAAGGATCTTAGGTAGTAATTCCTGGAATCACAGTGATAGGTTTTCTTACTGAGGCTGTGTGGTGAGACAGAGAAGTGACATAATATGATATTTACTATGGTTGCACAGAATGATGATATTGTTCAAGTTAACTTGTGAGCTTAATGTTGGCAAGATGCCTTCTTTGTCTGCTGCCCTATAAAACAAGTGAGTATTAGTCAGTGAATCCACAGAACTCATTTGGGATTTGAGTAATGCATAGAAAAATGCATGTACCTGCCTCAACCAGTCCCCATTGAGGCTTGAGGGAATTTAGAGGAATGCACAAGTTGTACCTGTCTTCACTGACCCCATCAAGATGTAGGGATGGCTGCCCCCCCCTCCACACTGACCTCTGAAAAAGGATGATTAGGAAATGTAGGAGCTGGTGCTCCCATTATCAGCAACTCCCTTTTGAGAAGACTACAGTAGAATAAAGAAGATTATTAACCCCTCCAAAACTGTCTTCCTGTCCTTCCTGTTTGACCAGATCAAGAGTGAATCTGTGAGAGGTCAAAGTCCAAAAACTTAGTGCCTCTTACATGTTATCTGTGAAACACGGACTAACAATGATAGTTATAATAAATAAATCACATGTATATAGTACATTCATATTTGCAAAACATTCTATATATTATTTGATTCTCATAACAGACTTAAAAGGAAGTCATTATTATTATTATCTTCCTTCTGCCCATGAAGAAACAGAGGTTAGAAAGGCACTTCTGTTTTGTCATTCCCAGTTTACAGATAAGGAAACTGAGGTTGCTCCCCTGAACCAGGTATCCAGGATGGTTCTGGACCCGTAGAATGAGCTTAATATAAACTGGTGACCGGACCTAAATGTTCTATTTTCTAGCACAGGATCATAGATTTAACACTGGAAGGGACTGAAAAAGTTAGTCTAAACCCTAAGCCTCCTTATCCCCCATTTAAAGATAAAAAAACTGTGTCCTAGACAAGTTAGAAGTACTTGTCCAAGATAATTAGAATGCCATTGTACTGATCATAGGTCCATATATTCACAGCTGGAAGGGACCTTAGATGTTACTTAGTCCTCCTCCAATCTCCATTTCACAGATGGGGAACAAAGGCTATAAACAGTATGAATTAACTCACCCAAGGTCACAGACATTGTAAGAGACAGAGATTTGAAGTCAGGTCTCTGACCCCAAATTCAGCTTTATTTCCACTGCCTTTTATATAAGCCAGATTATACAAGTGCATGGAGAGCATAAAAGATTTCTCAGGTTGCAAGGAAGGAGCATGAACATCTGCTAGAAAAGACTTGAAATGAGGTGGAGGTGCTGTCATTAATTAATTTCATTTACAATACAAGTTCACAATTTCCTTGCTACACTCAGCAGTTCTCAACCTGTGGGTTATGTTCAATTTGTAACAATGAAAATGCATCCTGCATATCAAGTAGATTCATAACAGTAGCAAAATTACAGTTATGAAGTAGCAATGAAAATAAATTTATGGTTGGGGGTCAACACAATGCGAGGAACTGTATTAAAGGGTCACGGCATTAGGAAGGTTGAGAACCACTGGTCTAGAATAATGGCAAGGCCCAAATTCACAGGGGAACTGACGAAAGTAGCTCCAAACTTCCCCCTTGTGGTGTTGAGTTCCATCGTATCTTTTTTGAACTAAACCTCGGAAGTAGCCTTTACAACCTCCATGGCTAAAAGTAGGAGTCAAGCAAGCTTTCAACCCTCAGTCCTCAGGACTATTTAGTCAGGATAGACTATGAGAAGATAAACACTCCTCTCAATGAGTAAATGCAAAAGCCAAGTGATCATGCAGGCAGTTACGCATTTCTAGATAAAATAATGTTGCTTCTGTCAGCCTGATGCTACAAAGAGATCTGGGAGGCAACTATGTAATTACATGCTTCTTTGTGATTTGGGAACATCTTCTCTCCCTATGCTAAACCTATTTTTAGTTTGATCTTACAAATGGTACCATTAAATATATATCTACTTCCTATGGTGGTCTTGGCCAATATCTATATTAAACAACCCAAACTAAATGGCTTGCACATAGATTTTTTTTTAAAACAGAAAAGAAAAAAAAAAACCTCAGGAGAATACAATGTATGTCCTGTACCACACATCAGTGTTTGTAACATCTCTCTTCTTTGTTATTTTTAAATCTAAGTCAGTTCCTAAGGAAGTTTGGCACTGGTCTATTTTAGAGCTTTATTTCCTGTAAAAGGTTTTTACTTTACTAGAGATTCTTTATCCTTCCTCTCAGCTGAAAGTTACTCCTAACTACGTTGGGATATTTTAAATTGAACCCTGTATGAGTGATAGCCATGAACTCCATCCTCGTTAAGTCCTATTTCAGGAAAAGAAGAAATAAGCATTTATTATCATGCATGTTAAAAATTAAACGAACAAGAAAGAAGCAAACAAGCAGGCAACTTTCTTGCAAATGTAGACCATCTTTTGGGGTTCAAAGGTAGAAAGAACATCATGAGTCATTCGACATCAACTGAAAAGTCAATATTCTTTGAGAGAGGTTTATCAGTTAAGCTAATGTGAACTACTGCCCCAGACAGTTGTTATAAAGCCAGACACCAAAAGTATGAGAATTTTTAAAACAACCAGGATATAAGGATTCAGTTCTTATGAAAGGAAAGATATGGAAGGCTGAGGAGAGAGAGAAGATCTGGAGGGAGGGAGGGAAGAAGGAAGGAAGGAAGGAAGGAAGGAAGGAAGGAAGGAAGGAAGGAAGGAAGGAAGGAAGGAAGGAAGGAAGGGAGGGAGGGAGGAAGGAAGGAAGGAAGAAAGGGAGGGAGGGAGGAAGAAAGAAAGGAAAGAATTAGAGGGAGGAAAGAGTGAAAGAGTGGGAGAGGGAGAGACACAGAGACACAGAGAAAGATAGCTTTTACTTACATCATAAAAAGTCCTGTATTCCTTTCCCCCCCCCCCCAGGGGAAATGGGAGATGGGAGGAGATGAGGGGAGATGGGAGGAAGAAAAGAAAAAGACTGATTTTTTATAAAGATTTTGCTGTGTTCCAAACAATTGTGGTAAGTTGTAAAATCAGAGAAAGATGGCCAATTTTATCTGTATAACTAATCTAATTCTGAGGCAGTAATTTCACTGGTTTTTAACAATATAAGAAACACTGAAACAGGGTTGCTTTTTGTAGGGCAACTGGGGTTGAGTGACTTAAGCAAGGTCACATGGCCAGTAAGTGTTAAGAGTCTGAGGTTGAATTTGAACTCAGGTCCTCCTGATTCCAGAGCCGGTGCTCTATTCACTGTTCCACCTAGCTGCCCCTGAAATAAGTTTTTAGGGCTGCAAAGTCTCTTACATTAATTACTTCACTTGTTTATCACAATAACCCCATGAGTTATGTACTCAGGGTACTGCTCCATTTTGCAGATGAAGATACTGAAGCTCGGAGAAATTAAACAAATTTGTCCATATCCACAAAGAGACCTGATTTGAACACAGGTCTTCTAGATTCCAAGTCAAGTGTTTTATTTATTATCTCATTCTGACTTTAAAGGGAACAAAATATATCTCATTTAGGCTGAGCCAACTGGCTCATATTAAATTAGAGACCCATGTACACATGGTAGAAGGAAAATGAGAAGACAAGGAAAACGTGGAGGAGGAATAGAAAAGGAAGAAGGGCAAACAGGTGGAAGAAGTATAGAAAGGGAAGGAGGAGGAGAGGAACTAATATTTATTTATTTATATGAAGTTTTCAGAATACATACACTATCTCATGTAACCTTCCACAATATTGTGAGGTAAGTGCTGCTATTATCCACATTTGCAGAGAGAAGGTAAGTGACTGACCCTGGGTCACAAAGCAAATCAATATATTAGGCAGGCTATGAGTACAAGTTTGCCTGACTCCAAATGAATGCTCTATGTACTCTGTGGCACTGACTTCTCTCCCCTTTCCACTTAAAACATACCAGTTTAGATACATTCTCCACAAGGGCTTAAAGAAGGAAATGAATACTATACTCAAGGCCATCACCATATACCTAGCTAGAAGACACATGTTTTAAAAGGCATCTAGATGAAACTAAATCTACTTCTCTGTTTTACTAAAGTGGACCAAGCCTGATTTCTCTAATTGTTCCATCAGAGCCTTCTTTGGGTTAAACACATTATGTAATCATGCCCCTTCTGATAAGTGGTTATGGCCAATAAATCTTTCCTTACTAATTTATAATAGGAAAAAAAATTAGTCCTGTTCAATCACAGGGTACATTTCAGTGAAGGTCTATTTTTACAGCTGTTAGGAACTTCTAGAGTGAATTATTCTTGGAAATCACCCTCTGCTTATTCATATTACCTTTCATAGGAATTTGTCATTGAAGTTTACTTTTTATTATTATTTTGAGTGAATTTGGTGTCCAGAGACTACTTATTGTATTCAATTCATTCATGCATTTACCTCTAAAAAAATTAGAGCAAAGGAAAGACTACTTATAAACTAACGAATCTGAGACCAAGTGTACAGTGGTTCAGTGAAAAAAGTAACTACCTACTATGCTACCTTGTACTACAATACACTGAAACTGTTATTTTATGTCACATTCCATTATGACCAAACATGCGCACACACACACACACACACACACACACACACACACACACACATTTTTCATTATTGACCATGCCAGCATTTACTGGGCCAAACAGATTCAATTTGTATAATGGATTCAATTTTCCCAAGTTAATATTAAAATTTATAGGTAGTATTAAAATAGTGTTAGTCTAAGAATCAAAAATGTGTATCACCCAGAAGCCAATGGACATAGTTGATGCATGTAATGTACAACCCATGACAAAGAATTTAAAGAATTATAGCTAGAGCGAGGTAGTAAAGGAAGAAGGAGAAGGAGAAAGAGGAGGAGAAGGAGAAGGAGAAGGAGAAGGAGAAGGAGAAGGAGAAGGAGAAGGAGAAGGAGAAGAAGAAGAAGAAGAAGAAGAAGAAGATGAGGAGGAGGAGGAGGAGAAAAGAGAGAGGAAGGGAGGGGAGGAGAGAGAGAGAGAGAGAGAGAGAGAGAGAGAGAGAGAGAGAGAGAGAGAATCAATGTACCCCCTGGTATCCTGATAATGGCAACAGAAATAAGGGGAGGCTAGGTAATATGGCAGACAGATACACTACTGCACTAAATTTACTGGAGGACATGAGCAAGTCACATAGAATAGGCAGGCATAGAGGGGTTGCAATTCCCATTATTAGAAGTAAGTTCTACACCAAGGAGATCTTAGATCCATCTGAGTACTTAAGAATAAAATATGCCTAAAATTAAGTAAATCAGACCTTACTGTGACAAAAAGCATTTACTTCCTCATATTTATTTTCTCATAAACAAAAATATTATTCTTTTCACACAGGAGATGACATGGTATTTTTCTTCAAAAGGAAATGAAACTGGTTTGCTTTGCTTCTGTAGAAAAACTTGTACATCCCCACCGACCCAGAGATTCAATCACTAGGCATATACTCCATGACAGTTATTGACAACAAAGTCCCCATATACATCCAAATATTTATAGCAGGACTTTTGTGGTAGAGATGAATTAGAAATCAAACAGATGCCAATCAGCAATGGAATGGCTAAACAAATTGAGGTGCATGATTGTTACTGAATATTTCTGTGATGTTAGAAGGGGAAGGGAAGAAAGAAGTATGTATGTATTGAATGTCTACCATGTACAAAACTCTATGTTAAGAATGTTACAAATCTCTCATTTGAGGAAGCAACAAATATGATAAATACAGAGAAACGCGGAAAGATCTGCAAAGTAAAGTTAGCAGAGCAACAAAAACAATATACTTCATTATTACAACAATATAAGTGGCAAGAACCACAACCACATTATTAACAAAATCAAATTTTGTAGAAGTATGAAAGAAGCTTGGTTACAAAGATGTATGGGAAGACACGCATTGCTATACATTTTCAGAGACTGGGGACTTGTGTATGGAATACTGAAAATATTTTCACATTTTGATTTAGATATGTATATAGGTATATAAATAAATGTATCTATAGAGAGAGAAATGCTGGTATGTTTCTCCTTTTTATCTTTAAACAATTTTTTCATAAAAGGGATAAGGTCTTTCTTAGAGGGAGGCATGTGGGAAATCTGTAACATATTTCTTTTTTAAAGATATCAATAAAAAGGATGTATACCCTTTGGCTGAGCACTACTATTACTATTTTTTTTTTTGCTTTTTGGAGGGGGGAAGGTATGGCAATTGTGGTTAAGTGACTTGCCCAAGGTCACACAGCCAGTTTTGTATCAAGTGTCTGAAGTCAGATTTGAACTCAGGTCCTCTTGACTCCAGGGCTGGTGCTCTATTCACTGAACCACCTAGCTGTCCTTTAGCAATACTATTATTAAGTGTTTTTCAGTAATCAAGTAAAAAGGAAAAGAACCTGTATATTCTAAAATAATTGTAGTAGCTCTCTTTGTGGTGGCGATACACTGGAAACTGAGGGTATACACATAAATTGGGGAATGGCATTAAACAAGTTGTGCTATATGATTCTGATGGAATACAACTTTACTATAAAAATGAGAAGAAGGTTGATTTTAGAAAAACCATGAAACAGCTTGTATAAAATAATGAAGAGTGAAATAAGCAGAACCGAGAGAATATTATATACTGTAACAGCAATATTGTGTGAACAGTAACTGTGAATGACTGTTATTCTGTTATAAATAGCAAAATCAGCTAAAAAGACGTGTGAAGGAAGATGCCATCCACCTCCAGAGAAAGAACTGATAAATGGAGCTATACATAGTATGGTTTTACACAGACACAGACACACAGACATACACACACACGTGTGTTTGAATATATGTGTATTTATTACATATGTATATATTTTGTGTTATATACATATGTGTATTATATGTCTGTATCATGTGTATATGTGATGTATTCATATAGTATATGTGTGTATTATATACATATGTAAATATCTGTATCAAATGGTGGCTTTCTCTAGTTCAGGGTGGGGAGGTAGGGAAGTTCAGAACTTAAAATGTAACCAAAAATTGAATTTAATTTTTAAAGGATTCATTCTCTACTAGTATTTTTTAAAAGGTACCAGTAAAAATGTATTTAGAAAAAAAGAAAAGAACACTTCTCCAAGATATGAGATGTCAGCTCCATACATCCTTTTTGCATATATGGATATGTTTTTTGCACAACTATGGAGACACAAATTTTTGCACAATTATAGATGTGCAACACTACCAAAAATATCAGATTTGCCAAATCTCCTTTCCTTTCTTTTTTATTCTCTGTTATAAGGTATGCTTCCCTGTGAAGGAGAAAGGATGAACATGAACGGAAAGATACATTGGGAAATATAGTAATATAAAATCAAAAGATATTGGTAACAATTTATTAACAAAAGCAAAGCTTCACACTCAACCACTTGCTCAGAATTCTTCCCTGCTCCTCCCTCCCCAAACACTAAAGACAAATAGTAATAGCTCTAAAATTAATAATGCAAAGCTAATGAGGATGTTCTTTAATCTTGCTGTATCTATTGGATGTTCACATTTTACCTGGACTGGGGGAAAATTAGATATTTGGCTCTCTCCACCTCCTTCTACAGTTATCTTACTTAAATATGTCAATCAGAATTTAAAAAACAAGGTCCCACTGATAAACGACAATTCAGATAATCAGGAGTTGACTATATTTATTTGCAGAGCTAATGAAAAATGGCACCTTAAATACCTATCAGGAAAAGGAGATGGGACACTGCATTTCACGTAAAAATAGGTTACTTTAAAATGTTAGGAACAAAACAATCAACCTTAGTTTGAAGTAAATAGATTGATTCCAATTCCCAGTTCTATTTAGCCCATTCCCTGTTCATCCAGTTTTTGTTTGAAAACTTTCCAGCATACAAAAAGTCACTACTCTTCAGAAATGTCTATTCAACTTTGGGGTTCCTTTAATTATTAGGAAGTTTTCTCTACGTCAAGGGTCAATATGCCCCTTGTCAACTTGCATCTATTGCTTCCAATTCCTCCCTCTTAATTCAAACAAGAAATCCCTTCAGATACTGAGGACAACTACCATGTCCCCACAAGTCTTCTCTGCCCCAGGATGAGCAGTCCCAGCTCCTTCAAGTAGGTCTGAGATGAACTAATAGATGGATGGATGAACACTTGAATCAAAAAGCATTTTGTAAGTGTTTACTGGGTGCCAGGGACTCAAGGCCCTTGATCACCCTAAGTACCCTTCTCTAGATGGTTTCCTGTTCACTGGTGCCATTTGCTGAAATATGGTGCTCCAAACTGAACATAATATTCCAGATGTGGTCTGACTGAGACAAAGGACATCAGTACCATCACCTCTCTTCTTCAATAAATTCTCTCTCTTGCTACAGCCCAATGTGGAAGTGACATTCTAGGGCTTAGTACAGTGCCTGCAACAAAGATGTTTAATAAATGCTTACTAACCACCTTACTGACGGACTGACTATCATACCACATTGTTGGTTCATACGAATTTTTTGGTCAATGGAAACCCAACAATCTTTTTCAGAAGAATCATGACACTTGTGAAGTACTTAAGAAGTTGATTTCCCCAGATGGGCCATCACCAGTCACCTTAACTTATCCTGTCACTGGATCTCAAAGACTCTGGAGGAGAGAGTGGGGGTGATTGTAATGACTTGGCACAGCTCTGCCACACTTAAATCCAACTCATTTGCAAGTCAAGATGTCATCCATGTCATTGGTCCTCTTCAAGAATGAAGGACAAGCGACAACTATTTCCCTAATCCATGTCTTCATATTTGGCCCTATTGCTTTTTGTCTTCCTATATCTAGCATAAGTTTCTAGTCCAACCAAGACTTTTTGACTTCCTGTCATCGACTGCTTTGGCTTTATGCCATCTACAAGTTTGAAAAGCATGCCATCAGTGCTTTTATCCAACTCATTAAATGTTAAACAAAAGAGGGACAAGCAGAGATCTCTACGAAATTATTGGAGACATCCTTTCAAGCTTACATAGAGCCATGAATGACAGCTCTTTGAGTTCAAGAATCCAACCAAAGTTTTGAGGTATAATCTGGATGACCTTGTGCCAAGGATGTTTTAAAAAGGATTTCTGGTGAAATATGAGTTAAAACAAGTTGGTGCAAATCTGAGGTGCCTTCTAACTTTAAGATTCTGGGTGTCTTACTATTGGTAATTTTTCCTGAGGGTAAGACACATATCTGTCTTTCTAGCTCCCCTAGCACCTTCCACATAGCAAACTAAATGCTTCTTAAATTTCAAGCTGAGACA
This sequence comes from Pseudocheirus occidentalis, assembly GCA_028646575.1. Lineage (NCBI taxonomy): Eukaryota > Metazoa > Chordata > Mammalia > Diprotodontia > Pseudocheiridae > Pseudocheirus > Pseudocheirus occidentalis. The sequence goes on from CM053597.1 coordinate 186,143,931, forward strand.
AATTTCAGGGTTGGTTTTGCTTTTTTTTTTCATCATTTGATAAACCAGGCGGCACCAAGAGATATTTTAATCAAAGTAACAATCAGGCCCTTCCCCCATTCCCTTATTCTATCCCAAGCCAGTCTTTCCCCATCACACTTCTGGAAAAGCAGGTGAGTACAAGCAAGACTCTTAGGACTACTTCTGGACCATTTCAGAAGCAGCATTTTCCATGTCCCTCTAATGTCACCACTTAGGATAAAACTCTGGACCTCACCACCAATTATGGTTTTTCTTCACTATTCAGATGTCAACAATAATAGTGTTTACAATTTGCAGGGGGCAGGAGAAAGATCAATATTATTATGATCACCCAATGTGAACAGATCCACAAAAATTATTTTTCATTGTAGTTATTGTCTAGTTATAAATTAATTCAGCCTACACCTACATACACACACAATTTTAAATTTATGCAATGAAATAAGCATGTCCATAACACAGCCTAATAAAAAAGATGATTGCACATGAAACTGCAACTCTATTCATGTACAACTTGCTATTCCTTTTAAATATATAATAAAGTTACAATGTAAACTTCTTTTTTCCCTTTTTTCTTCCCCCCCACCTGCCCTAGAGATGGCTACCATTAGACATGTACATATATAAAATCATTCTACATATACTGCCATTTATCAGTTCTTTTTCTGGATGCAGACAGCATCTATATAAATATATTGCCAATATATTTCTAATGAAGACTGAATGAAAGTACAAACTGGTAGGGCAACAGTCTTCAAATCACACACTTATCCAATGTCTGTTACCGAGAATTTGACTATCTTATATAGTTAGAAATCTACTGTCTAATAAACTAATGGGCTTAATTAGTCCCATTTCTGCAGCTGGCAATTTGAAGTCAAAGCCAACATTTCAATAGGAGATTAAGCCAATGAATTCTCCATGCATGCTTTTGAAGAACATCATAGCTTTAAGAAACAGGAGGGAGGAAGCTTAAGAAGCAAGTCTAGTAAGTCCAATCTTAAGCCATGTATAAAGCACTCATCTCTCAAGTCTGATTAGGCTACTCAGTCAGTGGATACAGTAAGCCCCTAAAGCCCAATGTAATAGGTGATTCTGAATACCAAATTTTCATTGCCTCATGTTCAGTCAAAAATATGCCCTGTAGTAGGTGTCGTTTAGAGGTGGAAGGAATACAAAATCAGAAGACAGAGCTCTCAGACTCAAAAAGATTACCCTCTGGATAACACTTTATGTTTTCACATTGCATTTGGGGTATTAGTGTTTTTCTGTGAGCGGTCTATATGATTGTATTGCCTTCTGTTTCAAAGACTACAGAAGTTATGACAGAAATATAGTAAGAGAGGAGTTTTTTTTTTTTAACATTTTTTAAGGCCACAAAACTCTGGAGTTAATTTCTTCTTCGAGGAAACTCATCATATTGTCCAGCTCTTCTGGGCACTCATCATATTCTATTTTGAATTATGATTTTTGCATGCATGTTTTATCTCCCCTTACTAGACGTTAACTCTAGAAACTTTTCTCTTTTTTTGGCGGGGAATTGGGGTTAAGTGACTTGCCCAAGGTCACACGGCTAGGTTTTTGTGTTGTGATTGAGGCCAGATTTGAACTCAGGTCTTCTTGACTCCAGAGCCGGTGCTCTGTTCACTGAGCCACCTAGCCGCCCCCCTACCCATTTTTCTATCTACTAGCATACTGCTACACATAGTAGGCACCTAGGAAATGTTTATTCAATTTAACTGACCTTCATTTTATCTTTTTAAATCCTTTTTAGTTATTTTTCCCTTCAGTTTCATGGAAAATAACTGTTGCGTATGGGAATGAAGGATAATAACCCAAAATAGGGTTTTCCTTTCCTTTGCCCCTTTGAAAAATATGGACTAAGTGTACCTATGAATAGAAGATTATACTACAGAGTGTAGGAGACTTTGAATACCATAAATTATCTTGTCTGAACACCAGCAACTTCAGGCTGATGCTTTGACAATTTAAATCTTCATCAACTAATCCGTTTTCAATCGACTTTTCTATAACTGCTCTTTCCCTGATTATTCACCTCTAATATACATTTAATCCTGGAATCATCATCAATTTCTAAGTTAGAATTCATACCCATTTAGTATTTTCTCAAAGGGTACCAATATGGTGGTCTCAGTTAGGTGTTCAGAAACCTCATTAACATTTAAGGAAGGTGTGGCAGTTTTTGCCCTGAAATCTTTAGCATCTAAGTACTCTGCAGATCCTGTGCTGGTGACTAAGTATCTGCGTTCCCCCTCATCTTTGATACAATAATACCTAGGGCAGACCACCTCTACTTTTAATACTCTAAAGCAGTGTTTCTCAACCTTCCTAATGCCACAACACTTTAACACTCGTATGTGGGCATATCTGCACGTGGGTGGACCCACCTGGAGACAGATAGAGGAGCAGTGTCTCAGTTCCTAAGACCATCAGAAATATGTTTTCTGATGGTCTTAGGCGACCCTTGTGACTCCTGTGAAAAGGTCGTTTGACACCCCCCCCACAAGGGGTCACAATCCACAGGTTGAGAACTGCTGGTCTAAATCAATCAATGAGCATTCAATGAGCCATTATGATATGCCAGACTACGTGTGCTAGAAGAAATTTTAGTGATAGCTACAACCAAAGGGGATTAATCCTATTTGGGTTGTTGTTGGTTTTGTTGATTCTTCATCCTTAAAGAGAACCAATGACATCAGGAGGGTAAAGTCTTGACTTAGTAATGGAGTTAGATTTAAGTGAGGCAGAGCTATACAGAGTCATCAGCCTCACTCTCTCCTCCAGAGTCATTAGAGTCTACTAACAAGAAATGGGTCAAATGACTAGGATGGCCCTGTTTGCAGTGGGAGATCTTGGTCTTTTTAAACTAAGGTCTTTCCCAGGTCTCAACTTGTCTGAGACATTCCCATGTCTGAGATATGCCCATTTAGTTACTAAAAGCTAGCTAAGAATTGAGGCAAAAGGTGTCTTAGTTTGCCTTCATAAAAGAATCAATCTGGGAGGGGAAGACCCTCAGAGTTTCTGACCAGAACAGAAACAATTGCTATTTACCCTCAATCTGAGCCATCAAAACCCAAACATTGAGCTATCCTATTTGGAAATAATAGAGGGAAGGAAAGGAGGGTGGGAAGAAGGAATCTGCTTTTGTAAACTACTTTGCTTTAAATTTAAGTTTGTGTAAGAAGTAATTAAATTCCCCTTTCAAGCTTGGTCCTTAGTCGGAAAAAGAGGATACTGACTGAGAGAATTTCACACACTGCCACCCAATTAAATTGTCTGTTTTTAAAAGGAAAACTATCCATTTAGTGGAGGCTAGTCAACCTTAAAGACCTCGAGTTTATTCATTACTACCCTCCCTCTAAAGCACACACAGAGAAAAAGAGTTTAGACAAAAACCAAGTGGTTGTTAGAGGCACTGTCAAACACCAGTGCCTTTGCAGATGCATTAGGGCTCATAGGGACCCAGATTTAGAGATGAAAGGAACCTGGCAACCATCTAGTCCAACTGTAATTTTGCAGATAAGGTCCATGGAGGTTAAGTGACTTAGCCTAGGTCCATGTTTTATCTTTCTTTGATCTAATTCACACAGTAGATTAAGCAGATGAAAGATCACATATCTCATACAATTCATTCAACTTGTAAGCGGTAAGAGGCAGAACCAGGATTTAAACCCAGGCTCGCTGACTTCAAATCTCTTCCCACTGAATTACATTTTCTTCTAACCTTTCAAAATTATTGACATTATAATTTTACTTAGAAATGTTCACATTTTAATTTTAATAAGAAACACAAGGCTCAGGGAAATATACATAATGAAAGAGTACCTGTGAAAGATAGGTGAACTTCAAAACAAAATCCAATTTCCTGAAGATCTGAAATGTTCTATGCTGGAGAGAAAATTCAAAGCAACTACAGAAGAACCTTTCTTTTATAGCTTGAGTTTGGTCCTCTCTCCCAGTATTATACCCAGCTTATCCTGTGTGCTACTTCTATTTTGGTGAGGGGAGTATCTTTTGGTTAAATTCACGTTGTGACAAGACCTATTATAACAGAGGTCAATGAACTACAAATTAAAATTCATTCTTTCTCCCAACTTAATCAAAAGATTATTTCTTTCTCTTGCTGCTTCAAGGATAGCAACAAGAGGGTACAGCAGAGAACATACTGGCTCTGAAATCAATTGACCTGAGTTCAGATGATTGAATTAAGTGATTCTGGGCAAGTTACAACCTTCCTAAGACTCACTTTCTTTATATAAAATGATGAGGTTGGGAAAGATGGTCTTGAATAACCTTCAGGCTCAAGATCTTTGATCCTATCATCAGAGACATGTATGATTAGATAAAGAATTGGTCTGATCATGTAGCTTGAGAAGGAGAAAGCCACCATATTCCATTGTTACAAGGTGTCAGGTGTCTACAGAAAGGTCCCCAGGGATAGATAGACCCTCTATGTGAGATACAAGGGAAGGGATGGACAAAAGTCACATGGGATCTGATCTGTGTCAATGGCAGGAATACCCATCCAGATGAACAAGATACCATATCTATTCAAGTGTTGCAATATAAATGGTGATAACAATAATTATAGAGTCTACCTCAAAGGGCTACTGAGGGAAGCAAGAGAAGTCATGTATACAAAGCACACCAAAGGTCTGAAAGCTCCAGTCTAAGTTCCTATTATTGTTAGGGCAATATTGCTCATGCGGTCTCACAAGTGCCATGGAACTGAAGATTCTCAAGGTTCCATAGTTGTAAAGATTTCTTCTGCCTTGATATTTAACTATTCAAGTACATAATGGATGGCACATACAATCAAGGTCTCTGTAGTAGATGTAATTGGTTTGTATCTAGTTATGTTTATAAATATCCCAATGGTTATTCTGGATAATTTCCCAATTCACTCCTTTCCAATGATGAGATGAGTCACTGAATCAATACAAAAAAGCTCCTCTTCATTTTTCTAATTGTTGCTCTGCAGTCTTCTATGACTGTTAGATTAATCTTAGGTAAAGAATGATGACCACATGTGACAGGCTCATTATAATCAACTCTCTAAGATCAAACAGCAGCCAAATAGCAACATGGGAGGAAAAAAAAAATGAGCCTGATCACTTCTTACCGATTTGATTGCCTGGAATTCAAACAATAAATACACGGAAAAGGGGTCCTTTGGAACTGAAACATTGACTTTTATACCCGAGCCACAAAAAAGACTCATAATTAGTGAGACATGTATTAAATACAGATTCTATGCCATTTTACTTGATGGCCAGAGTAATAATCAAACCAACAGAGCATATAGGAGCCATCTGGGTACTGCAGAGCTATAGACAGGAACTCGGAGAACAAGGACATAACCTTTCTGCCATCACATGATCACAGGTTGCTGCAGCCCACTACAGAGGTGATCTGCTTACTACCATTTTAAGGAAAAGAAACCTGAGTTGAATGAGGCTGAAATCTGTTTTGTTTATGTGGGGGAGGGGAGGAGAGAGAGCATGTTTTGTTTTAATTTTTTTTTCAGGGGGGAGGAGTTGTCAGAAAAGGTCTTTTAGCACAAAACAGCATCACTTACAGCTTATCAGCACTGTAATGAAAGTACTTGTTTTTCAAGTACAATTGGTTGCTTTGTTGTTGGTATTATTGGAGTTTTTTCCATTTAAGAAGAAATTAAAATGGACAGATGACTTGAGCCTAAATTCTTGGACTTAGATCTATGTTTAAACACCTGAAGAAATCATCACTATATTGGAGAAGTCACCATTTTCTCTAACTACTGGCATTTGAGACGTGAGCTTGATTACTAAGTGACGAGGCAGGATGTTGGAAATTTTGCAGCCAAAACCACCTGAAGGTAAAACTCATAAAATGCTAGCTGAAAGCTCAGTAACCTGATAATCATGGCTCTCCACTTAAAGAAACTGATTCCTTCAAGGCAGTAAGATATGGGAAATTGAGAACGATGAGGTAATAAGTAGGCTGGGCACATAGTGTGAGGCAAATAGCAAGGAGAATTCAAATAGCACTTGTTATTTATTAATAACAAGGGCTAATTTGGGTGTCATTTTTACTGATTGTATTTAAAATTAACTGGCTGATATTTACTGCTGAGGAGGCACTTAATTTTCTACTATTACAGGTACTTTTTCATTATTGTCCTCTGGCATTAAAAGAATATATATCACTGACCTGTGTTTTGAACGAACCTACATAAATTTGATAAAGGTGAAAAGAAGAAAAAAGAGAGGGATGTATGAATGTCTTCCTGTTTCTCTAGGCAGGAGTTTAGAGCAATATTATGTAGCATTTATAAGAATTTAAAACATAGACTATCATTCAATATTCAATATTTTTTAATTACAGAATGATTTAATCCACAATCTTGAGCCAGATCCTCAATTCACTGGACCTTCACCTTCTAACAGGTGAGAGACCTGGACCTGGACCTTCACCTTCTCTCACCCCACACATTTTCTTCTAGATACAGATGAGCATTGATGTTTTCACAATATGTCCATTGTGGAGATGTTCTGCATAACTACACGTTTGGCCTGTATTGAATTGCTTGTCTTCTCAGTGGGGGTGGGTGATGAGGGAGGAAGGGAAAGAATCTAGAACTTAACGTTCTAAAATCAAATGTTAAAAAATATATATACATATATTATTTATTATTATTATTGTTATTACTATTATTATTATTAATTTACATGCAACTGGGTAATAAGCTATACAGGCACTGGGGTAGGGACCCATCCTGCCCTACTGAAAAGTCAGAGGGGCAATGGGGGAGGAAGGAGATTGGGGCAGAGGTATTCAGCGGGATCGCTGTTTTGAGGTAGGGAGTAGGGGAAAGACAGGGAGAAAATTTGTAACTCAAAAATCTGGTGGAAATGAATGATCTAAACTAAAAATAAACAAAAAGTTAATAACAATAAAAATTAAATTAAAATTGTTTTCATTTAAAAAAAGAATTTAAAAACAATAAATAAACAAAGAAATAATAAAATATTAGGAAGAAGAAACAAGGGATCATTTCCTCAACTATAAAATGAGAAGGATTCTCATCTTTCAGAATCTATAAATCCGATTTCAAAAACAAAAACCTTGTTTCAGCAGAATATGAAACGGGTGTATAAGGCATGAAATGGAAGCCACCATGCAAAAGACTACATTCATTCCTGGTCTTTGGACTCCTGCGAGTTAACTTGAGTTATCAACAAAAGGCAATTCATTCCTTTGTCCCTCAAAAAGGTAATATTTAGACACATAATTAAAGGAATCTTGGGCTTAAAGAGGTTTCCAGAAGAAGCAAAAGTGATAAATCCTGGCTAAAGGACCATAGGAAGCAGTTAATTAAACATCAAAGTTGACATAATGAGTGATGAGAATTTAACTCTTGTAAAAATACTTGTACCTAGGAATGTTCATTCCTTTAAATCATGCTTCACACTGAATTTCTTTGTTTAATCAACCACAGACACAGTGAATAGTTAAACATTTTATCGCCATTTAAATAGAGTTCTTTTCTTACATTTATGGCAATATGGATACAATTGTGCTTAAGTACTCCTAGGTTCTATAAACTAAACTTAAAGAAAAATTTTAAATAACAGACAAAATTCATAGGATGATTTAATTAGTACATAGACTATCAGAAATATACAGCAGAAATAGCACATAGGCTATCACAGACTATCAGCTTTGTTGGCCAATTTTGCTTAATTATTTCTTTTTGTTGAACGGGGAGGAGGTGTGGGAAATTAATGCAATGGAAAAGCAAATAATGGTAATAATAAATACAATTCTTTATATGACTTACTCTGAAAAATGCAGAATTATTACATAATAGTCAACATCACCACAAGTGATACCACAACATAAAAACAAAACAAAATAAACAGGCAAAAATTAAAAATAACCAAATAAATAAAAAATAAACAGGCAAACAAAAAAAAGCTTGGAAACTTGTGGCTATCATTAGAGAACTTTATAGTACATTGATTTTAAACTTTAAAAAATAAGATAAATACAAAAACAATCTGTTAAGGATTTTTTTTTGAATAGTTGTTAGCTTTTGAATTTTAAGATGTTTTTGATCTTCTAGATTACTGGGATTATTACCCAGTTAGCAGTACATGACAGTAGTTCTAAAATGCAGATATTCACGTCATGAATATAAAAGGCTATAGTAAGTTTACTAGGAGAAAACTCAAATCTGTTGATAAATTATGATGTGTAGTTAGTCTAACCTTGAAATTCAAAAAGACCTAAAAAAGCAAACAAACAAATAAAAACCATAATCATTCTCAGTGTATCTTGCTATCCAAAAAGCTGAACAGAGGCAAGGTAAAAAAGGTAAACTGAGGAAACTCAAGATAATAAAGCCATTAGGACTCTTAGATGTGCCTTTAAATGGCATGAAAAATCTGTTTGCAGGTAAGCAAAAAAATCACAGATACATAATCCTTTGAGAAACAATTGACAGTGTGAAGGAATGGATTTGAGGAAAGAAATAAATTATAATACACTGTCTACATATTATGTATGGTGGCTAACTCCAGTGGTTTTAACAAAGACATTATTCCAGGATCATCTCTCAATCCAATGGAGCTCTCTGACACACAAGAAGTAACACTATATGCCACAGAGTATTTGGATATAAAGGAAAACCCATTTCCTCAGATATTCAAAACATATGATAAATCAAAGACAACCAGGCCTTCAAAAATAATTTCCTAGACTTGGATGAATAAAGGAACTATGCATTTTGTCCCCATCTCTAGAGTCTAAACAGTGTAAAATTCATGTAATACTAGAGATAAAACTAAACTTCATTCATCATAGACAGCCTCCATTACTCACATCTTCTTGAGCAATCCAAAGAGGGTCTATTTCTAGATAAAATGACTGCTTTAGTGAAGTAACAATTCCTCTTCTTTGTCTCCCTTCCTCATGCCTTCATTTAGTTTCTCTGAAATGTTACTTGCATGATTTAATTTTAAGTAAAGGAGTACGTAGGGAAATACACAACTTGGCAGAACCTATAGCAAAATAAAGACCCTCCTTTGGGAAAACAAAAGAAAAAAACCCTGAAACCCTGAAAATGAGATGGTTTCATTTTCTGCAAGCTCTACCTTGAGTTAATGATAAAACTGTTCACTGGCTTTGAAATTTTCTTTTTTTACCTGTAATTGAATAAGTGATTATGAGGCTAATAAAGAAAAAAAAAGATGTTTTTATAATAAAACTGTTAACAGATGTTAAATAATTCTTGCAAATAGCCTCTGGGCAAGCAGTGATTGATGCTGGGTGAATAATGAAAAATGCTGATTTCACTTATTTTATTACCTGTGTACCTCCTAGGGTCAAGGAAGACTTGTAAAAACATTTGTGGGCTGATAAAAGTGGAGTATTTATTTGCAAGGCTGGCATAAGTGCATTTAAGATTTGCTTTTTTCTCCTCATTTCCTCTCCATTTAAAACTAAGGCAAGTAAAAGCAATTTAAGGTACGCTAAAAAAGTAGTAAATATTCATGTGACAGAAGATCATTTTCCCATCTCTTTCTGACACTATTCTCTCTAATGCCCATAACCTAGGAGTGAACCTCAAACTTTATGATGGGATTTACAGGGAAAGTTGGGATTCCATATACAGAATTTTGTTTAAACAGCTAACATTTAAAAAAAATACAGCTACCAAATGTTCACCCATTTCAGAATGGCTAAACCTATTTTGGCACAGGGATGTAATGGAATATTTCTGCACCATTAAAAAAAATGAACGCGAAGAACACAAAGAAACACGGGAAGACATGCATGGACTGATGCAAAGTTAAGTAAGCAGAATAATAACAGGACAGCAAGATAGAGAAGGGGAAAAAGATAGAAAAGTAAATCAAAGAAAGTAAACACCAAGTAATTATAACCATCAAGCATGGCCACAAAGAAAAGAAGAGAAAATGTACCTCCCTCCCTTCTTTGCAAAGATGGGGAACTATAGGCATGGGGGAAAAGTTATACTATCAGACTGGGTGAATGTTTTGCTTTGTTTTCTGGACTTCTTTCTGTTTTTGCATCTTTTGTTTATTCTTTCTTAGAAGATTGGCTCTATCGATAATTGAGGGAGGGAGATATATTTGGGAGGGAAAGCAACAAATTCTCAATTTTTCAAAAAAGATCTTATACACAACACAAAATGATGAATATCTTTATGAATACTCATTTTTTGATACTCTTGGGTTTTGAGCCTCCATAAAAGTTATAGCAAATTATAAATAAAACAAAATATCATACAGTAAATAATATATGGCATTATAATTATTAAAAATGTATAGTTCTTCAAGGAAACTATTATCATAATCATCATTAATATTATTGTTTATTATTATTATTATTGTTATTATTATTAGAAAATCAGAACTAATTTTGTTTGGTTATATTTGACAGACCATTTCTGCTACATATTTACTTCTATTAGCCAGTGGCTTACACATAGTAGGGCTACATAAATCCTTTTGCCCTCCTTCCCTCCTTGTGTGACTCTAGGCAAGTTATTAAAAGTCTCAGTACTCTAAGCAACTGTTTCACAGTAAGTGGAAGAAAACATTCAACCCACTGCTGGAGCAGTTTCCTCATTTGAGAGTTCTCTAGACAACTAAATCATGGGCCCCATCCCTCCTATCCCACTCTCTAATAGTGAAAAGCAGCATGGTTGATTAAATGGACAGCCACATTCAAAATGTGGAGTTTATTACTATTCATTATTATATTACTTGCTTATAATTTATGACTTAATTGTGATTTATTTATATTATTATTATAATATTTGTTTATAGTTTTATTGAGTTTATTAATCACTTCTGTCACAAGTTGGTAATTAATCACTTCTGTCATGCCTTGAGCATGAACTTTAACCAGAAAATTTTTCTACATTAGTTTCAGGACAGTTGCTCTTCTACATCAGTGAGAGATATTTTCTCATCAAAATTGTCCAATACCAAGGAAATCAAAAATCTGTGTATCTCCCTCCTCCCACCATACTTCCCCATAAACTTTGATAATGCTTTTAGTTATATCATTAATTCTCAAGTCATATTATTTTATGTAACAAACAACTGGCATTATTTTCATTTGGTGATTCTCAGCCTTTTAAACTACGGCTCGCAGGAGATACAGATTTTATAACAGGCGACAGACAAGAATCATATTGGGTGGTTAGGTACCAGTGGGTGGTAATGTAGATTCCTGATGGGAACAATCATATCACTGAAATTCTAGATTCATTTAAGTTTATCATCCCTAAGATTAATTGACATAACACAGTAAGATTTTCAAAAGTAAAATTTTCAAAAGGGTGAAATTTTCAAAACAACCGTAAAGGAAGCTGGGGGTGAGTATTATGGTGGAACTTATTATCATTGGCTTCTGTAATCTAGGAGCCTTAATTCCAATTTGAGTAATTCCTTGGTTTGAGACTAGAGTCCTAGATCTGAAGTCCTTCAGTCTTTCAAATGCTACCCAGCAAGTTAAACTTTCAGACACCCAATTTTATTTAGCCCAATAGTTGGCACCAATGCACACAGAGCACAGAACCCGGAGTTAAGAAGACCTGAGTTCAAATTCTGCCTCAGACATTTACCGGCTGAGTGACCCAGGTTAAATCACTTAAACCTCTTTGCCTCAGTTTCCTCACCTGTAAAATGAGATGAAGAAGGAAATAGCAAACCACTCCATTATCTTTGCCAAGAAAACCCCAAACAAGATGACAGAGTCAGATAACTACTGAAAAATGACCAAAGAAAAATAATAATGGTCAGATCTACATTTTAGGAAAAGCATTTTGGTAGCTTAGCAGAGAAATTACTTGGTTGAGGAGATATTTGAGTTGGGGAGACCAACCAGCAAGTTACCAAAATAGTCAAAGCGTGACATGATGGGAGTCACTAAGGAGATAGCTAAGTGAATTGAGAAAAGGAAATACGTACAGAAACATACACACATCTTTATCTGGCTAGCTATATGCATACAGTAGGTATGTGTGTATATGTTCATACAGATATGCATGTATGTATATGTATATGTGTAGAGACATACAGAGACATGATATTCTGAACACAGAAAGGACAAGAGGTGACCAAAAATTATTATATATTTGAGGTGAGTTCCAGTAAGAAACTGAGATAGTAGTGGAGAAAAGGGAAGAATTTGGGAGAAAAGATCTAGAGTTTTCTTTTGGATGTCTCAAGTTTAAGATGTCCAAAAGGCAACTGGTGATAGAGGACTGGACATTAGGACTGAATAGAGTGACCTAGTAGATATCTGTGTCGAGTTGATCATTAAAGGAACTGGAAAAAGCTCTCCATTTCCTTTTTTACCACTGCTTTTTATCTCTCTGGACCCTACAAATCTAACAGGATTTAGAAATTCTCTATATGTGAAAATGTGGAGTGGGTTCAACAGGAAATCCCTATGCTCAGGAATGCAGAAAAGTTTTCAGCTGAGATGAATAAGCAGATAGACAATCAGGTTAGGGAGGAAAGAGAAAGGAAGAACTCAGCTATTTCTGGCTACCTGAAAGCATATAGTGGTTTGAAATCGGGTAATATAAAGAAGAGCATGGAAATGACCTGAGAAGTAGCATGACGTAGTAACTAGCAAGTCAGATTTGGAGTAAGGACACCTGTCTTTGTCCCACTCTGCCAGTATATTTGTCCCTACACAAGCTATTATCTCAGTAACTGAGAAAACTCTCTATTAAGGTACTGAACAGTTTCTCACTGGAAACTCTCTATTCTGATGAAATCACAGCTCCCGTCTCCTTTTCCAGCCCCCAAAAAAGTGAAAAAGAAAAAAATGGATAAATTATCTTTTAAATCATTTTTTCCAGTACAAGACTGAGAAGGCCTGACCATAGAATATTTTGCCGGAAAAAGATGGGAGAGAGGGACACTAGATTGCAGGTCCAATATTAATTGGCTGTATAATATCTCAACCAAAAAAAGGCCAACTGATTTGAATTCTGGTTACATTAAAAGAGGGATAATGTCAAAGGCTAAGGAGGTGATAATCCCACTATTCTCTTTTCTATTCAGATCAGACATACTGTGTTCAGTTCTATGTGCCATATTTTAGGAAAGACACTGAAAAGATGCAGAGTGTACAGAGAAAGGCAGAAAGCTTGAGTCAACCTCTGAGTTCATGGAAGGATTAAAAGAAATGGGGATGTTTACCCAGGAGATGAAATTTAAAAGCAATGTCTTTCCATTTTTAAAGGATTGTTATGTGGGAAAAGAATCAGATTTAGCTCATAGCTGTTTTCTCCCACTGGTGAGTTCTTCCAGGAGCCCCCATTTTAGGGAAGGGCCCTAGAACAGCCATTCCTCATTCTCTGGATTAACCCACCATGCCCTCCTAATGCCAGATACCTCTTTCCCCAACACTCCCTGATTTTCAGCTCTCTTTTTAGGTGTTAGCTTCTCACATCATAATGTAATATTCCTGAGGGAAAAGACTGTTTTTGTCTTTATTTATTTCTGTCTTCACTGCTTAGCACAGTGGCACATAATAAATAATTGATAAGCGCTTGCTGACTGACCGCCCAGAAAGCAGAACTTGACAGATACAGACAGATATAATCTTCAGGCAAAGACTTTCAAGTACAATTTGAATAGAAAGCAAGCTTCTTGAGGGCAGGAACTTTCATTTTTGTCTTTGTGCCACCAGGGCTTAATAAAATGTCTGTAAGTGCTTAATAAATGCTTGCTGGCTGAATGAAAAAAAAGGTATCAAGCAATAGAATAGGCTGCCTCAGATGATGGTAGATGCCTTCCCACACTCCCCATTGGAAGTCTTAAAGCAAAAACTCAGTGACCACTGGGTGGGTAACAGAGGTGATTATTGTTCATGCCTAGATTCTAAAGCAGGTTTCTGAAATTCTGTGTATTGTGACTGATTCAAAAGAAATAGAATTTAAATTTCATTTCTTTGTTACTTGTAAGTCCAGGTATGGATCATATAATTAATTATGGAAAAATTTTCTGTATGACTTTAATATGCAAGTTAAACAGAATCCTTCATACCCACACCAATAAACATATTAAAGCTGCTTTTTTTGTAAATCATCTAGTTCACCTTAATTCATTATACACATGAGACAGCTATGAATTTGAAAGCTTAAAGCTTAAAGCAGGGTCCTGCACATATAGCTAGTTAACAGAAAGCTGAGACTAGTAATTCAATTAAGTATTCTATCCACTACAAGCTGCTCCTTCCCTGCTACTGCCTCCTAATTTATGACAAAGAGCTATGAAATTCATCTTTAGGTAGTGAAATGTCCTAGAGGAGAGAGAGTTCTATAGGGTAGTCTGGAAAGTCTGTGCTGGAATTCTAGCATTACCCTGGCCAAGTCACTTAGACATTCTCAGTCTGTTTCCTCATGTGTAAAATGGAAATAATATGTAACTACCTCATGGGATTGTTTGTGAGAGTCTAATGATGTAACATATTTAGAGCGCTTTGCAAGTCTTGAAATATTAGAGAAATCTTCTTCATTATTGTCTTCAGCAAAAGTCATTATTCCAATTGCTTTTACTATCTTCATCTTCAGCAGGAGCATCCTTAGAATCACCATTATCTCTAAAGGAAATGAGTTTCTCCATAACTAAAAATTCTTCTATAGGCAGCCTAAAAATGGCAAAGCTAGAAGTAGCATTCATCAGACTCATTTCCTAAGTTACCAATTGTTAAACTGGAAATTTGGCAGAATAAATTTCCTCTCAGGGAGCTAGCATCTGTACATTAACCATTGGGGCTCTTCGTGCCATTCATTTGGCAGCTACCATATGTTACCTTAGATGCTATCAACTCATCTCCCTGCCTTGACCCTGTCTCTTCAACTAGACTGTAAGCTCCCTGAGAGCTTGCAATGCAATGACTGTGTCTTACGCCTTTTTACATTCCTATAACCAAGCGCAGGGTCCTGCACATATAATGGCTGGTCAGTTTCTTGGTGATATTAGTTGAAAGAAGGTAAATAAATCTCCCCAAGAATCTATTCATAAGAATTATTTAACATTAAGGTCTGATATTGCAAAAGACACGTTCCCTCCATTTCAACCAGGGTTTTCTTATAAAGCCACAGCATTTCACTGAAATCAACAAATCATTCAATACTTGCCATTTGAGCTTCAACTAAAAAGGTAACACTTTCCCACAGAGCAGGAACATATAAGTGATTATTGTGACTTCTAGGTGGGAAAATTAGGAATTTTGATTTTTTTTTAGAGCATTAAACACTTCATGTTTCCCCCCCTCCAATTCCTTTCCTTCCTTCTGATTTCTTCCATTTCATTTTCCACCGAACCTCAAAATTTGTGCAGAAAAGAATATCAGCTTCCTCAACACCAATCAAATGGCAGTTTTCTCAAGGCATTCTTCCAGAACCATAATCCCCTATTCTAGTTTCCATGGAGGGTGAGGAGGGGGTGGAATAAGTTTGACTAAAATATGAGGGGGTTTGAAAATGTCTGCCAAATGTCAGACCGTACTGAAATTCAGAGCAAAGGTGAATTTATTGTGGTTTGAGTCCTTTGCCAGATTCTCCTCCAACTTTATAAGCAAATTATTCAGTAAGTCCATTCAAAGATTTAGCATAGTAGTCAAAGGCTCATAAGACTTTTAAAACAGTACAGCATTTAAAGGCATTTGGGAAAGGAAGTTGTGATTAGCAATGGACAAGCTAACAACACACTTCTGATTGTGACTTCCCTTTGTCTGAGACAAGAGCTAAGAAAAAGGAAAATCATACTTTGTTTTGCCTAGACTTGGCATCTCTACCAACAAAGTCCATTAGCAACTTACCTAGTATCCTACACAGGTTGACCTCAAGAGTTGCCTAAGTTAAGTGACTTACCTAGGGTTCCATAGCCAGAAGGTGTCAGAGGGCCGACTAGAACTAACATTTTCATGATTCTTAGGCCAGTACTCTAGCCATTTGACGCCATCTTGCTCCTCTGCCAAATCTGGATTCAGGAAAAATTGAAATGGAATCCCACTTTGGACAGTTACTAACTGTGTAACCTTGGGTAAATCACATTATCCTCCTCAGACTCAGTTTCCTAACATGTAAAATGCAGATTATCTCATAGGGTTGTTGTGGCAATGATATTACATAGGATCATACATGTAAAGCAATCTGAAAATCTTAAAAGTATTGATCTATGCTGATCTTTATATCAAAACAGTGATTTAAACCATGTGAGATCAGAGCCATCAGGATAGAACATCTACATAATATCCACCATACCCATATTTGGAGTTAGAGCAATGGGATCTAATCCAATTTAATCAACATTAATTAAGCACCTATGATATGCCAGGCACTAAGCTAAGTACTAGGGATGCCATTGTGAAAAGACACTTCCTGAACTCATGGAGCTCACAATCTAAAGGTATAGAAAACACGCAAATGGAGAGATCCAGGACCTGCTCTAAACAGAGCAGGAAAACAGTGGAATATTACTTTTAGCTCTCCCTGATCAAATATTGCAGAAGTATTTTCAACATATATGCATGGTAGGGGTCTTTGTTGTGATTTTTTATGAAATATGAGAACTGAGGAAAGGAGACATTAATATGAGACTTTTTCATTATGAGGGACTCACAGTGGGAAAATTCCCTTTATTAATGCAGAATACGGCCAATCTGTGACTTAGTAGATAAATCCTGGAGAGTTACCTGAGAGACATAGGGGTTAAATAACCTGGAGTCATGTAGCCATTAAATTTGGGGACTTGAACCCACATCCTCCTGACCATAAGCCCAGCACTCCATCTACTATTACATGATGCCTCCAAATGGAGATATAAGACAAGTCTAAATCCTGAGTTTGTGTCAATAATGGGACAGATATATACTAACATTGCAGATTTATTTAGCACCTAAAAAACTAAATAGATATGAAATATATTCACTATAGGATGAATATAAACAAAGGTGGCTTTCCCAATAGGAGATCTAAATTAAAACAATGAGTGAACAAAATTAAACTCAGCATAGCAAAATTAAAGCAGTGAATAAAACCCAGTGTGGTACTGGAAGGTCTAGAATGATCCTTTCACTTCTCCATGATAAAAAGGAGAATTCTTTAGTAATTCATTTTGCATCTTATTTGAAGAGCTGCAAATAGACCAATTCCTTATCTGGCAGATGACCAACCAATTATATCCCTCAGTAAGCCAATGACCCAAGAGCCAACACTCACTTACTTTGTAAATAGAAGGTATGATCTGGTCCATTTTCAGTCTGTGAAAGACAAAGACATCATAAACTGCAGACACGGCCAATACAGTCACGCCTTGTTCCTTCCACAACATACTGCACCCAGCACAGAGTCCTGTCCCTAGGAACCAGCCCCAGGTGCTCAATGAGTAGCCTCTGGTGGAGCAGTGCTTCACATAACACAGCAAAGAAAGCAGGAAGAAGAAGCTGGCTCCCACATCGGCCCTTCCCACGACACCTGCCACCGCTTCTGTATGAATCGGGTGGGAGGCAAACATTAGGCCAGCAATGAAGGTCCAATGTCCATCACCAAGGAGGATCTTGGAGAAGCTTGTGTAGAGACCGGTGACTGCCGCATGCAACAGAATATTGACAAGATGGTAGCTCCAGGGGTTCAAGCCTCCAATGGCGTGATTAAAGCGGAAAGAAAGGGTACAGAGTGGCCTATAGGACTTGTGGCTGCCACTATGGGTAAGAAGAGTCCCCCAAAAATCATTGTAGAATATGTGAGTCCATGGCGTTTCTGGGAGAAGATCCTGATTAGTCTTGATAGCTCGGCTAAAAAACAAAATTATTTTTTAAAATAGAATTAAAAATAAAATACATTTTAAGTGGAAATAAATGCAGTGACATTGTTACATTATTCTCTTAGCTCCAATGTTGAGTGCTAAATGACATGATGCTTCATTTTAGTAGGACTGTGGCTATATAGGATAAATATAAACAAAGGAAGTCTGTGTTGTCTAATTTTGGAGGTACTACAAAAAACTGCTAGTCCCTCAAGATAATCTTCCCCATTTCACAATTATACATTTTTTTCCCTTTCACTAAGGGTATTGTTCCATGCTGAAATGTAATTATCCCTAAGATGGAAAAACATTATATCTTGTCAACTCTTTATACTTAATCCTAGAAGAGATCTTAGTGACCCCGTTAGTCCAAAACCCTCATTTTACACATGAGTAAACTGAGTCAGAGGTCTGAATGACTTTCCCAAGATCATATCAGTAATAGGTGAGGCAGAGGGGGGGGATCTGAACCCAGGTCCTCTGACTACAAATCTATCTTCACATGAATGAATTTATCAGGTTTTTTTTTAAACAAATGTTAATAAAGAGAAAAATTAAAACTAAAAAAAAAAGACACCTAATAGCGAGTAAGGAGTGCTGGGGTAAGGGAGAACAGAAAGACTATCTTCCACTTGAGTGGGGAAAGCTCTCCCTCTCCCCTTCACTTTAATTGCCTGAACCTTTCATGACTTAGCTAGAGTCCCACCACCTGTCTTTCTTGATCACTCCAACCCCCTTCTGATTTCCTACAGCTGTTTCTGCCTGTGTGTCTCATCTGGACATTTTCCTTGTTCCATATGTGCATGTGTTTCTTGACTCCCCAACTAGACTTCAAGATGCTATAAGGCCGGGACTATGTCTTATGCTTTTCATGGTTTCTGCATAGCACCTTGGACAGCACAGAGCACATAGTAAGCATTGCCCCAGCAAACACCTGATGTAGGTGGAGCCAAGTCAAAGAAAACTTGCCTGCTTCTCAATTTGCTTTAGGCATGAATGTAGCAATTGGTCCCTAAGACGACAGTTAAGGAACAGATTTTGAAACCTTCCAGTTAGTAAACGTTACAGGGCTTGAGCAGAAGTACTAACAGGCCTCCAAAGCATGTGTGCTGTTAAAATTCCCAAGCTTATTTTGCAAACATCTCTTCTCACCTCCCCACCCTTGTCCATCCTACTGTAAGCTCTTTGAAGGCAACAGCTGAATGAGTTATTTTTTTCTTCATCATTGTATACTCAGCACTTAGTACAGGCCTGCATTTAGAAGGTGTTTGATAAACATTTGCTGACTTGAATTCTCAAGTAATCTTCTTTTCCACCATCATTCACACAAAGGTTGATCAGATTTTATTTGAAGGGCCACACACTCAAAAAAGATGTAGACCCCTGAAAATATTTTCCCCATTGGTCTGTCCATGACATTATTCCATTGTTTTGGGTTTCCATTATTAAAATAGATTACGGTGACAGGTTTAGAGCTAGAAAGGACCACAGAGCTAGTTGTGTCTAACACATTCAGAAAAGGGAACTGAGTCTGAGGGCAACTTTCTCAATGTCACAAAAGTGCTAAAACCATGCTCTGACTAATACTCAGATAACTGACTGTTACATACTTTACACAGAAAAAAAATCAAAATTCAAACTGTTAAAGTATAAGAGTTACATGTCTCTGATACATTAAATATAAGAAGATTCAAATCCAGGTCCTCTGACTCTATATTTTTTCCCTTGCGGTACATGATTAAAAAACAAAGAAAGGGGTGACTTCAGTTGCCTTCAGACCAAAAAGAGTTTGAGAGCTGCCATCAGATCGGGATGTCTACTGGTTAGGAGCCCTCTATGTATCTAGCATTTTGAGGGCAGAGGAGATTTCAAAAGGAGTCATTCCAAAAGACATAGAGGTCCCAAGGCAGGCAGGTTTAAGATGACATAAAGGCATAAAGCAGTGGGCACTGGTGCTCTAAGGTAAACTTCATTTGCATTAGGCTAGTCCCAATGGGCTATATTGCCAAAGTACTCTATCAGCAGAATTTTCTCCAAAGGATTAAAACATTCTGAATGCTTATAATTGCTTGTGGCATTTGGGGAAGGGACAATAGACTCCATGAAACCATGTTTTGAATAACACTAAGTTAATTGAGTGCCTACCATATTTTAATAGTTTGACTTTGAGTTTTGATTTTTTTCTATGCAGAGAACAAGAGTTACAAGTCTGTATGTATTGACTTTGTGCTAAATGAATTTCCATATAAATTGGCTTTTAAAACATTAGAAACAGATGTTATTTGGGATCCATTAAATTAAAACACCCTGCAATGACATTCATCAGAGTCTAACCCAGGAGTAATCGCTTAAGACTTGGTAGGTTATAATTAAAATTGAAAAGAAATACAAAAACTGACAAACTGCCAAACAGCATTGTCAGGAATGACTGAGCTTCTACAAGACCAGGATGAAACCCTCGCTGGCCTTTGCACCAAACCATTAATTGAGACATTAGTATGAATATCATTGAAATCAGGGAGAAACATCTACATCATATCCATCATGTCCACATTTGGCAGCTCAATGACAAATGAATCTGCTGAGAGACTGACAAGCTCACCTAGGACAGGAACGGTAGGTAGGGGGCATGACGCACATCAACAGATTTGCCTTTCTAAAATGGATAAGGACGAGGTCATTTCTCCAGAAACTACAATTCTTCTGGTCATCAACTCAGTATCACAAGCACTAGCATGTAAAGAGAGGACTCCAAGAGTTTAATTTTATTAACTGTTGATTTACAGGAGTAAACTCAGATACGCATGATTCCTGTGTGCTATAGGCTACACAAAAATCTTACAAACCAATCAAGAAATCAATCAACAAGGATCTACCATAAACCAATCAAGCATCTTCCTTGTGCCAGACACAGGCATTGGGAATTCAAAGACAAGCATGAAATAGTCCCAGCCCTTGAGGAAGTCACATTCTATGGGGGGAGAGGGGATTGAGGGATGGAGGTGAAAATATATACAAAATGAAGACAAGATGATTTGGGAGGAAGACATTAGCTGGAGGTATTAGGGAAGACTTCACATACAAGGTAGAAATTGAGAAGAGTTTTGGTGAAAACTGGGGATTTTAAGATGCAGAACTGAGGAGGCAGGAGGGCCAGTACAAAGGCATGGAGACGGGGCGGCTAGGTGGCGCAGTGAATAGAGCACCGGCCCTGGAGTCAGGAGTACCTGAGTTCAAATCCGGCCTTAGACACTTAACACAAAAAACTAGCCGTGTGACCTTGGGCAAGTTACTTAACCCCACCTGCCCTCCAAAAAGCAAAAAAAAAAAAAAAACACAAAGGCATGGAGAGAAAAGATGATGTGCTGGTTGTTGATGAGAAGGTCAATTTGGATGAACTTTAGAATTCATGGAAGGGTGTCATATATAATAAGCCTAAAAAAAGTAGAGTAGGGTCAGGGTGTAAAGATCTTAAAGTTTATCTTAGATGTATCTGTCATCTTCATCATTGTCAGCAGGAGCACTTATGCAGCATTTTAATGTGTATTAAGCATCTTGCAAATATGATCTCATTTTATCCTGATAACACCCCTTGGATGTATGGGCTATTATTATCCCAATTTTAGAGATAAAGAGACAGAGGGAAATGGAGGCTAATTGACTTGGTCATACAGCTAGTAAGTGTCAGAGGATATATTTGAACTCAGGCCTTCCTGAGTCCAGGTCCAACATTCTATCCACTGAGTTAACAATCTGCCTGCTAATATACTGCCTGGATACTATTGATTACAGGGCTGGCAAGGACTTGTATTTAAGGAAGATTGCCTTGGCAAATGAATGGAGAATAGTTGGAAGATTGAAAAGACTCAAGGAATGACATCAGGTTTCTCTAGATCAAGAGAAAATATTCCTGGTGAAACAAAAATGATGAAAGAAGGAATAAGAGGAGAGAAAAAATGTGACTGTATAAAAATATATTATGCCTGGCAAGTCTTAAATATACAAGAAATAGAAAGGAAAAAAATTAATTGCTCTGTCAGGATTTTTAGTCAATTCATACCACTATGACTAAGAAGACATGCTGGTCAGAGTGTGAACGTCATATTATAGATTATATACATGCCCACGATGAAAGCTATTTCAGGGGCATTGAAACAATCATATATTAATACAATTCAAAGAATATGTAGACAAAAGATCTTGAATGATGTAAATGTATTTTCTTACCAAATCTATGAACCAGACTGTGGATCAGAGATTTCACTGATGTTGGATACTCCCAGTGATGAAACATCCTTTACGAAAGCAATCTGCAACTTAGTTTTCAAGATTTGCTGAGAGTTTAGGTGAGTTACTCAGGATCATTATGTCAGAGAAAGGACTAAGACCCAAGAATTCTGGGTTCTATGCTTAGCCTTCTGTCTACTGCACTTTGCTTTTTGCTATATTACAAATAAACATAAGGGAAAATTCTCCTGGTGTTATAAATCAGTCCAAAATTATAATAGACAAGCATCATATAATACTCAGGTGGGGAACACTAGCTGGGGAAAAGACTTAACAAAAATGAATTTCAATACTGATATAATTTCTGGGTTTGTTTTTTTGACAATGTTGATTATTCAATGAGCCAGGCTAATGATAACAGAGGAAATTTCTCTAGACACTATGGAAAGAATGGGAAGAAATTACATGAAAATAGACTATTTTAGCCACAGCACTCTAGAAGAAATGCAGAAGTACTCTAGATTGAGTTAAGACAAAAGAGGACTTTACTTAGGTCCTCTGGGTTGACTGATGAGATTGTGACTTAATTGGGACCTAAGAATGGATAGTGTTTGTACTTTCTGCTATCCCTTAAGGATGATTGGCTTAAGGATGATATAGGAACTTCCCAAGTCAAGATGAAAGAAGACTTTACTTGGGTATTCCATATTGATTGAGGAAATTGTGACTTACTGAATGATATGCTTTGTTTAAGACTAAGTGGCCACCTAAGTAATTAAGTTGTAATGGTATATTGTTGTGAATGTTGTGCTCTAGTTTCTTGAATGTTTTGCTTTAGTTAATGCTGAATAAGTAGAGAGTTTACTATACTGTGTGATTAGATCCTTAAAGTTATTCACAGCATCATCCCTCAGGAGAGTTGCTCATGATTAGTTTTACAACCAGCAAATAATGAACCACCATTACTCAAAGTGAAAAAGACACATCTTCAGACCTTTAAAGTTTCATTCTTAAAAGGCTATGCCAATAAAGCACATACTTTGGCAGGTACTAACAAAGTGGCAGAGTTTCAAGCATAGGCCCTATGATGAACTAGGGGGTCTCAGAGTGAGACACTAGAAGGAGCACTGATTTTGGATTCAAATGACTCAGATTCCAATCTCCCCACTGTTATTTACTAGTAACGATTTAAGGCAACAAGCAACATTTGAGCGTAGCAGGAAGAGCACTAGACTTAAGTTCTACCTTGAAGAAGCTATTTAACCTCTCTGGGTCTCAGTTTCCTTATCTGTACAATATAGAGGTAGGCTTAGAGAGTCTCTATGTCCTTTCAGCTCTAAATGTTAGAATATCAATGTGGGTATACACCCAATCAATACATTTTGAATCTCCTCTATGAGGAGACTTTCAAGAAGGGGCTGGCCAAAATATTCATCATGCAGAAATTGACATGGTGAGGAGCCTCTCCAAGCTTATCTAAGGCTAGATGACTTGGCTCAAAGCTTTTCCAACTTAATGGAGCCTGCCGGAGGTTACTCACTGCACACAAAAACCTTTTAGAACTGAGGGTCACTTTCATACCACTATAATAGGCATCAGAGTGAGATATGAGTTTTTATTAAGGTGCCCTTTTGTGCAGTTAGGTGGACCAGTGGAGAGCATGCTGGACCTGGAGTCAGCAAGATTCATCTTCATGAGTGCAAATCAGGTCTCCAACACTTTTTAGCTGTGTGACCCTGGGCAAGTCACTTAACCTTGTTTGCCTCAGTTCCTCATCTATAAAATTATCTGGAGAAGGATATGGCAAACTACTCTAGTATCTCTGCCAAGAAAAACCCAAATGAGGTCACAAAGAGTCAGACATGACTAAAAACCAACCAAACAGAATGTTCAGAGGGAGTAAATAGAAACAAACATGATGTAGTCTGAGAAGGATACCAAAAGTCCTTCCAAAAACCTTTCAGACTTAGCTGTTCTGATCAATACAATGATCCAAGACAATTCCAAAGAGCTTATGATGAAAAAAAATGCTATTTGCCTCCACAGAAAAAACTGATGAACTGTGAGTGCAAACTGAAGCATGATTTTCTCACTTTTTGCAATACAGCTAAGAAGGAAATAGGTTTTGCATGATTTCATGTGCAGAAATGATATAGCTTTTCTTGTCTTCTAAGTTGGGTGGGAAATGGGAGGGAAGGAGAGAATTTGGAACTCAAAATTTAAAAAGAAAACAATATTAAAAATAAATAATAAATTTGAAAAACATTTAAGGAAAAAAGTCTCTTTCACTACTTGGCCACTAGAACTGGAATTTCTATAGTAGCATTTTTTTTTCCCCCAGGACTTAAGTTACTGCTTCAAGAATGCCTGGGTAAATGAAAATGAATTCCCTGGTTGGACAAATATATTATTATTTACTCCTAAAAGATAGAGTGGTAAAGGGGTAACTATCTTGGTTTCCTAGTCACAGGACACAGATTCAAATCCTGCTTCTCATGCTTACCTACTGTATTAACTTGGGCAAGTCACTTTCTTCTTTAGACCTTGGTTCCCTAATACATCAAGGGAGAGGTTTGAGCTAAATGCTCTCTAAGCTCCCTCCAAGGTCTGATCTATGATCTTATAAGTATGTGTGGGAACTCCCCATATGAATTTAGACTGAAATTATAAATCTATGATCCTCTAAGGACAACATGCTTGTTGGAAAGGAACACGGAATTATCCAAAAAAATACAGGATCTGCAGTCAGAGACCTAGACTCAAATCCCAACTGGAACATTGCTTATATGAAAAGGAGCAAATCATTTAATCTCCCAGATTTTTCATATGTGTAATGACAGACGTATGAGATGACCTCTGAGCGCCCTTCCAGCTTAAGCTGTATACACACACACACACACATATATTTGTTTTGCTTTGCTTGGGTTTTGAAGATGCAACATCACAGGATTAACTCATGCTAATCATGTGGTCCACTAAAACTTCCAGATCTTTTTCACACAAACTTTTATACAGACATGCCTTCAATATCTTAAACATGTACAATTCATTTTTAAGCCAGAAATAGGACTTTATATTTATTCCCATAAATTTCATCTTTAAATAAATCCATTTTTATCTCACTTTTCTCATTTATTTTATAAGTCTCTTCTCCCAGATCTGTGCTATATACAATATTGAAATCAAATCCCCTCTATGCCTTCATGAAGGTCACTAACAAAAATGGTGGGCATCTTATTGGCTAATACATTTATGTTAAATCACTCTCCTCTCTTTTTGCAAGTGGAGGGCAGGAGGGGATGAAGATCAATTACCAGAACAGGGGCAGCTGACAGAGAAGCTTGGGCTTAAGGTCTAAAAAGCATTTTTACCTTCCTAGATAAAGTGTTGCATAATTATTAAGTATTGTTGTTATGATCACCACTCCTACTGCTGCCAAGCCAGGCTTAGAATTCCAGAGAGAAAATGAAAATTATTAACTTTTTAATCCAGTTAAGCAGAAGGTTATTTTAGCTAACAAAGATTCTCATCCAATCATAAATTGTACTTACCAAAGGCATTTTTAAATTATACAAGTGAGAAATCCCAGCAGATTTAGGTGACAGTTATCTTGTGTGCTCAAAGCAGCAACCCAGTACATTCATTCATCACCCATTTATTAAGGGCTTTTTTTCCCAGCACTGTGATAGTTGCTAGGAATGGATAGAAAAAGAAAAAGAAACTAGCCCTTGCCCTCGGGGAGGCTATATTCTCTTGAGGGAATACCACATGTACACATAAAACTAATTCCCAATAATACAAAATCACTGGGGAAAGGATGACCGTCTGGGGTATGATCTTAAGACAACTGCTTTAGGAGCAGCCATGTCAGACTGAAATAGAAAGGTGGTCACTAATTATAATAAAAATCCCAGTAGGGTGCATATTGACATAGTTTTAAAATGTAATGTCTTATTGAATTTTTATTTATTTTGCCAAATATTATCTCATTACATTTCAATCTGCTCTGGCAGTGGGGAAAGTTGCTACAAGAGTATCCCATAGCTGACACTTCTGACTTAGACCACCGGGAAGTTAAGATACTTGCCCAAGGTCATATAGCCACTGTGTATCAAGGACAGAAATTAAATACAGGTATTCCTGGCTTTGGGGATACAACTATACCCACTCTGCCATGATACCTCTCTCAATTATTATAGCTAGCATTTACATAGTACTTTAATATTTGCAAGGCACTTCACATATATAATCTTAGTTGACCCTTGAAACTTTGCTACAAAATAGGTACTATCATTAATCCCATTTCAGAGATGTGGAGAATGAGGGTGGGGAAAGATAAGTGACTTTCCAGGCTCAAACTAATGTAAACGTCTGAGGAAGGATTTGAACTCAGGTCTTCCTGTCTCCAAGCTCAGCACTCAATCACAGTGCCTGGCACAAAGCAGACACTTAATAAATGTTTATTGATTAGTTTATTGATTGAACCACTTTGCCATGTAGGTAGGTATCTAAAAAGACAATCTGGATGGACTATAGAGTATAAAGGACAAGAAGAAATATGTAATGAATCTGGAAAAGTTAGAACGAAGCCAGACTGTGTAAACACATCAGAAATTCTCTATTCCTAACATTTTTATTTTTACTTTATTTTTCTCTTCCTCATGAAATACTCCACATTTTTGTCATTGCTTTGCCATTCACATAATAAAAATATTAATATTTTCAATATAGTTGTATAATAACTACATCAGTCAAAGCGTCTGCCTAATATTGTGATGTACTAAAACACATAAGCCACACTTCTCTCTAGTGCTTAAATAAATCAGAGTTCCAAAGAAAATGGGCACAAGAAATATCTGGCTTTCCAAAGTTGAATTTGGACTGCACAAGGAGCAACAGGATGCATTTTCACAGCCAAAGGCAGTCTCAAGGATAACTAGTAGCCTGAAAAGGCTATGGTTTACCACATGTTTGATGGAATTATCTGATGAAAAAGAAAGGTCACAATTGGCACCTGTTGCTGTCCTAGGTGCTACTGGGCTACAGAATCAAAGGAAAAATAGTCCAAGCATTCTTGGTACAATGAGGCAGCCCAAGTTGAGGATTATTTAAACAATACATTTTATATGGCATCTTCAGTTAAAAGATTCACCAGCTCACACAAACTTGCTGAAATAACTCAAAGGCAAGTAAGCTCAAATACATAGTCATTTTTCTAACAGAGTTCATATCTTACAGAGGCAATGTATCCTACAGGATGGGTCATACTCAGAAGGCATAGCCTTAAGTCAGAAAGGATTATATTAACCACAGCTACAGGATGAGATACCAAGCAAAGTGATGGATATGAGAATTTCTTGGCCATGACAATTAAAAGGAAAAACTAAGAAGGACTAAAGAATACAGGTGAGGAAAGTGGGAGCAGTACTCCTGCCAGATTCATCAGAGATATGGGTTACCTATTCACCTAAGTCTTATCTATTCCTGGAATGAGACCTCAACCAAATCACTTAAATTGAATTCATGACTCCACTTCAATCAACCCGAAAAGCCAAGATTTTTATTTTTTATTTTTCCATAAAACCAAGTCTTTATTTGAGTGGTCTCTTGGTGTTGAAGTTCATAGAATCATAGAATTTAGATCTGCAAAAGGCTTAAAGACTGCCTAGCCCAACCATCTCATTTTAAGCAAGTCAAAAAGTGAAGTCCAGAGAGGTTCAATGATTTGACAAAAGTCCCAAAGCTAAGAAAAAGTAGAGTTGGAATTGGAACTCAGGCACGTGCCCTCAGTCTCTCTCTCTCTCTCCCTCCCTCTCTCTCCCTCCCTCTCTCTCTCTCTCTCTCTCTCGCTCTCTCTCTCTCTCTCTCTCTCTCTCTCTTTCCACCTCTCTCTCCCAAATAACTTGATTTACCTGTTTTCCACTGCTAAAAATATATCTTCACTAATTGGAATCATGACTTTATGGTGTTCTGGGTTTTGGCATATCATGACTAAGTTGTAATTGTCCCTCTAATAAGAACAGGATAAATGTCATTCTAGAAAAATAACTGCTCAGACTGATCTTTTTTCTTCACGGATGCTGTCATTTTTTTTCTCTACCTACAATTTAATGGATGTGAGGAGATTTTTATTTTTAGATACATATTTTAATGCACCCTTGCCTTGCTCATTAGAAATGTTTTCACTCTTTCCTTCCTTTGTTTTTATATACATGAGGAGATGATCACAGATCACACAGAGCATTCTTGTTGATACTCTGGGCATGTCATGGAACCCAGAGCTAAGATAAATGCTCCATGATTTAGCACTACAGCTTGCACTTAGGGAAAGGATAAAGTACTTGACTTCAAATAGGGAAGAACTGAATTCACATCCTACATATGACCCTCCTACATATGATACTAGCTGTGGGATTATGCATAGATCACTTGATTTTTCTGATCCTTGGCTTCATCATCAAAAAAATGGGCATAATGAAATCTAAGGTAAAGAGAGTAGGATGTTTTCTTTTGTGTGGGGGGTGGGAGCTTTGATTTCACTGGTATATGGAACTTCTAATGAGGGAATTCCCTCTATTGATGCAGATTGTACCTGCTTGGCAACTTAGAGCCTTAAGTATCACCTGGGGGTACTGATAGGTTAAGTAATTTGCCCAGGATCACAAAGCTAGCATACTTCAGAGGCAGAGCAGGAATCCAGGTTTCCCGATTTTGAAGTCACTTCCCTATACACCAGTGGTTCTCAACCTGTGGGTTATGTTCAATTTGTAACAATGAAAATAGATCCTGCATATCAGATAGATTCATAACAGTAGCAAAATTACAGTTTTGAAGTAGCAACGAAAATAATTTTATGGTTGGGGGTCACCACAACATGAGGAACTGTGTTAAAGGGTCACAGCATTAGGAAGGTTGAGAACCACTGCTATACACTTTGTTGTTAATGTTGCTGCTGCCGCTACAAGTCATTTCAGGCATGTATGTACTCTTTGTGACCCCCTTTGGGTTTTTCTTGGCAAAGACAATAGAGAGGTTTTCCATTTCCTTCTCTAGCTCATTTGACAGATGAGGAAGCTGAAGCAAATGGGATTAAGTGATCTGCCCAGGATCACAGAGTAAGTCTGTGGCCACTTGAACTCAGGTCTTCCCAATCCAGGTCCACTGCACCACCTCCCTAGGAACTATCATATACTGTCTTTTGAAGTGCTTTCTGAAACTCTTCCAAAAATGGTTGCCAGTAGAATATAAGTACTTTAAGGAAGGGAATAAATAGTTATTGTCTTCATATCTCCTAAGTATAGCCTCATAATCACTTAATCATCACATAGTAATCACTAAAACAACAACAAATCAGCTCTTCTAGAATTGATTTAAATAATATGAATAAAGATTGAGACTCCAGATAGATCAGATTCTTGGCTCTCACAATAAGACAGTTTCTAAAAGTATATCAGATTGAACAAAAGGACTCTCCAGGGGTTGAACTACAGAGTAGCCTGGCTCCTCTTATAAGACATCAGTTTTGTTGGTCCTATCAAGGAAACATAAATATCCAAGCAGATGGAGTCACAGTGGAAATCTCAGTAAAACACGTGCAGAGAAATATGTCAAGAGACCTGAAATTCACTCACTTTGCAAAGCATTCACTTTCTACTTGATAAACTTCTGAGTACAAGAGTGACTGTGTGTGTGTGTGTGTGTTAGGACAATTCTTAGAAGATAAAACTATTTTAATTTTGCAATCATTAGTATTCAGCAGAGTTTATGGGTTTATCATCACAAAGCAAAAATATTCAAAATGTTGCTTTCATATTATGTACAAAATGTTGCTTTACTTTACCCTAATCCATTAATCTTAAAATGTTATTACAAAACTAAAAGGGTCCTAGAAAACCTGGGGTAAGAGAGGGCTTTAGCAGTCTTTGAGGAACAGTTTTCATGACCAAAGGAGATACCCATCACCTGGGAATGGTTCCTGAATGTAAAGAAGTATTACTTCTATGAAAAATGATGAATGAATATGAAGAACACAGACAAACATGAGAAGACAAATGAACAATGCAATGTGAATTATGCAGAACCATGAAATACACACAGACATATCATGCTTACAACAATGAAAATGAGAACAAGAAGAAAAATGAAACTTCAAACTAGATTATTACAATGACCAATCTTAGAGACAAAGAAGTCACGAGAAAATTCACCGCCCTCTCTTCTATATAGAGGTAAAGTGGACTGGAAGTGTGGAGCATTACATATATGGTCTGATTTAGTTGATGTCTTGGTTAGCTTTGCAAAATTGCTTTATTTTATCTCTTTCTTATTTGCTTATTGAAAGATAGTTTTCTGGGTCTGGAGGGAGGTTATATACATTTGGAAATAAAAGTTTCATAAAATATATAAAAGGTTCTTTTAAAGAAAGGAAAGAAATGTTGCTATGCGGGCTAAGTAGGTAACCTAGAATTTTATATTATAAAGTCTAACAAAAACCATACTTATCAACATTTTGGCCTGCCCACATCCCTTTTGTACTCTGAAATACAGATTTCATTTTATATATGTATACATATACACACATCTGAGAAATATCAAACTTTGAACATATTGCTGCAACACACACAAAACATGGGAAGTTTCAACAGAATAGCTTGTGATGACAGGGTATGCAGACATCTCTACAATAAAATCAGCCTCAGAGTTAAATCAGAAAGCTCTTCTGAACACAGCAATCCACTGATGCTGATGAAAAACAGATCCAGTCTATGGAAAATGCTCTAATTTAAAACTAACACAGATGAACCTATGCGGAGTACTTTAACATTTGGTCCTCAAACCACCAGCAACTTTCTAATTTGTCATGAAAAGCCAGAGTCTCTCATCTCAACGTTGAGGGGAGAAGAAGACAAATCTATTTTACCAATTGAAATGGAGGAGGGTTCTGTGATGTTTCTTGTTTATCTCCACTCTTTGACCAAAGTTGTAAGATCATGTAATAAATTAACCCATACTATCTCTCCTATCTACAGAACTCCACTTCAAGTTACCTCCTTTTGTAGATATTATATAAAATCAAAGTGATCCTGGCCTTCAAGAAGAGCTACATAAGAAGAGTACTATTTAACTCCAAGATGCAGTTGTGTATTCCTGGACAATCTCCAATGAGGGGAAACCCACTAAGTTCCCAAGAAGCTCACTCCACTTGGGAGAGTCCTTAGGGTCATGGAGGAATTTCCCTCCATCCTCCTTAAATCTGCCTCTTTGCAACTCCTTAGGGTTCTTGGTTCTGCCCAAATGTACCAACTAGCACAAATCTAATTTCTTTTCTGCACAACATTCTTTCCAGTCCTAGAAGATACATATCATGCCTCGCTCCATGTCTTCTATTTCACAGCCTAAACATCTCCAGCTCCTTCATTAATATTCATATGGCATGAGTTGGAGGCCCTTCCCCATCCCTCCTCTGAACACTCTCCATATTTTAAATATCTGTCTTTTAATATGATATTCATAAATGGATGTAATGTTCCATATATAGCCTGGCCATGTTCTAGATACCATGCATTTCTTAATGCAACCAAGATTTGCATGATTATTTTTGGCTTCCACATAACATTGTTGACTCATATCAAGTTTACAAATCCCTATGAAATCCCTCATCCTTTTCAGACAAACTGCTATCGATCTGTGCCTAACACTTGTGAAGGTATTTTTTTTCACTGAAGGATAAGACTTCAAATTGATCAATATTAAGTATATATTTTGGCAGAAAGAGTTTCCTCATCCCAGAATTCTCTGTGACCAATGAAAACAAAGATTCAGTCCCCATCCATTTCTATCTTATGAAATTGACATAAATATAAACCAAGCATTCTCAACCTAGATTTATGAACTTGAAAAAATAGATTTTTGACAAATATTTTAATAGAAATGATTTCTCTTGTAATACTATATGTTTTGTTGAAAAACAGTATTCTGAAAAGTGTTCTATAGGTTTCACCAAGTGACCAAAGATATCATAATACAAATAAAATTAAAACTCTTTGGTGTCACTACTCTTTGAGTTGTGGGTCTAGGGCTCTGTCATCTGACATGTTTGCTACCCCTACCACTGTTGTATCATCCCAAAACCTGATAAACATGGCATATATCCCTTGATCTAAGTCAGCAGTTCTCAGACTTTCCCCTACACATTCTTTAAAATTACTGACAAGCTTTCCATATTGTTGCTATTAGTTATATCTATAAAACATAACTGTATTAGAGATCAAAGTATCTTATTATTATGAAAAGAGTCTTGACTTTGTCGTTTTAAGGACTCCCCAGATTTCCCCAGAGCACACTTCAAGAATTGTTGATTTAAGTCATTGATTAAGAAAGTTGAACAGCACAGAGCCAAGAAAGAACAAACTAGCTAGAGAACTCTACTGGAAATCTCTTTACAAGCTGACATTGAACCATTCTTCGGGTTCAGTCATTTAAAGAGGTTCAAATTACTATTAACTAAATGTGAAAGTAAAAAAAAATATGCCTATAAGCTGTATATTGATGTAGAAAACCACAAATTAACATTATTTATTTTGTATTGTATTTTTGTTCATTTTGTTAAACATTTTCCAATTACAACTTAATCTGGTGTTTTGAGATCCAGCAGTTTCACATCTCTGGTCTAGCCCACGTCCCTCTCTTCTTTCCTTAAAAAGAATATGAAAGACATTTTCAAAAGCCTAAGTATCTCTACAGCATTTCCTTATCTATCAGTTCAATAACCCTGTCAAAAAAAGGAAATGAAGCTAGTCTGATATGACCTGTTCCTTAATTAATCTATTAAAGATATAATCATCCCCATTTTTCTAAGTGTATACTAACCATCCCTTTGATAATAAATAGGTTCTAAAATTTTTGCCAGCAAGTAAAGTCAAGCTCATTGGCATCTAATTAACAGACTTCTTTTGCTTACATCCCAATCCTGTGGTTTTCCAGCCTAGTAACAATATGACACAGACTTTTCAACATAGTTTAAAATAAGGAAGAATCCATTAGCTCTTTTAGCAGAGTGACCAACTCTTGTGCTTCTATATATTCCAAGATTTGTGGCATCTACTTTGAAATCTGAACTATTAAAACATCTATGATCTGCATATGTCTA
The DNA here is from genome assembly GCA_028646575.1 of Pseudocheirus occidentalis. Classification (NCBI taxonomy): domain Eukaryota; kingdom Metazoa; phylum Chordata; class Mammalia; order Diprotodontia; family Pseudocheiridae; genus Pseudocheirus; species Pseudocheirus occidentalis. The sequence goes on from CM053597.1 coordinate 186,177,198, forward strand.
AGAAGACTTAACTGAAGGAGGCCTAATCTAAAAATCTTATAGAAACAGAGTTCATCTCAGAAATTCTATGAATTCATAAAATTGTGATGTATAACTTAAAACTTCTTATTGGTTACACTGAGATAATAAGCAGAGAGTAACAGTAATATTGTACAATGATTTGCTGCAAATGACTTAGCTATTCTCAGTAACACAATGATCCAAGACAATTTCTAAGGACTTGTGATGAAAAACACTATCACCTCCAGAGAAAAAAACTGATGGAATCTAAGTGCAGATTGAAGTATGGTTTTTTAACTTTATTTTTCTTAGGGTTTTTTTCAGCCTGTGTTTTCTTTCACAACATGACTAATATGGAAATATGTTTTGCATGACAGCACATGTAAAACTATGTAAAACTGCTTGCCTTATCAACAAGGGTAAGGGAGGGAGAGAATTGGTACTCAAAGTTTTAAAACATGAATGTTGAAAACTATTTTTATATGTAATTGGGGAAATAAAATATTAAATAAATTTTAAAAAAATAATAAGGGGTTGTACAGATGCAGTACGAAATGAAGCTCAACTCATACCACTTCAGAATAGGCTCTACATGGAACAAAAATAGAACATTATCTTTGAGGAGTTAGATTAAATCCCTGTATCACAGAATTTCAGAGTTAAAAGGGATCTGAAGCCATATAGTCTAATTCACACTGGAACTAGAATCTCTCTGACAACATGCCTGGAAAATGCTTCTCCAGCCTTGAAAAAGTGTTTAATTCTCCTGTCTGGAAAATTCAATATACTGGAAGAAAGTGGAATGTATTTAAAGAATCTGTGGTCAACATATATGCTAAATTTTCATTGAGGCAATTAAGATCATTTTTGGTTAGATGTATTTTGGACTATATTATAGAATCAGAGATTTAAAAATTCAAGGGACGTCAGAGGCCATCTAGTTTGGCTCCCACATTTTACGGATGATAAAACTGAGACGCAGAATGATTAGGTGACTTGCCCAGAGTCATGCAGGTAGTAGTTTGAATTTGAACCATGTTCTTTAAGTCTCTGGAGTCAATTCTCCCTCTCCCTCTCCCTCTCCCTCTCCCTCTCCCTCTCCGTCTCTCTCTCTCTCTCTCTCTCTCTCTCTCTCTCTCTCTCTCTCTCTCTCTCTCTCTCTCTCTCCCTCTGTGTGTATGTATATACATACTCACACACATGCATATATACACACATATGTTGTATATGTATATATGTATATGTATACACATACAGAGATAGATATAGTTAAACTACCATACTTTCTCCTTTAAATACTATCTGTATCGGGCTTTGAAGACAAACACAGATTACAAAAGGCACAGAGACCAAGATACCACATTATGTACATAAATGGTCTACACAAATAAGAGGGTGGAAAAATAACAAAACAAGATTAGGGGAAACATTTCTCCTTAGAAGCTCTTCTACCACAGTGGGCTCAAGGCCAGATCTCCTACTGCCACTGACTCAGCCTATACCTTATTATCCATTGTCCATATTGTTTTCTTTATACCAATACAAGATAAATCCCTTAACTAATCTTTGACTCAATAGGGATCCCTCAAAGAGATCTGTGATGTCATATGTTTGGTTGTTTCCCCTCATAACTCAGAACAGAATCCATTCATTCCTGCCCAAATCATGCAAATCTTGCCAAGGTCCATGGAAATATTCACCATGAGGACTCCACCCAGTCCACCAGCCCCTCAAATGCATTGTAACAATTAATTCTGTTGGGTGGAAGATGCAGTAAATGAAAGACAATCATATCCCTCGTAGGTTGTGATGTCATTCATCTAAAGCAACAGTTCTCAACCTTCTTAATGCCACGACCCTTTAATACTCATATGTGGGGATATTGTGACCCTTTAATACTCATATGTGTGCGTATCTGCATGTGGGCAGACCCGCCTGGAGACAGAGGAGCCATGTCTCGGTTCCTAAGACCATCGGAAATATGTGTTTTCTGATGGTCTTAGGTGACCCCTATGAATGGGTTGTTTGACCCCCAAAGGGTTTGCAACCCACAGGTTGAGAATTGCTGATCTAAAGTAAGAATGACCATATACAAACTCCAAGAAGGACTGCAAAAAGAATTTCAAGCAACAAAGGAGAAGACCTGGAAACAGGCAGAGAGAGCACCACAAAAATATGTAGCAGACAAAGGCAAAGGATAGACTCAAGGTGACAGGACCAGATTGGAAATATGGAAAGCTCTGCAAACAGGCCTATTTGGCTGCAAACCAAAGAACAATCTTCATGTGTCTAAAATATGGGATGGACTATGGGTTAGGAAGAAGCCTTCTTCCTGCCGCATTCTTACACATGGCTAGCAAGGCTCACAAGTGCTTCAGTTTTGTTTTAATATGAAAAATAATATGTTTTGCATCTCATACCTTTGTAAATAAAAATAAAAAGCAGTGTTAAAAATCATATGTGTTTTTGTATTCTTGATGGAAGCAGATGAAATGGAAATTCGCAAAAAATGGGCTACCATCTTGGAATCACATTCTAGAGCAGGATTTCTTAACCTAGAGTCGAAGAACTTTTTTTTTTAATATTATGATAACTATTTCAATAGAACTGGTTTCCTTTGCAGTCCTATGAATTTGATTTTATACATTTGAAAAAAGGATTCTACAAAGTTCTTGGCTTTACCAGATGGCCAAAAAGACACACGAAACAAACAAACAAAAAAAAGTAAGGACCTCTCTAAAGCAATTTAACAACTAAACACTTGGCTACATTGGGGGAGGTGGGGTAAAGGGTAAGGGGTGAGATAATGCCATGCTTTGTGTCAAGGTCACTGCAGTAAAACTACATTGATTTAAGCACTGAGAAAATAACATTAAACATCAACTATGGGAGTGTATCAGATCCAGGCAGCTTGAAATGCTACATTAGCACTGTCTTTTAATGCTTTACTTTCTGGGTGCATGCTATAGAGATGGGATGGAATATAAAAGTGCTATAACTCTCTGAGGACATTAACCACTGTAAAAAAGGAGCTCCAAATGGTGCTGTCTCTAAAAGGTAGTAGGTCACTGGGGAAAGTATTTTTTCAAAGCTCCAGAAAAATTGGCACTTTAACTTTCAGCCAGTCAAACAGATAAGGCTGGCTGTCTCAACAACAGAATGCACTTTCTTCAATTTTTAATGCCTGCCCATTCCAGGTTTCCCAAGAGATCACATCATATTACTCATGACATCACAAATGGATTGGACTGTCCATATATGTGCATGTGTTTTTAAAAAGGAGAGGGGGGAAATCATCAATCAACAGCTCATTTTAGATGAAAATTTGATAAAGGTCAGGATACTGCACCATAAAAGCACCTCTCTCCTTCCCAAAAGAAAAAATAATAATAATAAAGAGTCCTTCTTATTGTCACCCTTCAGGAGAATTAAAATGAAAGGAGAGCCCCTAATGTGGAAGGCACATGTTTTTTATTTCCTTTTCTATAAGCATGCAGGTATAACCATGTTCAAATGGTGATGGATTCATCTGGAATGTGGAAGACCAAGGGGTTCACACTTATAAAGATCAACAGTTGTTTTAGAAATTAATGACACCACATCTTAAACCTCTGCACAAGTTCTAAACTGATCCAGGTGTTATCATCAGGGTAGAAACAGATGCAGTGTTAGCACATTAAATGGGAGACCTGAGCTTCTATATTGTTTAATGGACTCCACATGCTGAACAGGATCAGAACAGGATAGAGTACATTCCAATCACCAAATGTTGAACGTTCAAAGTACAGCAGTCTTTTTATTTATGCTGCCCTCAGCTACAACTTCCTGAGGATTAATATTGCTCCAATCCAATACCTTTTAATAAGCATTAATTAAGCTCCTCCTAAATCCATATAGTTACTACAGATTACAGATTTTTTTTAAATGGTGGCCCTCAAGGAGCTTACCTTCTATTGAGGGAATGAAACACATAACACTATTACTCTGGTGGCCTTGTTATAGGGATATGTGTTATGAGGTCAGAGTATGCTTGGTTTACATTGACATCTAGCTTTAAAAATCAGGTAAGAAATAAGGACAATAAATAAAAAAGGAATGAATAAATAAGCATTAGAAAAGTTTGGTAGCATTTTTTAAAATAGTATTTTCCCAATTACATGTAAAAACAGTTTTTAACATTTGATTTTGTTAAATTAAGAGTTCCAAATTTTCTCCCTCCCTGAGAAAGTAAGCAATTTGATACAGGTTATTCATGTTCAGTCATGCAAAACATATTTCCATGTTAGTCATGTTGAGAAAGAAAACACAGACAAAACCACACACACACACAGAGTGAAAATAAGACGCTTTGCATTCAGACGCCATCAGTTCTCTCTCTGGAGGTGGATGGCATTTTTCATTATGAGTAGTCTGGTAGCATTGATAGGATGATTGTATGTAGGGAGAAATGTAAAGAGTAGATTTGGAAAGATAAGTCTCCTAAGATGGTGTGGTGGAGTAGTCAGAGTTAGAGGTGGTGAATAACAATAGAGCCTATACTGTCATAGAGGAAAGACTATCAATGCCATGATACCAGTGTTGCTGTCAAGCTAAAGACAGTCCTCTCTCTGAGTCCCAGGATGAGGCAAAAACATTTCACATATGTGTGTGTGCAGGCATGTATATGCCTATATAAACATACATATGTATATATGCAATATAAATATGCACATATATATGTATATTTATCTATACAGAGAGGGAAGGAGTGAAAGACAGACAGAGAGAAAAAGAGAGAGAGAGAGAGGGAGGGAGGGAGAGAGGGAGGACTGAATTGGGATGCACAGGGCTAGCATTTGATAAATCATTTGCTCCTTCCTCACCACCAGCCAATACTCAGTTTGCTAGCAAAATTTCCTGATGCTTTTCAAAGAAAAGCATAGCAGATTCAGCAAAAAAGACCATGTTTTAGTCAATTCCTTTCCCTATTTCCCCTTTGTTTTGGTCACTACAGGCTAAATTACTGCAATTGACTAGAAAGCTGTCTGGAACCAAAAGGATTTCATCATGAAGTTTTCTGCATTTATTGATTTTTCCCTCTCTATTGACTAAGGACCTTGATGTCCTTAAATAACAAGTTCTAGAATAGCTTATTAAAATAATGCCCAGCTATTCTTTATAGTTTTTTTTTTCCAACTTGCAGAATGGTACACTAGAAAACTAATTGAATTTTTAACTCTGCCGAGAGCTCTCCAAAGTAAACTCCTTGAATCAAGCCCTCTAATTTCTGAACTCGTGCTTATTTACTGAACTTTCCACCTTAGTCCTAAGTTTGCATTAAACAGACTTCAGTTGATTGCTTAGACTGATGCAAGCCAGCCTCTTACATACTTTACGTTTAGAATAAAAGAGGTACACACTAGAATTATAGTTATGCCAACTACAAAATATAAGATCACTTCAAACCATAAAGAAAGCTTCAAGAATAGAGATAAAAATTTAGGAGGAAATGTACTTTTCCAATGTTTGGAAATCATTTTAAAATGTTTTTCTTCCTTACATAGTACTTTAAGGTCAGTGTAAATAGGAAGCATCCACTGATAAAACAACATACAATCTTGTTCTATTCATTTGATGTTTAGATGAACAACAAGCAAATGCAATTTAGCAACTCATATTTTCTGTTATGTTCCCTCAAAACTGTGCCAAAGAAGCCATGTCGATGAGTGATTTCACAGGAAAGGAGGGAATGAGAAGATCTGGAGCACAGAGAAAGATCTGCCTAATTGATGGCGATATTCTTCTTGGTCCAATTCAAGAAAACAAATAGAAGAAACAGTACACCTAACACCCTCATACATTCAGTCTTGCCATTGACAGGCAGCATGGTAACAAGGGGAAGAGAACTGAGCTTAGAAAGAGCTAGAATAGACCATCAAGTCCAGTAGTTCTCAAACTTTTGATCTTGAAAGCCTTTTTTACTCTTAAAAATTGTTAAGGACATCCAAAGAGCTTTTGTTTAAGCGGGTTAGATCTATCAATATTTACCATATTAAAATCAAAACATACTTTAAATATTTATTTATTTATTCATTTAAAAATAAAAACAAACTCATTAGAAGTTAACACAAGATTTTTTTTCTGAAAAATAACTATATTTTCCAAAATAGTGAGAAAAGTGGTAGTATTTTCACAAATCTCTTTCATGCCTGGCTAGAAGACAGCTGAATTCTCACTGCTTCTGCATTTAATCAATTGGGGTATATTGTTTTGGTGGAGGTAAAGAAATATGGCTTCACACATATATGCAGTAGGCAATGGGAAAAGTATTTTAATAGGATAATAGAATCTTAATGTTATTGTGCAAACAGTTTTGATACTGCAGCCCCTCTAGAAACATCTTAGAGACCTATGAAGATCAGCAAATCAGAATTTAAGAATCCTTTGTCTATGCCAATCCCCACGAATCTCTGCGTTGTTCAGTTGTTTCAGTCATATCTGACTCTTTGTAACATCATTTGGGGTTTTTCTTGGCCAAGATACTGGAGTGGTTTACCATTTCCTTCTCCAGTTCATTTGACAGATGAGGAAACTGACGCAAACAGGGTTAAATGACTTACCCGGGGTCACACAGCTAGTAAATGTCTGACGCTGGATTTTAATTCACGGAGATGAGTCTTCCTGACTCCAAGTCTGGCCCTCTATCCACTGCCCTCTATCCACCCTCTCCCGATCTAGAGCTATCCTTGTAAATGGGCTTCATGGGTAATTGTCACTGAATTTCCATCTTATAAATGAGAAACCTGAGGATCAGAAGCAGGAAGTGACTAGTTACACATGTAATAAATAACAGACATGGATTTTGAACTCATATCTTCTGACTCCCAATCTAAGACTTCTTCCACTCTACCCAGTTGTTGGCACTAAGTAGTTGCATGACACAAGGCAAGTTACTTTGTCTTGGAAATTGAATTTTCATAACTCTAAAAATGTGGATAAGAATAATCCCTGTACTTATTATTCCACTTAAAAGATGGCCAATAGTTGAATGCCTTGTAAACTTCAATGCAAAATGATAAAAACCCAAACATCTGGTCAAATGCCTCTTCGGCCTTTCTCTTCAGGCTTAGCAAAATCAAACTCCAGAATGATCAACTTTTAAGGCTGGACAATATTTTAAAAGGTTGAACTTTCCTTTTATAGATGAAAAAACCAAGGCCGAGAAGGGGACTGGATGAATAAACCATGTTACACGAATGTAACGGAATACTACTGTGTAATAAGAAATAATAAACAGGCAGATCTCAGAAAAACCTGGAAAGATTTGTATGAACTGATACAGAGTGAAATGAGCAAAACCAAGCAAATATTGTACATAGTATCAGCAACATTGTGTGATGATCAACTATGCATGACTCAGCTCTTCTCAGCAACACAGTGATCTAAGCCAAGTACAAGGACTCATGAAGGAACTTGCTACCACCTCCATGTAATTGATGAACTAACGAACTCTGAATGCAGACCGAAGCATGCTTTTTTTCACTTTTTTGTGTGGTTTCTTTCCTTTTGATCTGCTTCTTCTTTTACAACTGTGTCTGATATGGAAATATGTTTTACATGATAACACATGTATAACCTATATCAAATTATCTACCATTTTAGGAAGAGAGAGAGAAAAAAATTTGAAACTCAAAATCTTGTAAAAATGAATGCTAAAAATTGTCTTGACATGTATTTGGGAGGAAAATAAAATACCATTTTAAAAAAGAAATACATATTTCCCAGAAAAGAGAACATTACTATTCTTAAGAGCTATCACATGTAATTTTATCCAAATGTGAGGTCATATTCACAAAGCTATTATAGATTTTACAAACTCCTCCTTCCTTAGGCATGATTCTGAGTAAAATCTATTGGTGGGGAAGGGATGGGGAGGGAGAGGGCAGGAAGAAAGCTTGTATAATAACTAAACTTCGAACAAACATATTCATACTATGAGGCTTTCAAAAAAAATCTTAGTTTACTTGCTTTGGATGAGTGATGAAGTTAGAATCATAACTCGGAAGACTTCAAAAACCTCATGCTCTGACTCAAAACCTGCTTTGAATTAGGTGCTGTCATTGGCGTGCAATCTGTTTGTAGTGAAGACTTGTGACTTTCAGTAGAACGATACATTGTGTTTAGGAGCAAAGTACAAAAAAGTGTCAGTAACTTAATAATAGTCCTGAAGTGTCATGCCTAAAAGTCTGGTCCTCAGGGCCCCAGGAAAGACTGCCCATGATATTCCCTAAGTGAAACTGCCTTACAGGGCCAAACCAAAGGGCTCTTTGAAACACAGGGAGTGAAGATTAAAAATTCAAAATATAAAGACCTGATAAATCTGCCCACAATGGCATATGTATTAATCAATCATTGCTGTGATAATACATAGTTTTCATAAAAGAACCAGATTTATTATTTAAAACTGAGATGCACCATGTGTCATAGTTAAGTGGAATGGATTTAATGCCGGGAAGACTTGAGTTAAAAATCTATACCAGAAGGCACTTACTGTGCTTAAGAAATTACTTAAAGTTAAATAAGGGGATGGCACCTAGGTGGCAGAGTAGATAGGGTGACAGACCTGGAGTCAGGAACTCACCTTCCTGAGTTCAAATTTGACCTCAGACACTAGCTGTGTGACCCTGGGCAAGTCACTTAACTGTGTTTTCCTCAGTTTCTCATCTGCAAAATGAGCTAGAGAAGGAAATGGCAAACCACTTCAGTATCTTTGCCAAGAAAACTTCAAATGGGGTCACAAAGAATAAGGTAAGACTGGGAAGACTGAAGAATAAAAAGGGGGTGATAACAGCACCTACTTCTCAGGATTCTTGTGATCACTAAATATCATAATGTACATGAAAATCTTTGCAAAACAAAGTGATATATGAAATGTTAGCTATTATAACCATTTCAAGAATTAGAAATCTAGGCATCAAAAAAAAGAGAAAGGTTCATTACAAGTTTATGAAGAGAGGCAGTAAGGAGGCACAGTGAACAGAGCACTGGCTCTGGAGTCAGGAGGACCTGAATTCAAATCTGACCTCAGACACCTGACTTTTACTAGCTGTGTGACATTGGGCAAGTCTCTTAATCTAATTGCCCTCACTTCCCCCATTAAAAAAAAGTTTCTGAATAAGTTTCTCAGTGCTGTGGTATAATTATAATAATCAAGTTTGGCCCTGGAAACAAGAAAATTCTCCTTCTCTCTTCTTTGGAGGGCTAGGGGACTAAGAGTCTGGAATGTATATATAGCCAAACTTGATTAGTTAGTGCTGGTTATGTTTGTGTTCTTACTGAACTGCTCCCCACCTCAAGTCCCTTGTTTTCTTGCTATTTATTACAAGGGGCGATTCACTGACTTGGAATAATATATTAGGAAATGAAGGAGATGTAAAAACCAAAAATAAGAATTTTTTTAAAAAATCCCTCCACTTAATCCTGAGCTTGTTTTAATTTCAAAGAAAAATGAGTCACACCCGTCTGCAAGTATATAGAGAACACTGCAATCTAAACCTCACGTCTGATGCAATCAATAGGCCTAGCCTATGGTAGCTTCTAAGGCCATTTGACTACACTGGGATGTTGACCAAGATTCTCAGGTTACTCCAAAATGGAAAGGTTGGTCATTCCAGATTTAGAAACACTTGACCAACTCCCTTCTAATTCAGGGAAGCACGGCTAAGATATGGTTCCAATTTTCACCCATACACTTCACGTTGCAATGCTGGTGGATACAACAAAGAACTGGAGATCAATGGTTAATGATGCTGAGGTATTTTCAAAAACTTTCAATTTAATCATACTTTTAGCATCAGAGCTCATAGTGACCATTGTTGCCAACTGTCAGTACAAATGACTGTGAAATCCCTTTGCACACATAAAGTGATAAGCAAACAATTAGGAAACTTTGCAATGTGAACATAAAGCTTAGGCATTGATGGCTGATGAGCATGAAGACAAAGGGTACATGGGAGCCAACCCCACGGAAGCCATTTAAAAGGTTAGTTCTTATCATCACCAATTCAGAGTTGAAAGCCATCACTCAATGCCATTAACTAAAAAAGTTTATTTCCAATAATGTTCCAAATTTTTTTTTAAAAGCTGACATTATAGCACCCTAACTTCTATAGAAAACCACTGTCATTTAGCATATTCCTGGCTAACTTGGATTTTCTGCCAATTGAGAGTAATTTTATCCAGTTACTTAAACAGTTTTCTAAATGTTACATCTGCATCTTTCTCCAGGTTAAAAGGCTAGGCAGAATCAACACTCTCTCTCATACACACACGCACACATGTGTTTTACATGTGCATATATATGTGTAGGCATGTCTATGTACATAATACACACACATATATGAGAGAGAGTATCAGCTGGTGGCTCAGTAAATGGAGCACTGGACCTAGAATAAGAAAGACCCGAGTTCAAATATAGCCTAGCTATGTTACACTGGGGAAGTCACTTAACCTCTGACTGCCTGAAAAATTGATCCACTGGAAAATGAAACGGCAAACCACTCCAATATTTTTGCCAAGAAAACCCTAAATGGGGTAACAAAGGGTTGGATGTGGCTCAAACTACTGAACAACAACATACATGAAATGTGCATATATACACATATACATATATGTGTATGTGTGTAGATACCTATACATATGTGTATATACACACACAGAGAGAAACACTTGCTGTCCACCATCAGTGGGATAGTTACACAACATAGTTCTGCTTAGTAGCAAATGCAGACAAGACAGAAAGAGTAAGGTTGTTTCACATTTTTGCCTCTATAATCCCAGAGATCAGCAACCCATAGATATGAAATAAAAGCTGTTGTTTGATGGCAGTAAAATTATTACAGAGGCAACAGCTTAATATACTGGAAAGGGCACTGAATTTAGATGGAAAGAATCTGTGTTTTACACAAGTTGACCTTTGACAGACTCTCTTGGGCTCAGTTTCTTCATCTGTAAAACAAAGATTATAGCAGTGGTTCTCAACCTTCCTAACGCCACGATCCTTTAATACAGTTCCTCATGTTGTGGTGACCCCCAACCATAAAATTATTTTCGTTGCTACTTCATAAATGTAATTTTGCTACTGTTATGAATTGTAATATAAATATCTGATATACAAGATGTATTTAAATTGAACATAACCCACAGGTTGAGAACCACTTGTTCAGAGGGTTTCTAAACACCCTTCCAACTAGTGATTTTACCATCCTAAAAATAATCTATCAGATTGATCATGGCACAGGTGCTGACCAGAGCATCCAGAGGCAATTTTAGGATAGTGGTAGGCAACCTTGGATCACACAATATTGCTGAGGAAGCCTGAGAAACAGCTACATCAGTCAGACCATGCAAAGTGGTAACCAATACGTAGTGGGGGAAAAATTTTCCAATAGGAATATAATTAAAGGAAGAATAAAAGTTATGGAATATGATAGAGCCTCGGCAAATCTGATTTGAATCCAATGATTTCCAAATGCACCAAGTCCTCTAGAGAATAGTTTACTGGCAGAATTCACAGTTGAGAGAAGTGAGAAAAGGAGTAATGGTCACACTCTGGTCTCAGAGGAACACCAAGTTAACACCACTATTATAAGTGTCATCTTCAAAATGAAATGGCAGTAGCGTATACAGCATCTTATTCACGGTCTTCCACTACACTGTAATTACCCTGCTTTGATTCATTTGGGCATCCCACATTTCCACTGATATTTATTTTTACTCTTGTTTTCCAAATGCCACAAGTTGAATTAAGGCAGACAATGGGAGTTAAAAGGGTAAAAGGTGACTCCACATCTAACGATTAATCATTTCACATCCATGAACTGTATGTGTGTGTTCCTTTTTGTCAATGTACTCCAAATGAGAGTTTTTGTTTTTCTAATAATTTCTCAAAAATAGTATGATCACTTGTTATTCATTCCAATTTAAGAAGATTATGTTATATAAGAAAGGCAACGGAACATAGCAGTTACAGTCTGGGCTTTGGAATTGGGAAGAAGTGGGTCACGATCTGCCTCTGACACAGACCAGCAATGAATCATGGGTAAATTTAATCTCTCAGCATCCCAGGCAACTCTCTAGGACTATTAAGTGCAGATGAGTTGCTGGTCTACACTGGCCAGTGGAGGTGTCACAGTGAAAGTTCCTAATACTGATAAAATTGTAAGTCTGGGTCGCTTCCCACAATGCACCAACCCAAACAGTCATATAGCATTTAAAAAAAAAGTTAAAGCCAGGATTACAGTTAAAACCCTGGATTTAACTTCAGGGAGACATCTATGATCTTAAGAACTGATTTCAAGGGGTGGCTAGGTGGTGCAATGAATAGAGCACCCACCCTGGAGTCAGGAGGACCTGAGTTCAAATCCAGTCTCAGACACTTAACCCCCCCAAAAAAGTCCACCCTAGCTGTGTGACCTTGGGCAAGTCACTTAACCCCAATTGCCCTACCTTCCCCCCTCCAAAAAAAAGCAATAAGTAAATAAACATTATTAAAAATAAAAAAAGAACTGATTTCAAAACCTGCCTTGGATACTTACTGTATGTCTTGCCCTGAGTAAGTCATTTAAACTTTTCAGCCTCAGTTTTCTCATCTGTAATATGAGGATGATAATACCACTAATATCATGGCATTGTTGTAGGCATTAAATAAGAAAGCATATTTAAAATACTTTGTAGACTTCAAAAGGGGAAGCTAGGTGGTACAGCGGGAGAACACCGGACTTGGAATCAGGAAAATTCCTTCATGAGTTCAATTCTTACCTCAGACACTTATTTAACTGACCTGGGCAAGTCACTTAACCCCATTTGCCTCAGTTTCCTCATCTATAAAATGACCTGGAGAAGGAAATAGCAAATCTCTCCAGTATCTTTGCCAAGAAAACACAAAATGGGGTCACAAAGAGTCAGATATGACTTAGATGACTCAACAACAATAAAGACTTCAAAATGCTATAAAACTGCTAAGCTATCACGTTTATTTTATTTATTTATATTTATATAAAATATATATTTAAATATTATATATTTATATTCCTTGCTACTACATTCCTATAAGCTTGCAAAAAAAGAGGCAGCTCTCAATTTTTCAAAATTAGAAGCATTTAAATTATGTCTTTTCTTTCAATACTTAAGAACTGATTGTTAACAGCCTCTTCAAAAAAAAAACTTTAAAAGCTAAGGTAAATTCACTTTTATATACACACACACAAAATAATTGAAGGGTCCTCAGTTTATTCAGATGAAAATTCAAGAGACAGAAGGTCACTTGAAGCTCTTAAACACTCTGATTCAACCTGATACAACCTTTGATACACAAGCATGTGTATCAAAGGTCTAATGGTATAAGTCTAAGACCAAGCATTTCTAAATGAGCAACCACTCTCATTCCTGCATTTGCTCCTCATTGTTGTGGGGCAAAGTCAGAAACTTCTTAGCATTGTCTCAAAATAATATCAAGAAGCAATTTGAAATCTTCAAAGTCCTTTATGTATGCTAAATCATGTAATGCTCACAACAACCCCATAGAGTTGGTGTTCTTAGGTAATGAAACTGAGGCTGAGAAAGATCAATTAACTTGCCCAGAGTAAGACTTTTAAGTGTCTGAGGCAGATTTATAATTCAGGTCTTAAGATCACAGATATATTCCTGACTGAAGTCTAGAGATCTAGCTGTAATTCAATATTTAGACTTTTTTTTAAATGCTATATAATTAGTGGGTTGTGTCTGAGCATGGGTATATATGTGTACATAGAGGGTTCAGGATCAATTAATTAGGAAGAGATGATACTTCAAAAGGTAAAATTTTGAAGTGGGAGAGGACGTGAATGAGAGGAAACAGGGAGAGACAAAATGGGGTTAATCATCCCATAAAAAAGAGTCAAGGGATAATTGTTACAACTTTACTTTCATTTACTCTCATTCATTTTGGCTTAGGGAAGGAAAGACATAAACTCTAAACTGAGTATCTTGCCACACAGGAGAATAGGGGAGAGGGGAACGA
>CM053597.1:186191735-186224889 GCA_028646575.1 Pseudocheirus occidentalis
AGGAAGGAAAGGAGGGAGGAAGGAAAGGAGGAAGGAAGGAAGGAAGGAAGGAAGGAAGGAAGGAAGGAAGGAAGGAAGGAAGGAAGGAAGGAAGGAAGGAAGGAAGGGAGGGAGGGAGGGAAGGAAGGGAGGGAAGGAAAGGAGGGACAAAGGAAGGAAGGAAGGAAGGAAGGAAGGAAGGAAGGAAAAGAAGGAAAGGAGGGATAAAGGGAGGAAGGGAAGAGGGAGGGATACATTTTACACAGATATTCTAGACAGATCCAAGTTGAACTAGATTTCAGAGGTCCTTTCCAACTCTGAGATTCTATGTGTTACATGGTTTAGTTTCGTTTAAAATACTAATAAAATGTGAAAGAATTCTATTGGTTACTCTAAAAACTATTGCTACCAATACAAAATTTGCCTCTCTTCCTATGATGCAATATGAAAATCACTTTTGTTTCCACTGAACACTTTTGCCAAGGAAATTTTCATCTCCCCCATCAAAGCACAAGCTTTGAACTGTTATTAGACTTCAACCACCTCAATGATTTACTATAATTAGTCATTCAAGGAAGACTTCTTAAAAGCTCTAAAAAATAACCTATGGTAAAGTGATAAAACGTATGCTAACCTCTTAAGTTATCTATAAATATATTGCTATATTCTACCATTTTATGAAAAAAGAAGACAGACTTCAACTTCTAAATTAATTGGCTTTTTATGGTAACTGAAAAACAGAAGGTCTAGGATTCTCTCCCCTCCATCCTATAATTTCATATATTTTGTTCAATTATCTATTTTACTGTGATCAAGAGAAGAAATCCAAAAGGAATCCCCAGCACACTGAGTGGATCCCACTGCAGAACAGATACCATGAACTCTGGAGTCCCATAGGATGAGATAATATGGGCCACTTGTGATCTATACCTTTTTAGTATACATCCACATCTAGGAGATCCCATAATCATTGGAGTACCAAAGAATCTGATGGCATAGGATCAATAGGAAGTGAGTGATAGAAAACCTAATCACTTAGAGCCTCTTAGTAGACCCAAGAACATGAAAGGTGATCACAGATAAATATGCACACATAGAAGACATCCATTTAAGCACAAAATTAATTGGGAGGGTTGTTTACCTCCTAATATTACATCAAATGTTCTTACCTCTCTCAAAGTCAAAACTTTTTTATAATTATCTTATCTAAAAGTCATCCCAATACATGGATCTAGAGGGGTTTCTGACTGAAAAAATTACATGGTATATAAAAATCTGAATATGGTAAGCTTCATGATGAAGTGAAATCTGGTCTAGAGAATACTTATATGAGATCCCATTCTATAGGATTTCATCATCAAAATAGCAAAATTATTTCATCATGAGAAACATTCAATTATGAACACTCCCAATTGCCAGACTTTTCATGGAGAATATGTATAATAGAATAAAATGGCAGTTTCCTTATTCACAAATCACTGATATTCATGTACTTTATTCATAGGAAAACTTTTCAGGCCTAATTCCTTTTACTATATTAATCAATCAAAAGGCACTAAGCACTTATTCTAGTCAGGCACTGTGGATAGTGCAGAGAATAGAAATAAAAAAAAAAATCAGCGTGTGCCTTCCCGGAGTTTATATTCTAATGGAGGAGACAACATATACAAAAAAATTTGTACCCAGAAGATGAATGTGGAGTAGAGAGATCACAGCCTCTAAATTGAATGACTCTCCCAGAAGCAGGATGTTATATTCCATTTTAACATGCTTGGTTATCGGCCTTCCCATCCCACAGATTCTTAGCAGCTAATTAAAGGAAGAAACTGAGCAGAGGCTTTCCCCAGTCTACTCCCAATTGGTTTTATCATTTCTCTAGAAATTATTACAAAAGATGAATTGATCATGTGAATTAATCATGCCTCTACTCTTTGAAATCATCCCTACTTTGCCCTCAGAAATTTCTGCCAGGAAGCCCTTCTTTCCTAATTAGTGACTCTATCTTTAGACCATCATTTTAAGAGCTGCATGAGTGGCTCATTCTCTCCCTTTTCAGTTCTCCTTGTGTCTTGTCTTCCCTCCTTAGAATGTAAGCTCCTTAAGGGCAAGAAACTATGTTGCTTGATTGTATATGTACCTACCAGAGCTCAACGTAGCACCTGCCATAGATAGTAAGTACTTAACATACTTTATCTATTGACTGGTTGGTTGTTATCTTTCCTTCTTGAAGAAGATCAGAATGGCATCACTATATTGGGGTAAAGGCACAGTGTGTCCAACTGCAACTGATCAGACCAGCAGGAATTCTGAAGGTTTTAACACAGGACCAGCACAAACAGTCCATATGAACATTTGGAGAGGAAATGTCTCTAATGTTGCACATCTCATGTCTCCTTTGAGTTACTGACATTCTGCTTTGCTCACAGAGCACAACACCCTCCTTGAAAAGGGCACCCTGCTGCACAGCCCTATGCCAGTATCTCCCATGCCTCACAATTGATTCCAATGTTTCTCAGAGAGAACTTGAGAGTGTCACTGTATCACTTCTTCTGACTTCCATGTGCTACTAATAACCAACGTGGTTGTTAAGTTTTTGGTCAAAAACCTTCCAACACTTCCTTTTTGCCTAAAGAATAAAATACAGATTTCTTAGGTTTTAGGCATTTAAGGACCTTCACAATCTGGCTCCCATCTACTTTTACAGACCTACGCTGTATCATTCCCCCGCCCAAAATCCACATTCCAGTTCAGTTGGACAATTCATTTGTTGATCTCAAAAAGAGATCAACCTCCCATCACAACTCATTTGCACAATCTGTTACATAAAAAATGTGCTTGCGCATTAGAGTTACTTCTGAACTTAGAGTAGTTGGGATGATGCCATATGAAGCTATACCCTCCCCACACCCACCCCACCTCTTTTTTTTTTTTTCTGTGACAATATTGCTATGGCTTCAAAGGATATGGAATGGTATGGAATGAGCTTCCATCATCTCTACCTCTCAGAATTCCTTTCTTCCTTCAAAGCCCAGGCTGGATGCCACCTCCACTGTTAAGGTTTTTTCCCATATCCCCCAATGTCAGTGCTAGGTCATACCTGAATTTCCCTTTCACTAATCTGTGTGCATTTATGTATTCATTTGTTTGTTTGTCCATCCATTCATTCATCTATTCCTCTTCACCAGGGGAATGTAAACTGGCAAGGAATGTTTCATTCCCTGGAGGTGGGGGGGGGGGGTAAGTACAAAGCTTGACACACAGCCTGGTACTCAGTAAATCCTTACTGACAGTTGAACTAAATCATTACCCATTAGTATCATTGATAGAAGAGCCCCTAGTCACATGAAAGGGCTCTGTGCTTTATCACATTCCTAGCTTAGAATCACAGCTTCCCTTCCCTACCCAAGTTAGTCCTTCCTTCCTTAATAATCTACTTTTCAAAATTCAATTTTGTTCAGTTCAATAGACATTTCTCTGCTGAATGACTCCAGATTGTGGTACAATTCCAGGATGACGTGGGAATATCCAGATTTATCCTTTGAAGCCATAGAAATATTGTCACAGGAAAAAAAAAGAGGTGGGGTGGGTGTGGGGAGGGTATAGCTTCATATGGCATCATCCCAACTACTCTAAGTTCAGAAGTAACTCTAATGCGCAAGCACATTTTTTATGTAAATGCTAGTGATGGGAAACAAGACATACAAAGCTAGAGTAGAAAATAGAAACTATTCTTTAGTAATATTATCGCTGAAGATACACTACATGATCCAGGATGGGATCTTGGCTTTTCCATGGGTGAATTTTTCTCAGTGAAGCCTGGTCTCCCACAAGGTCATTATCAGAATTTTCTGTCGATAATAGCAAAGTATGGAAACAAAGGAGAGAAACGAAACCCTCCGGTTATAACTGATCTTGATTTCAGAAAGGCATTTGGTAACATCCCCTGACCCCCATCTCCTTCTGAGCAAAACAGAGAAATTGGGGCTAGATGACAAGATGGCTGTTGTTTGAACAATGCTATCCAACCAATGTGGACCAAATGAACCATTTCAATGCAAAGGCAGGTGCCCAAAGGGATTCTGTGTGACTAGGTACATCATACAATACTCCCATAGACTTTCCTTTTTTCCCTACATATAAAATATTTAAAATCTATTTTCTATTTACTTATTTATGTAGACTTTTTTTTCTCCTGGTAGAATATAAGTTCTTGGAGGATGGGCAGTTTTTTGCTGTATTTTGTTTTGTTTTGTTTTTTAACAGTGCCTAGAATCTGGTTGTTTTTCATCCTTCATTCTCAAAGAGGGCCATAACATCAGTGAGGTGATGCCATGACATGTGAATGATCTGGATTTAAATGAGGCAGGGCTGCGCAAAGCCACCAGCCTCACTCTCTCCTCCAGAGCCATCTTGGGTCCAGCAGCCAGATATCAATCAGGACAACTGAAAATGACCCTGGATGCAGTAGGGGACCTTGGCCTTTGCAAGCTGAGGTAGGTGCTTAATAAATGAATTTGATCTGATTGGCTGAGTTATTTCATATGCTCCTCACCCTACCCTTCTCGAAGCCCCTGGACTTTTGGTTTGCTCTTTGGCAAACCTGATGGAGATCTAGCTTTAGACCCAGGTAGACGTGGGCTGTAATCTTGCATCAGATATTTAATAGTGACTATGAACAAGTTACTTAATCTCTCTGGGCCAATTTATTCCTCTGTAAAGTAAGGCTAATAACAACATTTCACAGAATTATTGAGAGAGTCGAATGTAAAAATATAAAAATAGAGTAATATAGTGGGTCTACTGGATATTGGGGTTATAACAGTATATTTCAAATCTTAAAGCACTTTCTAAATGAGAGTTATTACTAATCTTCATTTGTTTGTACATGTGAAAATGTACTGTGTGTGTTTATTTAGTCCCTTTCCTCTCCTTCCCAATAGAAGGTTAAGGTCCCTAAGGTAAAGGATTCTTTTATTTTTGTCTCTGTATCTATGCTCCATATTCTGCACATGTAATAGGGACTGGAGCTGGGATTTCATTTGTACAGTGAAGTCCCAGATGGGAAAACTCCCTTTACGTTCTTTGTAACCTATGTAGTGAGTTGCCTGGAGCAGCATGGTTAGGGTCACAGAGCTAGTGGATGTCAGAGGCAAGCCCTGACTTCATGCCTTCGTGGCTCTGAGGCTATCAACTATGCACCACTGCCTTTCACTGGCACACAGAAACCCTTCAATGTTTCTTGCACTGAATAGGTCCCAGGCTGTTATGCAATTTTATCAATGACTTACATTTGGCATAGAACTAGATCAGGAGGAACAGCAAATGATAGATGACAGAATCAAGATTCAGAAAGCTCTTGGTAGGTGATAACAGCAGGTTGCAGCAAACAAGATGACATTGTTTCAATGCTTCAATGAATCTGAATGCTCAATAGTGCGGGTGCCCCCTTCCCTGTTACTGACTGTGAACTCCTCTCTGTCTTATCCTTGTCCATTTGAAGTGGGGCGAGGGGAGGTCTATTACCTAATACACTAAAGGCTTATTCCAAGTCCTTTTGGGGATTTTGTTAATAATACTCTCTTTCTCTGTCTCTGTCTCCCCCCCACCCAGCCTCTCTCCATTTTTCTGTCTCTCCCTCTCTCTCTGTCTCTCTCTGTCTCTCTCTGTCTCTCTCTCTGTCTCTCTCTCTGTCTCTCTCTCTCTCTCTCTTTCTCCATTTCTCTCCCTCTCCCTCCCTCCCTCTCTCTCTCTCTCTGCCTCTCCCTCCCCCTCTCCCTCTCTCTCTCTCTGCCTCTCTCTCCCACTCTCCCTCCCTCTCTCTCTCCCCCTCTCTCTCTGCCTCTCTCTCTCTGCCTCTCTCCCCCCTCTCCCTCTCTCTCTCCCTCTCTCTCCCCCTCTCCCTCCCTCCCTCTCTCTCTCTGTCTCTCTCTGTCTCTGTCTCTCTCTTTCTTTCTCTCTCATTCTTCTTGCTACATGACTAGTCCACATGGTTTCCAGTCATCTATATCCTTAACTACATCCTTATGTAAGACATCATTAGTATTATGCTCCCAGCTATGTAGACACCTGCCGTTCCTGCGTCCCTTGCTCTTTGGTGACATTAAGGAGGATGTGGAAGAGGATTATAGCCTATAACTATAGTGTAACCTCCAAGACATCTAGGACAAATGCAATAAACGTTTATGAAGCACTAAAGAGAACCCCTGCCCTGGGCACCAGACACACAGAGACCAAAAGAAGACAATGCAACCCTGGAGCAGGTTCTTGGGGAGTATCTGAGCCCGGCCAAGTGTGTAGCATGCTTGGCACAATGTGAGCTAACAAATCAACAAGCGCCAGGCACTGTACTAGTGATGCAAAGAAAAAGCAAAGACAGTCCTTGCCTCCAAGGAGACCGCATTCTAATAGAAAGGGGAATAAGAATTTATACAGCTCCAATTATAATCAAAGCAGGACAGCTAGGTGACAGAGTGTGTAGAGCACCTGCCTGGAATCAGTAAGATTCATCTTCCTGAGTTCCAATCTGACCTCAGACACATGCTAGCTGTGTGACCCTGGGCAAGTCACTTAACCCTGTCTGCCTCGGTTTCCCCATATGTAAAATGAGCTGGAGGAAGATGCGGCAAATCACTTCAGTATCTCTGACAAGAAAACCCCAACTGGCATCAAGAAGAGTCAGACACGAGGGAGCAACAATGAAGACAAGTAAAGCTAAATGCATTTACAAATGTCTCATTTGATCCTCACAACAACCCTATGCTCTTATTGCTTCCATGTTACAGTTGAGGAAACAGGGCGACCAAAGTAAAGTGACTTGTCCAAGGTCACACAGCTAGTACATATCTGAGGGGGGATTTTAAGTCGGGTCTTCCTGATTCCAGGCCCAGTGCTCAATCTGCTATATCACTACATTACTTTTAATGCAGGAGTAAGTAAGCCACTGAACTGTGAATTTGAATACAAGTAAATTCTGCCTTTGGATATAAAAACTCAACTGGCACCAACACAGGATGATGCAGCCTACCTTAACAGCAGTTCACATGGAAAATACCTGGTCGATAAGACTCAAGATCAAAAGGAGCCGTGAGTATGACTTCTCTAAATTAGAAAAAAAATGATGTATTTTTAAGTTGTATTGATAGTAAAGGGTCCAGATCAAAGGACTCAATAGACATATTGTACTTTGCACTGATCTTACCACATCTGAAGTAAATAAGTCAGCACCACATTTTAAAGGAGAAATTTTAAAAGTGAAGTATTTACAGAACAGTGAAAGATCTCTACATTATAAGAAATGTTTCAAGGAATTCAATTAGTTTAACGCCAAGGGTGGGGAACCTATGACCTCAAGGTCACCTGTGGCTCTCTAGGCCCTCAAGTACAGCCCTTTGACTGAATCCAAACTTCACAGGACAAGTCACCTTAATAAAAGGATTTGTTCTATAAATTTGAGCTGCATCCAAGGACCTAGAAGGTCACATGTGGCCTGGAGGTCACAGATTTCCCACTCCTGGTTATCCTATAGAAGCATCATAAAAGACACTATTGAGGACATATATGACAGGAAGGAAGGTAGGTTTAATCATACAGTAAGAATGAAGGATGACAGATGGACAACCCAAGTCCAACACTGGTATGGCCAAAAAAAACCAGAGCAAAGCTTCTAGGACATTGGAAGAATTCCTTAAGAATTATTTATAGAAAGATAGATATGAGAATCCCATTGGAGGACTGGCAATCTGTACTGACAGAATAAATACCCACAACAGTGAAATAATGGATACAAAATACTCAAGTTAATGTCCTCATGCCTTTGTCTATTTCTTTGCTAGTAACGGCCCAATGAAACCCTAAAACTTCACCCTTATTAGGTCACATGGTTTATGGAGAACGGCCAAACTCTTGGGATGAATTAAAGATTTTAGGCAAACTTTTGTCATATGTTTATTTGAGTGGCTTTAAAGGTTGAGCCACTGAGCCACCCATCAGTTTCAGACCTCCCATGGAAAGAGAAATTATTTTCAATGGAAGCATAAGTTTTAACTTTGCTAAGACAGCCTTTGGAAATGTTTTACATAGATGAAGATGCCTAAATAAGAAGGGGCCAAAAGGATGACTATTAAAAGAAATTTTACATCATCTGGAAATATTTGAAAGCACATTTTTGTAGTGATTTATGTCATTTTAAAGCCTCAGTATTTTGATATTATTTAATTACTGGAATGCAAAGGGAGGGGAATTAAACAAACATTAGGTCAAGAGGTAATAAAAAGGAAAAACAAAACCAAATTTTAATGATGGAGCACTGCCCAATTTTTAAAGGGAAAAGAAAAAGACAAAAGATTATCACAAAAAGACACAAATAAAGCAAAGATAGATCTCATATCTTAAAATCACAAGAGTCTCTGTTCATTTCCTCATCCAAGATAAGGAAAGATGTGCTGGCTACCCCAAAACAGAAAATTATCCAATTGGCAGAGAAGACAGAAATGAGATCCCTGAAATTTTCCATTACCACAAAGGTCGATTTAAATATCCATGAATAACTGGCATATGCCACCAATCTCGAAATTGCCATATAGAGAGGGAAAGAAAGTCAGGAAGCAATTTCTAGAAAGAGGCAAAAGGCAGCATTTAAATACCATTTGCAGAGCACTAAAGCTGACCAGGAAAAGGCAGGGAGGGGGGGAAGCCCCATAATCAGTGTACTCTAATTAACATGAGGTTCACTTGGAAATGGGAAATTCCATATTATGTGTGACTAAAGTGTCCGTTTCTTCTTTTATGGCCTCATTGTGCTCTCACTGAAGGAGGCAGAAAGTTTAGTGAGTAAGGAAACAAATGATCTAATGAATAACAGTGGAGTATATGATTCAAAGGAGCCACTGGTAGTAAATACTGACACACAAGCAAGTTATTTCTTTAATCCTCTGCCAAGAGCAATACTTTTAAATGACAAAGAGCCATTTGTGGAGATAAGTTATTAAAAGACTCAAATTCAAGAAGGAATTAAAATTTAAAAAAAAGTAATTTAGGCCAAATTTTAATGTGTAGAATAAACTGAACGGAAAGATCAAGCATAAAAAAATAAGTCTAAGCAAGCATTGAAAGGAATAACATATAATTTAAGAGAAAGTTAAGAATATACTAGGGCAGCTAGGTGGTTCAGTGGACAGAGGGCCAGGCCTGGAGTCAGGAAAATTCATCTTCCTGAGCTCAAATCTGTTCTCAGACACTTACTAGCTGTATGACCTTGGGCAAGTCACTTCACTCTGTTTGCCTCAGTTTCCTCATCTGTAAAATAGAGAAAGAAATGGCAAACCGCTCCAGTATTTTTACCAATGAAACCACAAATGGGCTCATGAAGAGCCAGACAGGACTGAGCAATAACAACTAAGAATATATGTTGGATAATTTAGCTTTTTGTGTTTGGATGAAAAAGAAAGAGAAATAAATGACTCAATTAGGAATCATTAGAATTATTAGAGTAATCTGAAAACTCTTGCTCTGTATAATTTTTTTGAAATTTATTTTTTTCAGTCAACAAATATCTATTGTCTCTTCTTCTAACCTCCTTTCTTTGGGAAAAAAATAAAAATAAAATCCTCATAAGAAATATATATATATATATATATATTTAAGTAAAATAAAAACAAACACCACAGTGGCCATGTCCAAAAATAGAGGACTCATTCTGCATCTTAAAAGCATCATTTCTCTGTTGTCAGGCGTGACCATCAGCAGTTCTCCAGAATCCTGGTAATTCATTTCATGGATCAGGAATCCCAAATCTTTCAAAGTTGTCCTTCTTTACTATGTTGTTATTATATAAATTTTTCTCTTGGTTCTCACTTTACTCTGAATCTGTTCATAACATGATTCCCTGAAACCATGCACCCAACCTGATAATGGGTCTCTCTAAACTTAGCTGGGCTGGACCTCAGAAAAATTATGTGGAGTTCATTATCAGGCACGTACTGAAAGCCTCCCAGACTTGGGAGACCCTAAGAGAGAGCCAGGTCTCACCTCCATGCCGCATTGCCTGACACAGAGTTCATACACGCTTGTTGGCTGACTGACTGATTAAAGCAGAGTTGTCAGGTTCACAGGTCTCAAAAGCCCTCCAACCAGATTAAAATATAATTGGGAAATGTTTAATAAAACACATAGAAACAGAACGCAATATAGATAAGGGTCATATGTGGCTTTCTAAGTCAATATGAGGCCTGCAGATATGTTTCTATTGGAGATAGATACCACTGGGTTAAAGCACTGGGCTGGGCAGTGTAGTACAATAAAAGAAGCAATATAGAATCAGAGAACTATAATACTATAATTTGATTCCAGATCCCACTTGTCATGTTACTATTTGTTTGGCCATGAGAGATTCACTTCACGACCCCAGAACTCACTGTCCTCATCTATCAAAATAAGGAGCTGGATTAGAATTCACATGTGGACTAGAGGCCATATATGGCCCACGGCAGCAGGTTCCCCACCCCTGGACAAGATAGTTACTGAGATGCTTTCCAGTTCTACCTCTGTCATCCTATAATGCCTCTTGCAGCGGTTCTCAACTTGTGAGTCACAACCCCTTTGGGGGTTGAACAAGCCTTTCACAGGACTCATCTAAGACCATTGGAAAACACATATTTCCGATGATCTGAGGAGCTGAGACACCACTCCTCTATCCATCTCCAGGTGGGTCTACCTGCATGCAGATACGCTCACATACAAGTATTAAAGGGTCGCAGCATTAGGAAGGTTGAGAACCACTGCTCTAGTGGAAGACTCCTGACCTGGCATTATTTAAAATCAAGTCCAAAAGGACACAATTGATAACTGAATGCCTGGTAGCTTTGAGGTTTTGTTTAGATAAAACAAGAAAAGTTTTAAAAGATGAACTATGGTGGACTATTTTTAAAAAGGATTCCCCCAAGGACCTTGGGCAAAAATCATTGTCTTATATGTATGATCCAGCAGTAAATACTATTTGAGAGAGGGAGACAGAGAAATAGATGGATACAGAGAGACAGAGACAAAGAGACAGACAGATACAGAGAGAGATAGAGACAGAGAAATAGAGAGACAGCGAAAACTGGGAGGGGGAAATATAGAAAGGGGAAAGGGAGAGAGGATTCTAGGATATTGGAACACTGAGGAAAGGTCATCAGGCCACAAGAAATTAGGACTAAGAAGAATTCAGAGTAACTTTGGGAGATCTGTAATTTATCCTGCCTATAAATTGTACATAATTACTTACATGTTGTCTCCCCCACGAGACTGTGAGGTCCTTAAGAGCAAAGATTTTTTTTTGCTTTTCTCTGCATTCCCAATGCTAAGCACAGTGACTGTCAATATAGCAGGCATTTAATAAATGTGTATTTCTTATTCACTCTGACAGGTGCAGAATCGATTAAGCAGAAGAATGAGACCGATTTACATGAAGACCATAAAAATGTAAAGGAAAACAACTTTAAATTACTTTAGAACTCTGATTAATGGCCTGATTGTCTTTTTTTCAGTGTTCCAATATTTATGAACTCTCTTTTTCAAAGCTTTTTTTTTGCATCAAAATTTCAGAGGCTGATGGTGACACATACTCCCCATACCCTCCAGAGAGACAGCGGATTTGAGTGTGGAATGAGGCAGCCAATTTCATAAATGACCAATTTGTTGATTTCTTTTGCCTGACCGTATATAAATTTGTCACAAAAAGAGTTGTAGAAACGAGATATTTCTAAGTGGCAATAATGAAAAGTGCTTCAATAAAACATTGTAAGGGGTCATCCGAAAAATTCTAATTGATCTAAGCAGGCATGATTTCATTTGAGTAATCTTTCATAATAAAGGATTAAGGAGTAGGTGGTAAAGAAATGAAACTAAAAAGTATAAAGATAACTATTTCATGAAGTCTGAGATTGAAAGGAAAAGTTGAAGACAGAAAAGTACCTGGATAGGATGAGTAAATAAAAGATTCTCTCAAGGTAAATTGGGTCTGAATGTGGAAGGAGAAAGAGAGAGGATTCCTGAAGGCACAAAAAAAGCAGTACCTGTCCTCAAGGAGCTTACATTCTTTTGAGACATACATAATTCTTAAGTTGCCTCTATAAATCCTGTCTGAAAGCAACATGTTTGGCTTGTATGGAGATAATGTTTTCTCCTAATATTGCTGCTCTTTTGATTCTCTTCTCCTAGATTGTCCTTTACTTCTGTGCATCTGCATAAGTTTCTCTGTCTTCTGTTCTTTAGAGATACAACAGTAGGCTTAAGTTTTTCTATTCTGACAATTATTTCTGCTGTGTCAGCCATAAATGTTACTTTTTACAATTCTTATTCCCCTTTAAAGCATTTGGGAAGGTCATGCTATAGCTCCCTGCCTTCTTGGGAATCTATCAGATCCTCGGACTCGGCAAGTATTAATTCATTTTGCTTTTTCTTGCAATATTTGTTCACAGATATCTGCATCCATTTGCATGAAGACCATATTCCTTTCTGTTATTATTATTGTCCTACTTAGTTGCTTATGTAAAAAATATATAAATTAGTTTGCTTTCTCCCAAGATCTTTGGTTAATTTCAGATTTTTTTTTCTTTATATTCCCCTGCTATTCACTTTTTAACTCCTTCCCACTTTATCGTGGTTTCCCTGGGGCCTGAACCTTACCTTTCTCATCATCTTACCACACTGGGCAATTCATATTTCACTGGCCTCAGTCTCTGCCCCAAGTGACATAGGGGAGGACAAAACCAGCTCCACATGCATTCTAGGCCCCAGGTTCAGGGTCATTAGGCATACCAACTGGCATCTTGCCTCAGTTTTGTCTGTTGCTCAGTGATCTTTCTGAGGTTTTTTCACAGTACAGTATGTTGACATGTTGCTATCCCAAATAAAGTAAAACTTCAGTGTTTCCCCACCCCCCACATCCTGGCCTGGGGAAACGGGATCAGGGAGGACAGATTCAAGTTCTGTTGAAAGCTTTTATATCCATTTATTGAGGCCTCCCAGAACATGGTGTCTGATGGGAAAGGAGGTATTGAGTGGCCATGTTAATCTTCTCTTATGTTAGCTCACAGGGTTATTAACCTTTTGGGGGATGTTTGGTGTCTGAAACCATAGAGGCTGCTGAAGTGGCTTGATCTCTTGTGCATAATTCTTATTTTGGTGAAGTTTGAGAAGTCATGAGGATCAAAGAAAGTATCCAGTTGTCCATTTTGTTGGTCACACGACCGACCTGGAAGTAAGGGGCCTTCATTCTGATAAATGGGGGAAGATAGGGTGGGGCAGATAGATAGAGGGCAAAAGGCATGGTGTGGAGATATCAAGAAGAGAGAAGAAAAATAATAATCACCTGAGGCAGGGATGAAAAGATGTGTGAAAATGCAGGTATTGAAAAATTTGAGTTTGGGCAAAAAACTGCTTTGTTCAGACTGTGTTGTTCTTCTCAGGAAAGAAGGAATCTAAACTTGAGTGGGACAGAGACAGGTTGGAGGGTGAACAAAGTTCAGAATAAGCCTCATGTGGAATGTGAAATAAGGTCAATAAGAGTTGAAGCAGCAGAGAGGCTCAGCTAGGATGTTAATTTATAGAAGACTCAACTTGTACTATTTTATGACTCTCCCACCAACTTCAACAGCTCAGAAGGGGGTCAAAAAATTAAGAGTTGTTTAAAATTGGGTATAGGCAAAGTTGGTAGAACAGAGAAAAAGGTCAATGAGAACACAATTCTAGGATAATAAGAACATCACTGGAATGAATGATCATTGGGTCCAAACTGGCTATGGAAGCAAGTAAAAATGAACAAGGGCTTAGTCTAAGGTCACAAACAAAATTCAATAACAAATTATTAAACAGATGGTTTGTGAATACTAAGGAAAGAATGCAGCTCTTATTGGAAGCCAGCATGCAATCACTAAAAACTAGTCGGGTCTAATTAACTTCATTGTTTTAAATAAACAGTTATTAAACTAGTAGATCAAGGGCATGACACCACAGTACCCTATTTCTTGATTTTAGTGAGGTATTTGACAAAGTACCTCATAATAAATATTCGGGATATAAGACGGAGAAACAGGAAGGGGATGATAGCACCATTGGCAGGGTTGGGAGACAGTCAAACACCCACACATTCACGGTCATGAATCAAGTGACATTTGTAATATTATGATTTAATTCAAGCACTCGATTTTCTGAGATGCAGTAAAAAGCCTGAATGTATATAGAGAAGGGTGACCAGAAAGGTCCAAAATCTGGAAATCATAGCATAAGATGAGCAGTTGAGGAAGGGAATGGTTTGCCTCAGAAAGAGAAGAGGTGGCAAGAAGGGGGGAGATAAGATAGCTGTCATTAAAGACAGGAAGGGTTAGCAAGTGAAAAAAAGGTAGAATTCATATCAATAAATGGTTAGAAGTGACAGGGAACAGATTTCCATTCAATATAAGGAAGAATTGGGGCGGCTAGGTGGCGCAGTGAATAGAACACTGGCCCTGGAGTCAGGAGTACCTGAGTTCAAATCCGGCCTCAGACACTTAACACAAAAAACTAGCCATGTGACCTTGGGCAAGTCACTTAACCCCAACTGCCCTCCAAAAAGCAAATATATATATATATATAAGGAAGAATTTACAACAGATATGTCTAAAAAGGTAACAGGCTGTAATTTTAATAATCAGGCATTTTTGTTTCTTTGGTTTTTGCTACTGACAATATTATTAGCAATACCTTTAGCATTATTAATAAGCAACTTTTATATAGTACTTTACATTTTACAAAACACTGTACATACAGTACCTTATCTAAGCTTCACAGCAATCCGCTGAGCTTTGTACTAAGAGTAATATCTCCACTTTTACAGAGAGATGAAACAGATCCAGAGAGATTAAGTATCATGTCCAGAGTCACATTATCAATGAGTGTGTAAAAAAAAAAAACGCATTTGAACCCAACACATTATGACTTCAAGCCCAGAATTCTATGCATTATTTTAGGAGTTAGATCAAAACTATAATTATTTGAAGTCAGGCCACCTAGTTGGTTCAAAGACCATCTTTGTCATTTGCTGCCTCCATAAGTTTAGGTAAATAATTTTGTCTGTGAGCCCCAGTTTCCTCGTTTGTAAAAATGAAAGGGGTAGGAAGACCATGACTTCTAAAGCCCCTTCCAGATCTAGACTGATGAGTCTATGGCGTTTCCAATCTAAGGTTTCATAAATTCATTTGGATTAGGATTTCTGCTGCATTCATGTTGTTTTATGGACACGTTTATATCAAGATATGTCAAACATCAATACCTGTCTTCAAAATGCTTATAACTTTACAGGCCATTTCTACTATTACAAACAAATATACATACATACATACTAGTAAATAATAATAACAAAAACAATAATAACATCTAGTATTCACAAAGTGGTTTAAAGTCTATAAAGCAATTTACAGATATTACCTCATTTTAACCTCACCTAGTAAGTAGGTACTATTATTCTTAATTTTTACAATACAACTAAGGCAGCAAGAGATTAAGTGATGTGGAGGTCACACAGCTAGCTAGTGAGTATCTGAGGGATTCGAATTCAAGGCCTAAGGGATTAAGGGATGTGAATGCTGGTCTTCCTAACTGTAAAGCCAGTACTCAGTCTGCATTGTACCAACTAGCTTTTGAAATCACTTTATCTCAACAAAAGGACTGTTAAAGAAGGGTAGTTTCCTCTTTAGAATGTTTTAAACTTAAGATAAATTATGTAATTATTTTATTCCATATTACCAATACCGTTCTGTGAAGGAATTAAGAGAATAAATGAGTTTCCTTTGCAGTCAGTAATTCATAAGGATATTTAACAAGTGGGTGACAGGAAATTACTAGGGAATGAAAGGATGGGCTGAACCTAACTCCATTTGAAAATGCCCCCCTTTATTTTGAATGGGGAGATTTATTTAATGAGTATTATTAGCAAGCAGACAGACCTTCAGGGAAATCTTTGGCTCAATTCAAACATGTAGCTCTATTTAAAATGACTCCTATAAACTGAAGACATCATTCTTTTAAAAATAGCCTCAGTCAGATGGCAGAGTGTACAGGGCACCAGGCATGGAGTCAGGAAGACCTACATTTAAACATGGCCCTAGGCACTTAATAGCTGTGTGACTCTGGGCAAGTCTTTAACCCTGTTTGCCTCAGTTTCCTCATTTATAAAATAAGCTGGAGCAGGAAATGGCAAGGCAATCCAGTATCTTTGCCAAGAAAATTCCAGATGTGATTATGGAGAGTCAGACAAGACTGAAAGGATAGAACAAAGAAAAAGGTACAGACCATTAAGCAAATGCAATGAGATTGGACTACATTTCTAGCACAGACTGATGATTTGAGGAATACCCCAAAAGAGCTCCAGCCACTGAAACTGACCCAAAGGGAGAAGGAAACTCTGGTGTCCCGTTTCTCCTAAAAGAGAGAAGACAGGAAAGGAGGGACAAAGTTCTTGCATGCAGCTCCCCACTATTTCTAACATCCACACATCAGCTTTCTCTTTACTAGAGCAGAACGTGTTCCTCACCTCTTCCTGTGGGAGGTAAAAGCCCACTTTGTACCATCTTCTCAACTCTAGACCAGGTCTGATGGTCTTGGGAATGCTGCCCTTATTAAAAGACAAGTCAGTTTTCTTCACTTTTCAGAATCAAGAAGTTCAAATCGTGTTAAGAGAAATCTACCACCTCAATCTAACCTTATGCCTTTACTGTTCCTTCTTTTCCCAAACTTAACTCTGGTGTTAGATGGGGGAAGCCTGGGGTGTGACTGTCAGCCAATCAATTAGCATTTATTATGTATCCACTATAACTGGCCCTGTGCTAAACACTGGACAACAAGAAATGACAAAATGACCAAAAGTAGCTGAGACATTCTTATGCTTGCAATTTTATGCCCTGGTCTGTCTTAACAGGATTTGGCAGTTAATCAATAAGATACAGAAAATGTCCATTAGATAAGGTTAATAAGATTTCACTTGTGCAGTTGATACTTACAACCATGTTTCAAATAGATTTGATGTCATTCTAAATTGCCCTCCCTTGTGAAGGAGCTGGCTACCACTGTCGACTTCTGATTATTAAAAAAAAAAAAGTTTTACCACTAATTTTCTACTTGGTCAGTATTTTTTATTTCTTTTATCCTACAAATTTTTAAAAATATCTTTTTAAACTCCCTTAAAATGTAAGCGTTCATGCACCAATTTCCAGCATGTCGTGCAATATCTGTTTTGGAGACAAGCAGTTCCATAACATCGAAAGACAGCCAGGTTCGCAGATAATCAGCATAGCAGATTTCACTCTGGGGAGGTAAATTCAGTGAGCTGTAGCAGGTGCCAAGAAAGAGGGGTAGAAAAAGCAATAATCATTCTCCAAAGATCTCAGGCCTCATCAAAGGCACTGCCTGCTTTATCCCTTTAATTTTGTCATGAACTACTTTATGTGATTGATGTCTTGTTACGATATTGAGAGATCTCTTTAATTTCATTGAGATCAACCAAAAAAGATAATTACGTCTCCAGCAGGAGTCAAAATTAAGTAATGGGCTTTTTCATATTATAAACGAGCCCTTAAAACACAACAACATTCAACATTGTAACAGCATCCACTGGTTTCTGGTATTATAATTTTTTAAATTATAGCTTGAATTCAAAAATACTTTGGAGATAAATGAAATTTCAGATGTACTGCATGTTGAAAATAAAAATCTTTTAAGAATATTCCATGAATGACATTTGTAAGATGTGTGTTCAAATCAATTTTCCACTTAAATTCCCTTTTTTACCTCTAACTGTAATTGAGGTGTGTCTCCTGTCTTAAAATATGCATACTAAATAAGCCAATTTATACCTTTTTTTCAAAAATTCACATCTAAACCAAACCTGTCACACCTCACAAATTCCACTGCATATTCACCTACAATTAGGCTATTTTTGCATGCTTATTTAAATAACAAGGAAGTTAATTTCAAATTCTTGTAGAATTTTTCATTTTAATAAATTTTAGTGCTTAGCAAAACTAAAACAAAATACTTATGTGTAAAACTCAAGTGATATGTGAGTAGCCTTTTATCAGGATACCAATTGGGCTGGACCACAGAGTTGTAGATCTCTCTGAAGAGACCTCAGAGATCATCTAGCCCAGAAGTTCTCAACCTGTGGGTCACAACCCCTTTGGGGGTCAAACGACCCTTTCACAGGGGTCACCTAAGACCATCAGATGACACATATTTCCTATGGTCTTAGGAACCCAGACACCCCCTTCTCTATAAGTCTCTAAGTGGGTCTGCCCACATGCGATAAACTCACATGTGAGTATTAAAGGGTCATGGCATTAGGAAAGTTGAGAACTAGATTCTAATCCAACCTTCATCCCTGCTGCAACTCAACCTAAACATCTCGTAAGCATACACTAAGAACCTGACTTTTGCCAAACACTATGCCAGGTATTAGGAATACAAAACAAAAGTCTCTATCTTCAAGGATCTTATATTCTATTGGGGGAGAAAATACAGACCCATCCATATAAGTATGTAACATAGAGCCACTGCATTTTTGGTCTTTTTTTTTTTTGAGAGAGGAAGGCAAGGCAATTGGGGTTAAGTGATTTGCCCAAGGTCACACGTCTAGTAAGCATCAAGTGTTTGAGGCAGGATTTGAACTTAGTTCCTCCTGATTTCAGGGCCAGTGCTCTATTCACTGTGCAACGTAGCTGCCCCTACTGCATTTTTTAAAGAAAGATAATATAGAAGGCAACAGACAATCTCTAGTTATACAACAGTAGTCAAGTCACTTTACCATAGTATTAGGTTTTCTGATCTGTGGGGTTAATATGGATAATAACACTTTCACTGTTCACCTCACAGTGTTATTTCCAAAGAAAGAATCATAAAAATCTCTTCTCGTCATTACTGTTACTGTCATCATTATTATTAAAGTCTCAAAATCCTAGAACCAGAAGAGACTTCATAACATTATATATTCAATCCCATACGTAAATGGTGAATGCTAGCCACAGCATCCCCAAATGTTCATCTGAGTTCTCCTTCATGTTGTCAAGGGCTGGGAAACCTGTAAAACTCCAGCCCATCCTGAAACATTTCTAATGATAAGGACGAAAACTTGCTTTTGTGTGACCTCTACCAACTGGTCCCACTTTCACCCTTCAGGACTCCATAATTTACCCCTTCCCTCTCCCTACTAAATCCAATTAGCTATCATTACACATGATTAAGGTCTTCTAATCTGCTCCAGAACTGAACTATACATTATTTAATTCCTAAAATCTCTAGTGAACAATAAGATGCCATGCATGACTCCTTCTTTGCAGGGGTGAAGGATTATGGGTGCAGAATACTAAATGCTTATATATATACAGAGAGAGAGGGGGGGGGAGAGAAAGAGAGAAAGAATGAGAGAGAGAGAAAGAGAAAGAGAGAGAGAGAGAGAGAGAGAGAGAGACAGACAGACAGAGAGAGAGAGAGAGAGAGAGAGAGAGAGAGAGGCGCTAGTTTTACCATACTGCTTCATATTCTCATTTTTGCTGTTTGCTATAAAGAATGGCTCTCTGGGAGGAGGAAGGAAGTCAGGAATATATGTAGGTCATATAAAAACAAAAAGGTAGGGATAGATAGTAACTAGAATTATGATTTCATTGAAATGGAATTCCCTGATGAAGAAAATGATCTCTACCAATGTAGCATAGTGTTGTTGTCTTTTTCCTATACAAGTTCAAATCTTAGAGAGTTGACGGAAACAATGAGAGATTAACTAGTCCAAGGTAACATAGTCAATATGTATAATGAGTATGACATGAATACAGTTCTCCTCTGCTTTGAGGTCAGCTATTCACTTACTATGCCATGTGAAAAAATAAATCAATAAAAACAGATGTTTGAAAAAATTAAATGCATAAAACCATGTAGATCTAATTTCTAGGTTGTTCCAAATTATATAGCATTATACCATAAATTAATATTTGAAATTTTCTTGAAAAGTAGTCTCTGTATCTTGTATTCTATAACACACAGTCTTTTCTTTCCTCTAGAAATCAGTGCATATATTTGACAATATTCAAGACCATTCAAAGAGATTGCTCCTTTGGAAAAATCAATTTGGCCACTATTTTTCATTGTTTTCCACCATACACAAGTCATTGTGAAATGACTTCCATATGATATTCTGGTTATTAATAATGGTACCCTTATTTCTCCTTCCCTAGAACACCCATCTTACTGTTTTGTTTTGTTTTTAAAGAAGGGTAAGTGACATACCCAGGGTCCCACTGCTTGTTAAGTGTCTGAGGTTGGATTTGGACTCAGGAAGATGAGTCTTCATGGCTCCAGGTTCAATATTGTATTCACTCCAACACCCATCGGCCAAAATTTACTATTTGGATACACTGGTCATTTGCTGACTCTTAGGAATCTCAGAATTTCAGTTTGGTAGAGAAAGTCAAGTGACAGATGCCCCCAGTATTCCAATGAATCTTCCACAAACATAAACCCATGACTACAGAATCATAAATTTAGAATGAGAAGAGATATTAGAGACCATCTAGTCCAATCCACTAATTTATCTCACTCAAATTGGCTCATTGCTGAGTACAGGTGAACCCAAAGTTTAGCACAATCTGAGGAAACTTTAATCCTGCTAAACAGCCATCCAGGGTAATTATGACAATAGACTGCATTGATTTTCCAGAAGGCAGCCTAAATACAGAGAGGCTCCTCACCAGCAATTTGGTCACTTATTGAATCATTCTCTGGCTTTGACAACCCAAGAAATAGTGTCTTTATAATATCTTTTATAACAAGAATTCATGGGCAAGCCCTTGTTGGTGGGAGCAGGGAGAGTGTGCTAAATGCTTTATAAGGTCCTTTCCAGTTCTAAATCAATGATCCTCCAATATGTGCCTCTCTCTTCCTCTAGTACAGTGGTTCTCAAACTGTGGGTTGCAACCACTTTTGGGGGTCGAACGACCCTTTCACAGGGGTTGCCTAAGACAATCAGAAAACATATATTTCCGATGGTCTTAGGAACCGAGACACTGCTCCTCTGTCCGTCTCCAGGTGGGTCCACTCATATAGGAGTATTAAAGAGTCGCGGCATTAGGAAGGCTGAGAACCACTGCCCTAGTACAATGTCTAGTATCTAGTTGGTCTTTAAGAGATAGTGCTAAGCTGAAATGTTTCTGGATCAAGAAAAGTAATAACCTCAGAAGTAAAAATAGTAACTAGGTAGTAATATAGAACACAAACTTTCTATATAGATTACTATAAAAAGCCACACTGTCATTCAATGGTTGATTCCTGTTTAATTGGAACTTCTAATGTGATATGAAAACTATTATATTAAAAAGTGACAGCATTATGAAATGAATTATATAACCAATTCTAAATCTTGCATATTCTAAGATTTGAGGGAGGCAAAAAAAGTATCCTAGGAGACATTTTAAAGCAGCTCATTTGATTTTTAAAAAAGATTTTTTGGGTATGTGTGTCTTACTTATAAATGTGAAAACATACAGCTGAGCATTCAACCACCCAGTATCAGAAGGTCATCCAACAGAATTCTGCAGAAAGAATGCTATTTCTCTGGTGATTGAGTCTCTGCTTTTGAAGTTTCTCTACAAACTGGAATCTGTCAGGGAAGAGGACATTTTAATCAATAGTAAACCCCAGCAAGGTGCCCGCTATTTCCACAAAAGTTCAGCTTCTAACTCTCATGCAACTTTCCCATTTCTCTTTTAATCGCGCTGAAACCAAAAGCAAATTTTTAAAAGTGCCTCGAAATCTTAAACTCTTACACAAAGCAGGTATGCAGATCCGTGTCAATCCAATTAAACCCATCAAAGTCATTGTTGGACAATTCCAAATATAATGTTGTAATTTCCCCATAGTTCATTATGTGTTAACTTGAAAGAGCCTAATCATTTTATGGTATCTCTGAATGCTAATTGGATCCTAAATTGTCCATGTGTACTTTAAATAGCTTCAGTCAAGACTTTATAAAACCTAGCTGAAATTCTCTTCAAATCTTTCCTTCCCATCATAAAAAGGAACACAGTTTGTTTCCAGTCTTATTCTAAATTGAATCCTTATTATTAGAGCGACCCTATTACACTGGTGTGAAATCAGGATACTTCTTATGCTGCCAAAGAATACTACCAGTAATAGCTCACTCAAACAGGTATTCAGCTTTAACGTTTGCAAAAAAATTTTACCTAGATTAGCTCATTTCACCCTTACAAAAAACTTGAGAGATATGTGCCATCATCCCCTACAATTTTACAAATGAACATAAGTGGCTTGCCATGTGTCATGGTGCTAGGAAAATCTGAAGCAGGCTTCGAACCCAGGTCTTCTTGAGTCAGGTGATCTATCCACTATACTATGTCATCTATTGGTCAAGTAGTTTATTGGAAATCCCTTTATGGTTTTAGTTAATGAGATTTAATAACATATATATGTGTATATATGCACATATATTATAGATGTTATATAATTATAATATACTATATATAATATGTGTGCATATATATTTAGTAACATATATGTGTGTGTATATGTACATTTATGTGTATGTATGTGTATATCCCTGATTCTGATACCATTTACTTAATGTTCAAGGACTTAATAAAACACTTTGGTTTTTTGGTATTTTATTTTGGTCTTGTGGTATTTACTTTTATGTTCTTGTCCAACATTGATTTCAATGATTTTGGGAGCTCCCTTCATAGAAACTCTTCCCCACAAATGCAGATCTGTAATTCATATGAAAACTTACAAGTCTTAGAAAATTACTCTGGGAAGAGAGATTTTTTAAGTAATATGCCCACGTAGGAAAGGCAGCACCAAAACCTGGGTTTTCTGGAGTGTAAAGCTGGTCCTCCATTCATTATTCCACACTATCTTGTTTAATTATTAATTCTTTTTTTTCCTGATACCTTGTGCTTGCATATCACAGGTTCTGAATATATCTTTCCCACTGCCCCACAAGTGAGCCCTTCCTGTAATAAAGATTTTTCAGAAAGGAAAAAAAAAGGTCAGAAGTAGCAGCCAAAATATAAAATCTGATTGTATATATAACATTACAGAGAGAGAGAGAGAGAGAGAGAGAGAGAGAGAGAGAGAGAGAGAGAGAGAGAGAGATGCCCACCCCTTCAGTGAAGAAAGAGAGGTCCTTCATCTTTACTCTTCTCCAGAACCAAGTCCCAGGATTAAATTCTCAGTTAGAGCCCTACCTTCTGCAACAAGGTTTTCCTACTCCTCCCTTATCTTAGTGCCTTCTCTGAAATTACCTCCAGTTTATCCCATATAATACATCTTGTGTGTATGCAATTGTTTGCATATCACTTGCCCTCATGAGACTAGTCTCCTTGAAAGCAAGGACAATTTTTTTCCTGTTACTTGGAAACACTTTGTTTTTTAGGTGCATAATAAATGTTTCTCAAGTTGACTTGTTGACTATGTGCATGAAATTACATGTCCAAATCCTCTTCCTATCCTAAATGCTTCTCTATGTTATCATATGCTTCTTGCTTAAACAAAAGTTAAATTCAACAAATTCAAATTTAACAACCACTTATTAATCCCCTAAAGGGCTAAGTGCTAAGATATAAACTTAGAAATTCATAAAAGACACAGCCCTCATGGAGCTTTTTGGGTGGATGTGGGGATGAGATGGGATGCAATACAGATCTATAATATCATCATTGCAGGATTCCATTCAGGATGAAAAATTCCTCCACTGACACAGAAGGACAACTTAAAATATCAAAGAGCTGGCTGAGGTCAAATAACTAAGCAAAGGACACAGGAGGAACATGTCAGAGATGAGCTTTCAAACCACATCTTCCTAACTACAAAATCTGTCCAGTATCTACAACATCACCAGCTATGAACGGAGTTCACAGACTGGCAAAATAGAAACAAATTTCAAATAGTATCATCTGGGAACTGATTTGCTTCTTGGCTAATTAGATGATGATTTGTTTATACCAGTTAAAAATATGGTTCCATTAAGAAGCTGAATGTAATTGAAATACTACTTTGCCTTTGCTATGAACAGGGAACTGGAAGGAGCTTATCCAGTCCAGCTCCCCATTTCCTTACTTCACAGAATAAGAAACTGAGGCCCAGAGAAATGTAGTGACTTGTCTAGGATGCTTACTTTTCTTTTCTTTAGAAATTAAAAATATTGTAAAAGTCGATCAATGGGGAAGCAGTATTCAATTTCAGCTTTTTTGTGATCAAGTCCATTTAACTTTCAGCAGTTTCTTTTTTAATTCTGCTGATACAGAGAAAGGAATCCTGTTCACTATAAGCATGCGATCTTATTTTAACTTCATAACTAATATGAATGTCATAAGTAGCAATACTGGCAGCACAAAGCAAAGGTCTAAAACTCTGACTAGGTGCATAAATAACTACTTCTCCAGTCCCTAAGAACCAACTGTCATGTAACAGCAGGGTGCATGCCAAAGACATTCCTAGGTGTCAGGTGCATGCCAAAGGCACTTCTCATAGAATGTCTGGTTTAACGAAGGAGATTCTAAAGTCATCAGTGTGAGCCATATTTCATCTGTTTTAAGAAAAAAAAAACATTTCCATAAGAACAAAAACAGTATCTTTATCATTTCTTTTTCAGTAAGGAGGATGAAATGTGGCATCATAGATGAAAAATCAGCCCTAGAGTGAAGACTGGAGGTGGTCTCTGTATTTGACACATTCCTGAGTGACCATGTGCAAGTCAAATTTTTTTAGTGTTTGAGACAACTAAGATAAGTTACAGCTGAGATGCTGATCAGCATCACTGAAAGGAATTTCTGCACTGGGAGTTACCTATATTGATATAGCCAAAGGTTGACTCCCTACCCCACCACACCCTCCCCAAAAAGCAGGTGATAAATTTCGTTTCTTTAATACAATGTTCTTCAGTAAGTACTTAGTCCCCACTAGGTCTGTTCTGTATGGCTGGTATGCATTCCATTCCTCATCACCTTCTCTTAGAATCTGTAGTCTCCTTGAAAGCTCAGCTCAATCACTGCCTCCTACATAAGTGCCTTTCTTTATCTTGCCCAGCCTTTACTGCCTCCCCTTACTCAAAACTGCTGATAGATAGATAGATAGATAGATAGATAGATAGATAGATAGATAGATAGATAGATAGATAGACAGATACAGATATATAATTTATCTATATAAAAATATATACTTATACATATATATTTGTATATATAAATTATATATAAATTTTATATATATATATAAAATGAGTGTATATATACACACATATAAATATAGATATACAAAGACTGATATGTAAATAGCCATATTATATATGTGTGTTATATAACATGCACACACACACACACATACACACATATATATATATGTTTTATATCTGTTTATATGGATATTGCTTAATATAAATGTTTTGGGACTCCTTGAAGTCAGGAGCTGTTTCCTTTTTGTCTTTGAAACCCCATGACGCTAGGGACAATGACTGGCACATGGTGGCCACTTAACATGCTTATGTATTCATTGATCAAGTAAAGATTCCTTTCATATCAATTTAGTTTCCGTGAATTACCATCGTGTTCATTTATCTTTTCATTTAGCAAATACATTTGATCGATAAATATTTTATTTAACAAATAGTTTAGCAAATATGTAGCACAAAAAAATGATTAAGACATAATGTCTACCTTCCCAGAACTTATAGTTGAACATAGAAGGTTTATTCAGAAAACCACAATGCAAAGAAGAACATGAAATTGCAATGAGGAATAAAAAGAGTTCTAGGCTGACAATGAGAACACCTGGGTTCTAGTCCTAATGAGCTCTGTGCCAGGCAAGTCACTTTATTTCTCTAGGCATAGATTTCTTCATGCATAAAACCAGAGTGTGTGGTTCCCTACGGCCACTTTCAAAGCTAACACTTTATAATTCTATTTATTTAGTGGCTACTACATGCTTAGTATTTTCTCTAGGCCATTCATCATTGATTATGGTAAAATAACACAAAAAGAAAACCAAGAGATCATCAGGAGAGAAAAAGAACTGAAATTCATCACAAAGAATCTAAGATCCTTGTTATAAGGCTAAATCCTTGTTCCTCAGGAATACTTGGTTTAGGTTAAGGTGGGGGGTCTTTTTCAACCCTGTAGACTCAAGAAAGAAAAAAAAGTCATTGACTATTTCAAGCATAGATGACACCAGATTGCTTTCACAATCATTTGTCTTGAACACCTTG
Organism: Pseudocheirus occidentalis; assembly: GCA_028646575.1. NCBI lineage: Eukaryota > Metazoa > Chordata > Mammalia > Diprotodontia > Pseudocheiridae > Pseudocheirus > Pseudocheirus occidentalis. Next base: position 186,217,990 of record CM053597.1, read on the forward strand.
AAATCTACTTTCTGCCCGTACCATTCAACTGAAACTTCCTCTCAGAGTTAATTACCTTCTATTTGACAAATCCAATCACATATAGACAGCTTGATGCCATGGATAGACCATTGGGCTTGGAGTCAGAAAAACCATAGTTCAAATTCAATCTCATACTTAATAGCTTGACTACCGCGTGCCTCGGTTTCTTCATCTATAAAATGAGTGTAATAATAGCACCCACTCCCCAGGGTTTTGGGAAGACAGAATGATATGATATCTATAAAGTGCTTAATACGGTATCTGGCATAGAGCAGGTGTTATATAGATGCTAGCTATCATTGTTGTTGTTGTTAAGCATTAGCAATAGATGCCATTATTATTAATTATGATCAATAATAATAATCAGCTCTTGTCCTCCTTGATTTTTTCATGTTTATATCTTCAGTGCCTGGTGTGTGGTGGGGCTCTTACTAAACAAATGCTTATTGATTTGCTTTCTGGATTCATTTAACTCGATCGACTCATTGATCTTCAAGTCCCTTCATGAGCTAGCCCCAAATGACCCTTCTCCCATGCTCCACTGCATACATAGCTCCACTCTAGTCAAACCTGATGACTGGCTATTCTTTCACACGCCCATCCGTCCTTTCATTTTGTGGTTTCCCTTACCTGGATTCTGTTTCTTTTCCCAGCCATAGCTGGCCTCCATGGCCTAGTACAAATGCCCCCTCCACCAAAAAGTCCCCCCTACCATTCTCTCCTTCCATTGACCTAACCCTTTGTATTTTAGTTGTACCTCTTATGCCTCTCAGAACATTTTAGTCTCTACTATAGTTACCTGAATGACTGTTCAAAGAATCGTAGATTGAGAGTTAGAAGGAAATTTGGAGGCTCTTAGAGGAACCTTAGAAAATTGTTTCTTTTTTAGAGATGAAGAAGAGGTCCAGGAAATTCAGTGACTTGCCCAATGGCTCATTTTCCCTTTGTAGAGTATAAAGTCCTCAATGGAAGGGATCTGGTGCAGGCCCTGTATGTAGTAACACTCCACAAATGTTAGTTGAATGAATAAAAAAAAAAGTACGTTAAGATTCCCCTCCCATTTAAGATACATCAATGAATGTGGCCAATAAACAAAAATTCTTTTTAGTTATTATAATATTTCCAAGTACTCTGAACTTCTATTAGTGTGCCTTCTAAACATGCCAGTGTGTGTTTTTTATTTAACCCCCTCTTTGTTGTGCAACAGTGATCTACAACCAACAGAGACAGCTCAAAGCCACACACAAACACATTCCACATTTGTAAGAAAAACGTTAATAGGAAAAACATGTTTGTGTAGGCTCCCACCATACCACTGAAAAATCAATAAAAACAAATCCTATTTTCCTCTCCCTCCCCCCAACAAAAGACAACATGTGGAAATAACATTTTTATTATTTCTTAAATGTGGAAAGATCACGTTTCCTCGATTCATAAGTGTGGAAACACTCAAATTTTGCTGAAGGGTTTACTTACTACCTTTGAACACATGTAAATTATGACACGTACATTTTCCCCTTCCTTCATCCTCAAATAAAATGCTGCATTGAAAAGATTCATCCTACTCTGGCTGTGCAAGCTACCCGATGATTTGGAAGAAGAGAGAACTTGATATAATAGTAGTGACCTATATAAATATTACAAAGTCAGAAAAGATACAGAATGCAAAAATAAAAAGGGTTTAGAGAGGCTGAAGGAACAGGTGATGCTCCCAATAGGCATAAAGATTAAATACAGAGAAAAAAAAATCTGAGACAAGGAACTTCTAACTACACACAAAGAACAGCTCAATACAAATTAATGAGCTTCATTCTGCTAGCAGCACCAAGGAGTCCTTGGTCTCCAATCCCTGATTGAGAGAAAAGGTTCTTACTGCAAAATCAAAAGCCCTCTATCACAGAAAGAAAGTGGCCTACAAAACTCAGAGTGATCGCACCCAAAGATGTCATTTCTCAAATTTATTTGGCTACTTGATCCTTTGGGGTTGGAAATACATATATATATATAATCATCACACTGTTTCAGGAGGGGACACAGAATACCCCATAAGAACAAGGATTGAGGAAATTTCAATCAATATAAAAAACCAACCCATTTCTTAAGTGCCCACTATATGCTGGGCACTGTGCTAATTACTGGGGATATAAAAAGAGGCCAAAGACAGTGCTTGCCCTCAACGAAATTACTGTCTTATAGGGACAAAATGGTGGAAACTGAGCCTATTTTCGAAAGGAAAAAAAAAAGGAATTGCAGGAAATGAAATAAGTATCTTTGATAATTAAGACATTTCATATTTAAATATTAGAAGGAAGAATATCCCAGGCTTAAAGTTTTCATGGAATTCTTATTCACCCTTTACACAGCACTGAGTTGCTCGAGCACACTGTTTTAGAAACCCTCTTCTAAACATGGTACTTCCCATATACCACTGCCTACCACCCAAAGTCCTTAGAAAACATTTTCTGGGCTGCCCAATTTTTACAATCAATGAGTCTTATTTTTTAAAACTTTGTGTTGGTTGTTTTTGTTAAAATGATTCTTCTTTCATTGCCCTAGGTCATTCTAGTACAGGGATTCTGAGTCCAGATCTGTGGAAAGGTTTCAGGGAATCTGTTAATATGGATGGGGAAAAATACATCTTTATTCTCATTGGAAATTCAGGATATCCTTCAATTTTTATTATCATCATCATCATCAGTAGTAGTAGTAGTAGTACTAGTAGTAGTAGTAGTAGTAGTAGTTGAAGTATCCTAAAAAGGAGTCTATGACCAAAAAAGGTTGTAAACTGTATGTGCAGCTGGTGAGAAGATGGAAAGTTAACAGTAAGGAAAAGAGGAAGAAAAGAGGGGTAGCCCAATGTTGCTTTGTCCCCCTTCTCTACCACACAATCCCATAAACCTAGGAAGGTATTTTCTCAATGGGGCTATAACAGCCTGCAGTCTGATCTATGGAACTCTTTTTTTTTCTTCCGGTAGCACCATAAAGAATACAGGAATTCTAGATACACTGAAGAATTATAGGAACCTACAGGAGATAATTTAGTAGTGGCGACTTTCTTTGAAAATATTTTATAGCTTGGAAATCAGTTAAGCTGATGAAAAGGTAGGTAGAAGTGACCCTAGGTAGTAAAAGGGAATTATGTTCAGCCTTTGCTAGTGTTAAAAATGCACTCGCGGATGCTCCTAACTTTACAGCAAAAAAAAGATTCACCTTTTTCAGAAAACAACTAGGAGAAAGACTCCTCTGGTGAACTGCATTTCTCAGATTCCTTTAAAATATACTTGACTTACATTTCTGGAAGCATGTTAAAGTTTACTCAGACAAGAGTTGAACCTCTATCTTCCTAACTCCAAGTCCAGTGCTACCCTCATTACCCCACACGTCCTCCCGCACTCAGCATTGGGGCCTGGATTCAAATCCAAGCTCCTCTTGACGCCAAGGCCAGTACTCTACTACACGGGGTTCAAAGAATCCCAGGATCATGTGCCTAGAGGTAGAAAGAATTTCAGAGCTGAATCCAACTGTCTCATTCTACACTGTGGTCCACGTGGAAGTTAACTGACTTGTCTGAGGGTCCCGATGGTAGCATGTCTCAGTGATGGGACATGAACTTAGGTCTTCTGGTGTCAATTAATCAGTCAATTAACAAATAAATACTATTACTATGTGCCAGACAGTGGTAAACACTAGAGACATGGATGAAAAGGCTATTAGAAGTCATTTCATAAAGTAGGTAACAGAGAGTCCAATAAGGGCTTGGACTTACCCAAAGTCACACAGAGCTGTGTTTAATAGCTAACACCAGTAATAGCTAGTATTTATATAATACCTACTCCGTGCTAAGCACTTTTTACAATGACATCCTTTGATCCTCACAAGTCTATAAGGAGATACTCTTATTATCTCCACTGTATAGTTGAGGAAACAGGCAGACAGACATTAAGTGACTTACCCAGGGTCACAACAGGTGAGTGTCTGGGTCGTCCTGACTCTAAACCTGATATCCAATGAGTGACCAGCTGCCTCTAACTATTCAAACCCAGATGCTCTGACTTTAAATCAAGCATCACCCCAATCATTAGGTTTGAAAACAAAACGAGACCAACATTCATCACAGCCACAAACTCTGGATAAGCAGAATTTAGAAAAATCACTTTTCCCAAAACTTTCCACAAGAGACTAAAATGAAAACTAGCATGACCTTCCACTGCATTGATTCTGGCTACTGCAATCACTTCTTAATGTCTGAGTACGCCAGAAAACAAAAATCAACCAGGAACCAAAAAATCTGTCAAATAGAGCCTGTTATTACTGGGAAATGCCCTACCATGTAATTCACAAGGAGCGGTGGAAAATAATCAGAACTAAACGGGAACATGTTCACATATTTTCTGACTTTACTTCTAGATTTATTCTGTCTAATTCTTTTTCAGTCAATACTCCATACTTAATACAGCTCATGAAGCGAACCATTGAGGTCATAACATGGAGTGGATGGATACTAGAGAAGAAATGTAGCATTGTGATTTCCAGGTTTCTAGTTGGCCAATCCCCACTAACAGCAAAAAGGCCCTACTGCTCGAAGTACGTAAAAGAGATGAGAAAGCCTTGACCATGGCAGCTCTAGTGAATTCATTCAAGAAGGCTGGGACTATGGAGAGGGATAGACTTTGTTCATTTAGTTCAACTAAAAACAGTAATTAAACATAATCTAGCTCTACTATAACACAAACCACGTGGCAAGTAATGTTTTATTAAACCATTCCTCTCCTTCACCCATTAATGTATTAAATATTCCTAAACTACGTGAATAGAAAACTCAATGTCCTTAAAAATCACAGTTGCTGCTCTGTATGGGACATATAAGGAAAATTTTAGGAGGAGCTTAGGATCATTGGACTTTGCTTGAGTGGAGAGGTGGAAGGGACCTGGTCATAAAGAGTCAGGCATCCTGGGAGTGGCCTGAATCACCTCTTGTCTGGACCAGGGCTTCTTAAAGTGTGGGTCGAAACCCCATGGGGAGTCATGAAATGCTTGGCAACAGTAAAAGGTTACTGAACGTGCAACAACCAAAAATTAATTCAAAATCAAATGCGTAAAGAATCCAAGGTGTTTCTGGCAGCACTTCCCTGTGCTGCATTTGCAGCATGCGACCTCACTGCAGCCTTGGTTCTGAACACAAAGCATGTCACCTTTGCACAGCACATGCCCTCAGGTCACAGGCTGCCCAACTGAAAAAAGGGTTCAGAGGTGGAAAAAGTTTAAGAAGCCTTGGTCTGGACAATAATAATAGCCTTCCGCTTTGTGTCCCCGTCTCAAGTCTCTCCTTGTTCCCAACCATCTTCCACTCAGGTGGCAAAGTAATTCTCCTAAAACTCAGTTCTGACAATGTCATCACATTGACTTCATAAACTCCAGCGGCTCCCTACTAACACTCAGAATCAAATGCTATGCTTGGCATTTAGAGCCCTTCACAACCTGGTCTCTCCCTACATTTCTAGTCTTCTAGTCTTCACCCCTCCATGAATTTGAGAACTCTACAATCCAGCTACCTCCCCTCAATACAACCTTCTGCAAATACAACTCTGTTTTATACTTCCATGCCTTTGAAGTCCTCCAGACCTAGGATGCTCTTCCTCTTCACCTCAGGCTTCTAACTTCCCTGGCTGTATTCAAGATTCCACTTAAAGACCGCCTTTTACAAAATGGAAGCCTTTCTTAACCCCTACCTCCAGCCTCCAATGCCTCCCGTCCAAGGCTACTTTCCAAGTACAATGCATATATCTTGTGTGTGTGTATATATATATATATCTATATATCTAGGACAGGAGCAGGGAATCTGTGGCCCTCTGGGTCCTCAAGTGCAGTCCTTTGACTGAACCAAAGTTCACAGAACAAATCCTTTTATTAAGGGGTGTCTTTCCTTTTATTAAGGCTATTGTTTTGTAAAATTTGGATTCAAAGGACTATACTTGGGGACCTAGAGGGCCACATGTGACCTCAAGGCTGCAGGTTGCCCATTTATATGCTATCCCCCCCCTTAATACTGAGAACTCACAAGGACAGAGATCATGATCCTGCCTGTCTTTATAAAGCCAAGGCTGAGAATACTGCCTGGCATATGGTAAGAACTTAATAAATGCTTGTTAACTAACTGAAATGACCATGAATTATCCACATAATTTGGTCCAAGATCTCTCCCAGAAAGATAACAGTAGCCCCCACAAGGACTGAGATGACCTGATTCAAAATTCTACCTTGGATAATGACTAGCTCTGTGACCCTGGATAATCATTTAACCTGTGTCAGCCTAAGCTGCCTCATCATGGAGATAATAACAGATCCTGCCTCATATGGCTGTTGTGAGGATTAAGTGAGATAAAATAAGTATTGTGCTTTGTAACCCTTAAAGCACCGCAAAAATCTTTGTTTCTTGTTCAGTCGGTTCAATCCTGTCAGATTCTTCTGAACCCATTTGGGGGTTTCTTGGCAAAGATACTGGAGTAGTTTGCCATTTATTTTTCCAGTTTATTTTACAGATGAGGAAACTGAGGCAAACAGGGCTGAGTGATTTTCCCAGGGTCACCCAGCTAGTAAATGTCTAGGAATGGATTTGAACTCATGAAGATGAGTCTTTCTGATTCCAGGCCAGGCGCTCTACCCACTTCGCTACTATTCAGCTGCCCAGTGCCACCTAGCTGCCCAGCACAGAATCCTCGCTATACTTATTGATCATTTATCAATATATCCCATTAACTGTGACATAATCAGAGCAATATATTAATAAGACCATAGTTATATGATATATTCTCTCTTGGTGTACTACATTCACTATAATATAGTATATTGTTACATAATGGAATGTATATTGGAATATAT
>CM053597.1:186225389-186245830 GCA_028646575.1 Pseudocheirus occidentalis
GTGCTGCCCGTAGTGCTTTCTGTCTTGTGGAGAGTTTTGGAGCTTGAAAATCTGTTTAGCGTCCCATTTTATGAGTTTTTTAGCGTGTTTGTGTGGGAGCTGCGGTGCTTTGCTGCTTCTAAGCTGCCATCTTGGCTCCGCCCCTGTTTCCATGTACTTTTAATGTTATTTGCCCCTCCAAGTCTTCTGTTCTCAAGGGTGAAGTATTCCCTTCAACAGGTCCTCACCATCCCATCTGACTTCTTTAGGATTCATCTCTGCTTGACAATGTCCTACTGGGAAAATGGTGCCCAGAGCTTAACTGAGTACTCCAAATGTTTTTTTTTTTAACTGCTATTCATAGGGTCATAGACCTGAAGTTGGAAGTGACTCTGAAGTTCATTTTGTCCAGGTCCTTTATCGTTAGATGAGAAAACAGAAACTCAGAGAATTTATAATAGATGAGACTGTTTACTAGGGCAAAATTAGAACCTGTAACAGACAGAGCTGTCCTGTTCTGCTTTTAACACAGAATTACTGTTGAAAGAAAGCAGTAAAATAGTGACTAGCATGACACTAGAAAAGTCAGAAGCTCATGGGGTATATATGTGGTGAGAGGAGTGAGGGAGTTAGGTGAGAACCAAGATCACAGCGAAGAATATGAAAACTGGTCCCACAGAAAGAGGTACTCATGACAAAGAAATTTAGTGTCTGATGAATGCAACCACAAAGCCAAGTAATTAGTCTAGTGCAGTAAAAGCATGTAGGATAGTCATGCCAGAAAATGGAGTAAAACAGACTCCAGAATCCTAGATCTCTAATGATAATCAGGCCTATCTCAAGGGGCTAGGGCACAGGGGAGGGAAGTCTGCAGCCTCGAGGCCATATGTGACCTTCTAGGTGCTCAAGTGCAGCCCTCTGAATCCAAACTTCACAGAACAATTTTTGTTTTTGATTCAAAGGGTCGCTGCACCTGAGGACCTAGAGGGCCATATGTGTCCTTGGGTTCCTCAGCCATGGGGTCTCGACTAGCAACCTCAAGTCCAGAGAAGATGAAAGTGATAACTAGAACTAAGCCACCTTACTGAGCAGAGTGTGAAGCTATCATTTGGATGAGCAATATTATTCTTCTCTTTGGGAGATTCAGGGCTTAAGGATGAGTTTTCCAATAAAGTATTTCTTTGACCTTTATACTGGCTTATGGAGGGTCTGCCTCTATTTTCCAATGAAGACACATATAAAAGAAGCTAAGCGTCTATCTCCAGGTACGTATGTGTATTTGGGCTTAGAAAGGTCATACTCAGCTCTCAAAACCCCTACGTATCCCATTTAAAGTGTGTGGGGGATCAGCAGGTGGGGGGAGATTATCAGGGAAGGTGAGAAGGGCCGGCCAAGAGAAGAGATCTTTACCTGTCACTATTCACTATAGGGAATAAGCATGAGCTGCCGAAAATCACAATTTTATTTTAAAACCAGTAATAAATCTAGTAGAAAAGGTAGGAATTAAAGTAATAACCTGAAGAATTATACTGTCTGGCCACTAGGGAAATGCTCTGGTGGGGGAAAGCTCAGGAGATGTTTAAGTTTGGGATTAATAAAGTAGAGGCAGCAATATTACTATGAATCCTCAAAAGCATCTCTTGATTCATGATGTTTTTCATACAATACAGCCCTGTGCAAGGTATGGGGGGGGGGGGTGGAGGAAGTCCTCAGCCAAAGCCTCCTTTATGAAAAACACAATTTTCCTGTCTGAAAACAAAGGGCTTTTTGACAGTTACTTGGTCAGGCAACTGATGCTTAAATGATGCACACACAAAGAAGGGGGGAAGGGTAAATTCCCACATTGCCCAGGACAGGATGAAGGTGCTGAATTTTTTTCTTAATTATAAATGTAAATATTTGATAGCAAAAATCTGAGTCAAGTACAGGATAGGGGAAATTCCTTTTCCTGTAACATTTCCTAAACTTGACTAAAGGGGGAAAAAAATCAAGTTTGTTTTTTTTTCTCACATTGTCACTTCCCTTATAGAGGAACAATTAGAGGTTTCCTTGAACCTAACACCACCAGGATATTCAGTCATAACAAAAATGAACATTCTTTCTGGATAATTAGAGCTAAATCACTTAATCTCTGAAACTCAGTTCCTCATCTATAAAGTGACAAGCACATATGTGGTGACCTATGAGATGCTAATCTAAGTCACTTAAAAGTGAAATTGTCTCCTTTGGTGGTGGTTTATCTAGGCAGATACACATATCCAGCATGCTATAATTTGGGCTGTCTCATTCAAAATCCTGTTCTCTCTTCCAGAACTCTGCAGCAACTTAAAGGTTTGTTGTAGAAATACCAACGACAACTGGGGCATAAGTATCTTTCTTCAGGCCTTTTCAAAAATATACAAATAAATCTTTGAATAGGGAAAAATCCTTGAAGAGAGTGTGTGACATCCTCATAAAAAAAAAAGAATTGAGAAAGTTCAGGAAAAGGAGAAATTAAGGACCTACTAATTCAACATGTGGCCAGCACCAAAGCATTACGGAGGCATCGAGGTGGTTCAATGAGCGGGGTGTTGGATTTAAGAGTCAGGAAGCCCTTATTTCAAATCCCAGCTACTCAGATACTTCCTAGGCAAGTCACCTAACTGCTCTCAGCCTCCCTTTCCCTATCTATAAAATTAGAATAACATCTTCACCTTACAGGGTTATTGTAAGGATCAAGTAACATATATAAAGTTATCTACAAACCTTAAAGTGCTATAAATGTTTTTATTATTATTATTATTATTAAGGAAACTAAATCCCTAACTAGTATACTATTTTTTTTTAAAGATAGCTTCAGGTAAATACTAGGGAGGAGAAAAACAGAATACTATTTTTATATGCTTTTTTTTTTGATAGGATGAGACTGTCATAACTTTTACTTACAGGGGGCCATCAGACACAAAAGACCTTTCTCCAACAGAGGATATCAGGAAAAATTATTTGGAAGTATAAGAGGTCAACTAGCAATCATTCTTTTTTCATACATATTTACCAATGGTGAGAAAACAGCCTTTTTCTTTTCAAGTCAACAAACATTTATCAAGCTTGTGTTATGTATGGGGCACTTTGCTGAGGATGTAGAAATAAAAAAAAATGATACAGTCCTTGTCTTCAAAAGGAGACGAAACATGAGGAATGAGCATAAATAACCATAAATCGTGCAGAGAAAGTATTAAATGCATAAGAGAGGGAGTTGTAGCAAGAGAGAGTTCAAAAGGCAGGGAGGCTTGACCTAAACCTTGAAGAAGAATAAGCATAGAATGAGACAGAATATGTTCAAAAACCCTGCAAACCTTAAAGTGCCATTTAAATTTTAGCCATTATTATTTTAATCCGACATTCTACAAGAAGTCTTCCCCAATTCCTCTTAATTCTAGTGTTTTCCCTATTTTAATAGTTTCCTATTTATTCTATATATTATATATGTATGTGTATGTGTGTGTATATATATATATACACACACACACATATATACACATACACACATATATGTATGCGTGTATGCTCCAAATCTGCCATCTTGGCTCTGCCCCCACACTGTAAACTCCTTGAGGGCTGAGACTGTCTTCACCTCTTTTTGTATCACCAGACTTATGTACACACACATAGACACAAACACACACAAAAAGTCTTCCTTAGCCTGGTATTCATATCATGGCATTTCCTTTCACACATGTTTTGCTAGAGTAAAAATAGAGCAATGAGCAATCTTCAATTCTGCCTCTTCTATTATTTCTATATACTGTTGTTGATGTGCCTAGAAAGGAAAATTGCCTCCTTACTCTCTGTACCTATTAAAATCAATCAATCAATCAGTCAATCAATATTTATTAAGTATCTACTAAGTACCAGGATAGACTTAGGACTAGAAGGGACCCAAGTGGGACCTTTAATCCAACCCCTTCCCTTTATTGTCCAAAAAGAAAAAAAAAAAGCTTAGCTAATGTTAAATGACTTGGCCAAGGTCACCTTTACAAAGTGAATTTGAACATAGGTCCTTTGATTCCAAAGTCATTGATCCTTCTATCAAAAGATGGGTCTGGGTAACTGACAAAAATGTCAGTGCCAACTAGAGAAACAGAAGGACGGCAGGTGACTCAGGGTAGATGATGCATTTAGATTGACGGGAGAGGAGGAGGTTTCTACTCATGACACCACAAAATACTGTCCTCTCCAATCTGACGGTAACCCAATGTAGTGCCCAAACTGGTTTCAGTGGAATAAGGAATATCCTTAAGCTTTTGATTAATTTTCTGCTATTGCCGAACACCTCACTGAGACCTTCTGCAGAAACTAGTACTACAAGTTATAAAAGTTCTTCATTTATATTTATATTTATATTCATATTTATATTTATATTTGTATTTATATTTATATCAGTATTTCCTGATCCCTGCAGCTTCTAGTGACCCTTCTCCACTAACTTTTATTTAGATTGCATTTTGTCTACATATACTTACCATATACAAACATACATGTTGTTTCCCCTAATATACAATAATCTCCGTGAAGGCAAAGACTTTTTTCTTTTTGTCCTTATATGCTGAGTACCTAGAACAGTGCCCGGCATACAGCAGGTACTTATTAATCCTTATTGATTAACTGAGATAAAAATCTTATGTCTTGAAATTTTCTATATTGGCCACTCCCCCTAGGACATGACTGGTCTGTGGTTGTTCAGTTGTATGCAACTCTTCATGACCCCAGTGACCATACTGTCTATGGGGTCTTCTTGGCAAAGATACTCAAGGGATTTGCCATTTCCTTCTCCAGCAGATTAAGGCAAACAAAGGTTAAATGACTTGCTCAGGGTCATACAGCTAGTCTGAGCCCAGATTTGAAGTCAGATCTTTCCTGACTTCAGGCCAGCACTGTATCCACTGAGCTACCTAGTCACCTCCCAGGCAGAGGTTAAGGGACTCATCCAGGGTCACACAGCTAGTAAGTGTTTAAGGTTGGATTTGAACTTGAGTCTTCCTGATTCTAGGTCTAGGTGCCATCTTCCTGCTCCTGGCTCAGTGGTTAATCTTCCCTAAATCCCAAGTTATTTGCATATGTGTAAGACCTCAATTTTACCTCAAATATGAAAAGTTTAAAGAAAACATTCTATTTCACCCCATTTTAATTGGGAAATTAAGCTATGAAGGAAAGAGTTAACAGTTGAAGAGTTAACAGTTGATTGAAGAAACTATTGCCTTGAAGATTTATTAAGAACAAGTCTGATAGTATCCTTCTCTTAAATCACTGTCAGGGAATAATCCTTTTACTAAAATAGTATTAAAAATTAATAAAAATTAACCTTTTTATGAAAACTGGGTTCCAGGAAGAAAAGACATTATTATTTTCAAAAGTAATAATTAAGATACCACCCAGAAATGCCTTTAAGATAAAATTGCTTAACTCAGATCCTGCATTCTCAGACTACAAATGGCTTTCACATTTTTATGCCTTAGTCTAGTCTGAACAAAGATAATCAATGACCATCCACCAGGCATTGCTTTCCAATCTTCTCTGAGACAGTGTGGTTCATTGGCTATGCAAAACACTAATCTCCCCAAACTGAGAGTGCTAAACTTGGCTTTGTCGCCAATTTGCAAAGTGACTATGGGTGAGAAATGTGACTTCCACTGGCCTGAGTTAACACATCCACAGAATGAGAAGTGGAGAAAAGAGTATTTGTCAAAGAGGTCAGAACAACATTCTTCACTCAGCCTCCTCACGCATTCACCCACCACTTTCTAGACTCAGCCCTTGGGTGGGCAAGCCAAGCTTTTCACTGCAATCTAGAACTTTGTCTATTTTACGGAGTTTAATTTTATATACTGCGGTTCCTCTATTTGCCCAAGTCAGATACATATCGTTGGGTCAAGTCAATTTTTTGTTTCCCCAGTTGCTAAAGTTAGTTCAATAACTCAAACACTGGGGAACCATGAATTCAATACTCTCCACACTTTGCAACATTTGCATACCATCCCTCCACCCTCAACCCCCCTTTTATTTCTTTAATCAAATTTTCCAGTCCAAGTGGTTGCTTAGATAAGCCGCTATTTTTAGGAACTCAAAATGATGGCAAAGCAGTTCCTTAAGAAACCACTAAGAGATAACTGAGACAATAGAGTTGGTCCCTGACACTTTGGTTTTTTATGTTAATGACTTGATTCCTACATATTTCCAACTCCATGCTAGAAGTTAAGAGGATTTTATCTGAAGGAAAAATGTGATGTGAGGAGTTCAGTTCAAGACCACCAATGTGGTCTTTGGACAGGGTCCTGCTTTCTAAATCACACAGTTGTAAACAGCAACTGGTTGAAGGCCTAATTAGCATTAGAGAGGCCCCCGAGAATGAACAGAAAGATGACAAGGGTCAGTACACTGAAGATGAGGTCAAGCTACCACAGCCCCAAAGGACAATGGGTAAGGTACCCATGCAAATTGCAGACGTAATCTTAGTCATGTCAGGACAACCAGAAGCATTAGAATCCTTAAATCTCCCAGAGTCCACCTCCTTCTCATCAAAAAAGAAGGAAAAGAAGTTAAAAAAAGAAGTTAAAAAAATGAAAATGCAAACTTCAAGAAAGAAAAGGAAAGCAAATGGCTTACTTCTCCAGTGAGGCAGTATCAGTAATTAGCAATTACTTTTTTTTCCTCCCTTTGAGCACAACAAATAAATGGGGGCTGAGACCATCTTATTGGCAACCAAGAAGAATGGAAAGACACAATTAGCATACTGTGTTAAGATGGGCAACAATTTTCTCCCACAACATTCCTGTATTCCTCATCACAAAAGAGCCACTAAGGATGAATCTGTAGAACCAACTGCCAACTTGTTAATGTTTTTTTGGTCTTTTTTCCCCCTTCTCTTCTTTAATAGAGGAGTAGGCTCCAAACACATACTCTATTCAAATACGACAAAGAACCCCTTTAAAACAAAATACACTTTGTGACCATTGGATTTTTCTTTCCCTTAGCCGTTTAAAAAAAAATCTTCCTTCAAACTATGAGAACTTTAGAAAGTTGACTAGAGAAAGTTTTAAAAGATACATTTTCAGCTGCAGAGCCCAACACTTTGGACACCTGAGCCCCACTAACTTTGATCTGAACACAGAAACCATAATCCCTTCTGTGATTTTTGAAAATCCAGCTTTTGCCAACATCAAATTAAAGAATTTGGGGCTTTAAAGGTAAGGAGGCTTGGTATTAGGCTCCACATACTTAAGGAAGTTTTAAAAACTGAAAGTACAGGAGTTTGCCCCCATCTTTTCTCCAGCATAACAAAAGAAGACTTATTAGCATGGTGAATTTTAAATAAAATTTAGTATTCAGTGGTCTGGCCTGATTTTCTCAATCAGTTGCCTCTGTGGCAAAATACTCAAGAACTGTTACCCTATTAAGAAACTTCATACTAGGCTGGGAAATTCAGTCTATTACACCATTTTATTTTTGCAGCTTCTTAAACTCTCAGAAGGGGAGGCTAGGTGGTGCAGTAGACAAGAGTGTGCCGGCCCTGGAGTCAGAAGGATCTGAGTTCAGATTTGACCTCAGACACTTAACTATGTGATCCTGGGAAAGTCACTTCACCCTGTTTGCGTAGGTTTCCTCATCTGTAAAATGAGCTGGAGAAGGAAATGGCAAACCACTCCAGTGTCTCTGCCATGCAAATCCTGAACAGAGTCAGAAAGATTCAGATGGTGTCTGAAATGACTCAAGAAATATCTTCAAAACAGATAATGCAAAACACAAACCAAATTTGGACAAATACAAAAAAGCAGATGAAATATAACATGCCTTTTAAAAATATTTAAATAATATTAATTAACAACTATTTAGAATCACGTTCTTCACATTTTAATCCACTTCAACAGAATTAATATATGTGGAGTTGTTAATGTTTCATTAATGCCTTTTGTTTTTTATACCACAGACCCAGCCCTCTTCTTACCCCTAAAGAATCTTCTCTTTAAACCGCTCCCTCAAAAAAATGAAATGAAATGAAACAGGCAAAACCAAGTGACACAAAGACTAAGGATTGAAGTACATGCAACACTCTTCATTTGTGATCTATCACCTCTCTGCTGAGGAGAGGAAGTGTGTTTCATTGTCAGAACTCTGAAACCCAGATTGGTCACGCTGCTTAAGCAGAATAAGGTATGATCATTTCTTTACTCTGCACTAATCCATACAGTATGTCCTTTGCTTCTCTGAATTCCTCACGTTCATTGTTTTGAATGGGGCAGGGACATTCCACTGCCTTATGGATCAATTACCTGATCAACAGCACCCATTTTATTTTTAACTTTTCTCTATAATAACATAATGTTTCTATGAATATCTAAGTATGCTGTAGCACAGAACTAATAAAGGGGGTAAACCCAATTCATTCATCAATCCTATAAAAAATGTTAACCAGACTTCTTTTATTTTTCAATCACAATACATTAAAAACTTGTCTAGTATTAATCTTTTATTAGAATGTTGTTTTAGCATTTCTTCCAGTATACTGACATTTTTCTAATAGTATTAAAATCATATCAAAAACTCTGTCAGAAAGGTCTTTTCCTCACATTGTCTTCCAAATGTTTGGTTTTGTTTTGTTTTCATTTGAACCTAAATTTAAACTGTTAGCTAACCCATAAAGTTGTAATAGACGGTATTCAATATAGACCAATACTGTTTAATAAAATTCTGTTAAGTATAGGAATACAAATTTTTCAAAAAGATTTTTAAAAATAAATATATTGTATGTATCCACACACATTTATCTCCTTCGCTTTCTAGGATCACAGTTCCTTGCATTTAATCAGGACTGATGAATATTTGTTAAGTCAAAGAATGAATAGACCACCATTGGTAATTCCTGTCATAATAAAGGATGCTGCTTCTGATTTGGGAAAGGGGTTACCCTTCACTGCAAAGACATAAATCCCACTCTTCACCAGAAGGAGAACAGAGTATATAATTTTACTGCTTTTCTTTGAAGCTGCAGAAAATCATTTTCTTTAGATGTTCAGACCGGAAACTTAAGAGCGGTTGAGTGGGGAAAAAGAATGAAAGTTTCACTCACTGTAACACTACCCAGCGCAGACAAGAAGACAGCAGTTTTCAGTTAAATATTCAAGGTAAAAAGTTGAAATGCATATGTTAGGAAAAGGGCAAACCTCCAAATTCAGTGGTTTACTCAGTACATTAACAACTCAAACGAACTGCAAGGGATATGACAGTACTAAGAGGGAATGGTCCATCACACACACACACACACACACACACGGAAGAGAAAAATACTTTTATTATTATTATTAAAGAATATAATCTCGGGATTCTATTATGGATAAAGGCAAACGTCCAACCTGAAAGGAAAAAATGAACTCTATCTATCAAGTGGGGTTTTACCATGCAATAACCCAAGGATGTTAAAACCCTGGAATTCAAATAAGAGAAGAACTTGGACATATGGAACTAAATTTGAACCAATGGCAATGGTTAAAAGCACCTGCTGCTTTTCCCTCCTTTACCATACTTTGTTACACATCGAAGCCACACCTGCGACTATAAATAAAAATTACTTTGAGACTTTAACACTTGGTTTATTATACATGTGTTTGAATGTGAAACTGCACCTTGAATAAGGAATGTGTTTATAAATGGCCATGCAGGGTCTGGATTATTTTTTAAGATTCTTTTGTGTCATGAAATAAACGAAGTCCTGAGGATTTCAGGGAAATGTGGGGAGATCAGCTTGAAGTGACCCCAAGTGAAACAAGTAGAACCAGAAGAAAAATACACACACACTGTCTATACCAGTGGTTCTCAACCTGTGGGTTACATTCAGTTTGTAACAATGGAAATACATCCTGTATATCAGATATTTACATTACAATTCATAACAGTTACAAAATTACAGTTATGAAATAGCAACGAAAATAATTTTATGGTTGGGGGTCACCACAGCATGAGGAACTGTATTAAAGGGTCTTGGCATTAAGAAGGTCGAGAACCACTGCTCTATACCAAGGTTAATTGAATAACTGAAATACTCCTAGAAAAAGATAATTATAATGAAACTAATTAATGAAAAGCAAAATGTAAAGAACTTTACATGTTATCGCAAATGAGCCACACAACAGCCTTAGAAGGAGGTGTCCCATTTTACAGATAAGGAAGTTGAGGCCAAAAGAAGGCAAGTGATTTTTCCCATTCATATAGTTAGTAAGCATCTGGCAAGACTTTCACTCGGACATTCTTTACTCCAGGTCCAGTGCCCTACTCACTGTACCACCTGGTTGCCTCAGATGATAACACACACCTTCCATCCCTTAGCAGAGAAGCTGGGGACTACCAGAGCAGAATGGCATATACACTGTTAGACTCTCGTTGAATTAATTTGTACTCGTATATGTGTTTTTTTATTATTTTGATCTTATTATTGATTTTTTTGGTTTTATGACATTTTCATTTCTAAATAAATTTCTTCCCCTTCCCATACTCAATAAAGCATCATAACAAAGGCTGAAGAAAAAAAAATCAGTTCTATAAAACTAACTAAAAACGTGTCTAAGCAGATTTGAAATATTCCATACCCAATACCCCTGCAAACAAAATGAACAATAAAAATCATTTTAATGTTAAAATATAAGACAAAAAAGTCATATTTTATATCTGAAAGAGAAATAATCATATCTTTATATTTCCCCATAACTCATTAGATTATTTGCCACTGTAAGTCACTGATAAAAGGATCATTTATAACCCAGTAATAGTACTAAGATTTCCCTGCCTTGCTTAAAAGCCAAATTTTCTGACAGTCTGATCCTGAATTGACAATACATAGTCCCTCTCAGATTTGACGGTGTCCCAATGCAGTTCCAAAATCTGTTCCAGCAGAGTAATAAAGGCCTTCTAGGTTTCAACCATGGGTAATACAATTTATTTATCATTTTTATTTATTACTATTTAATATAACTTATTATATCTATTATTGCCAAGCACTTCTCTTGCAGAGGCTAACAATGTAACTATGAAAAAATCTGATTCTTTTATATAAAACTAGGAATATAAAAGGCTAGGACTGACTAACAGGAATAACTCAGCAGCTAAAGTAAAATTACTCCCTTCCTGGGCTTTAAATTGGTCCAGAAATACGGCCTCCATTTCCAGTTTCCACTCATTGTTTCTGGTTCTGCACCTAAGGCCAAATGCAATGGTTTTCCTATTTCCTCCACATGACAGCCTTTCAAACACTTGAAGGCAGCTAACATGCTGTCCCACTCTTCCCTTTTCTAGGCTGAACATCTCCTGTTCATTCAAATGTCCTTCTAGGGCAGGGACTAAAATTTGTTTTCCATCTTAGTTATCCTTTCTGGACATTCTCCAAGTTATCAATATCTTTCTTAAATAGAGATGCCCAGAACTGAACATAATTCTGATGAGACTTGAGAAAAGCAGAGTTCAGTGACACTTTTACCATCCTTTTTGTTTGAAAGTTACATTTCCCTTAAGGTCACCCAAATTCTCATTACTCTTCATGAGTCACCATATCATACTGCTGACACATATTAGATTATAGACCCCTAAAACCCCCAGATCTCTTTCCAAAACAATTGCTATCTAGCCCTGTCTCCCCCATTTTGGACTTATGATATTGATTCCTTTAGACCTTACTGAAAGACTTACTTTGATACTGAATTTTATCTTACTAGATTTAGCCCATTTTTCTTTGGAGCAACTAGGTGGCTCAGTGTATAGAGAGCCCAGCCTGCAATCAGGAAGACTTACCTACCTGAGTTCAAATCTAGCCTCAGACATTTACTAGCTGTGTGACCCTGGGCAAGTCACTTAACCCTGTCTGTCTCAGTTTCTTGTAAAATAAATTTTCCTTGTAAAATGAGCTCGAGAAGGAAATGGCAAACCAACTACTCCAGTATTTTTTCCCAATAAAATCCCAAATGCAGTCACTAAGAATCACTGAAAAATCCATTTTTCCTAGCCTGTTATTGGTCATCCAGGGTGATAGCTATCACTTTCTGATTTGCAGCATCATAGAATTTGACAAATGTTCCACCTCTGCCTCTATCCAAGTTATAGATAAAAAAAAAGTTATTATTATCCCCATTTTACAGATGAAGAAGTTGAGGCAGAGTGGTTAAATGTCTTGCCATGGGTCACTCAGCTAATTAGTGTCTAAGAGCACATTTGAACTCAGGTCTTCCCACCTCCAGGCCTGGCACTGAGTCACCTAACTCCCTTATAGCAATAATGACATTTCACATTTGTATAACACTTAAATATTATAAACCCTTTCCCATAGCTTCCCAGAGCTGGAGAAAACCCGGGGTTCATCTAGTGCCAACTGAACAGGAGCTTGGGAAAATCCGCAGCAAGTAAGTGATCCTCAGCCTCTTCCTGAAGACCTCTGGTGGCTATGAACCCACCACCTTCTGAAGCAGCTCCACCCAGTTCCGGTTGGCTCTGCTGATGCAGAAGCTTTTCCTCATTTGGGGCAGACATCTGTTTCTCTGTAATTTCCACCCACTAGTCCTAGTTTTGAAATCAGGAGCCAAGCAAAATAATTTTAATCCATCTTCCACATGGCTACCCTTCAAATATTTGAAGATGGCAATCACGCCCTCAAGTCTTCCCTTCTCCAAACTAAATATATCTCCAGTTCCTTCAACTGAACCTTAGATGACCTGGTTTTTATTCATCTTACCAGGCTGGTTGGCCTCCTCTGTATTCAGTTCAGTTTGTCAGTGACCTTAGTAAAAATGAAGTATACAAATAGAGAGTATAAGACCCCAAACTCTGAGGTCTGATTAGGGCTAAATAAGAATTTATCTTTTATTTTGGGTACACTTCTCTGCATCCATCTTAAGATCGCTTTAAAGTTCATCTTAAGCTCTTCTCTCTGTGATTCTCCCTCTCCCTCTCCATCTCTCTGTCTCTCTCTGTCTCTCTCTGTCTCTCTCTCTCTCTCTCTTCCTCTCTCTCTCTTCCTCTCTCTCTCTCTCTCTCTCTCTATCCCTCCCTCCCTCTCTTCTCTCCCTCTCCCTCTCTTTTTTCTCTCCCCCTCTGTCTGTCTCTCCATCCCTCTGTCCCTTCACCTTCCTTCCTTCCCTCCCTTCTCTCTAATGGTCCTTCATTTCTCTGTTGCTTTTGTTCAATCATGTCTGACTGTTCATGAACCCATTTGGGGTTTTCTTGGCAAAGATACCAGAGTGATTTGCCATTTTCTTCTCCAGTTCATTTTACAGGTAAAGAAACTGAAGCGAATATGGTTAAGTGACTTGCTCAGGGTCACACAGCCACTAAGTGTCTGAGACCACATTTGAACTCAGGAAGTTGAGTCTTCCAATGAGTCTTCCAATGCTCTCTCCATGGCACCACCTAGCTACCCTACTTCATTCCTCTAAACACCAGTTTTTTAACTTCTAAGTAGGCTTCTGATTTTAGGTTTTTGAAACAATACAACAATTAAAACTGCTAAAGTTATGACAGACATTAAGTGATGGCTTAGTACTCTTAAGTGGTACAGGTCATGAAGGTTAATGTGCTGTCTTCTTTTTCCCCCAGCTTGAAGGTGGAAACCAGAAAATTTCTTCTCCAGACTATGCTGGAGAAGAAGGCAGTGGGAAAGCCCTCATTCAGGGAATGGCTACTGAGAACGTTTCCAACATTTTTAAATTGTTCTCTACTCAAACCTCCTCCATGTGTACAAATTTGAAAACTTAATTTCTGAATCCAAGTTTACAACCTATTGCTGATTTGTACTGATCTTGCAGTCCATTAAAACTGGTATATTTTTGTTCATAAATTGCCTTCTAACTCCAGTGGCCCACATGGATTGGACTAGCTGGTGACTGAGGCCGTTTCCAACTCCCAAATTTGATGAGTCTGTAATTCTGTACTTGAGATGTTGAATTCCTGCATCCAAATGAAGGATTTCACGCTTATGCCTATCAAATATTTTAGTTCCAGCCTATCAGCTCAGCCGCTGGAAATCTTTCCAGATCCCAATTTTGGCATCTGATGGATTAGCTATACTTTATGCAATCTGCAAATCTGATAGCCATGTCACTGATATATTTTTTCCAGGTCATTCAAAATGACATTGATCAGGACAAATCTATATCCAGTCTTACAAAACTCCACTCTATCTAGGCTGACAAGAGTTCTGTTAATCCCTGCTTCTTAGGTCTAGCTATTTAATTAATTCTGAATACACATAACTATATGATCACTCAATCCTTGGCTCCATTTTTTTTTCCATGTGAAGGCAATCAGAATTTTGTCAAATACCTTGCTGAAATCTATCCATATAATGCCTACAGATGTTTACTCATCTACCAAGGGCACCATAATATAGGGTTAACAATGTTGATTTTAAAGCCAGGAAACTTCAGAGTCCTGTTTTAGACATTTATTAGTTACGTGGCCCACAGGAAATAACAACCTTTCTGAGACTCGGTTTCCTACTGAATGGGGATAACAAGGTTATTACGAGGAACAATGTATACATTAAGCACTTTTTTAAGTCTTAAGCTTAATTTCATCTGTGGTAAACTACTATATAGATATATATTATATATATATTGATATAAATATATGAATGCATAGGACTTTACAGTTTATTCATCCAGAGCTGAATGGAAAGTTAGGGGTCATCTAGACCAATAAATAGAATGCTAGGCCTAGAGTCAGGAAGATTCATCTTCTGGAGTTCAAATATGGCCTGAGACACTTTCAAGCTGTGTGACCCTGGGCAAGTCACTTAACCCTCTTTGCCTTGGTTTCCTCATCTGTAAAATGATCTGGAGAAGGAAGTTGCAAACAACTTCACTAACTGCTCCAAGAAAACCCCAAATGGGGTCATAAAGAGTCAGAGATGACTGAAAAACAAATGAACAGCAACAATCCAACCTCCTTCATTTCACCAATGAAGAAACTCAGACCAAGGGAAGTTAAGTGATTTTCCTAAGGTGGCACAGAGGTAGATTTCAACACAGGTGTTCTAACCCTGGATGCAATATGGCCTTTCACTAGTTAGTTCAGAAATTGAGCTTTATGTATAAAATAATCTTATTTTCAGCTACATATAAATTTTTCTTGTAGCCGAATAAGAAAGGATGGAACAACCTTTCAAAGATTATGATATGCAATTTCTTAAACGGAAAGACTAAATAAACAGGGAGGTTATAAAAGGGAGAGAAATCTACTGAGTCAAGAAAGAAACAGGTTGAAATATGCTTCCTTTCCAGATAATCTTTTTTTGGTACATTTACATTCACTCCTCTGTGGACTGTCCACAGAAATTCACCATGATACTATCAAAGAGGAAGCAAGAAATATGAGTATCACTATGAGTCACTGATTAGTACTGTTACTATAGACTTGCTGATCTAGAACAGGATACTTTATTATCCGTTTTGTTAAAATTATGATCAATTTCTGTCAACTCTAGGGACTCTCTATGAGTCAAGAACTTGACAGGACTGTGCTAAATCACAACACTTTTGCAAGGCTTCTTTTCATCTGAATTCTACTTGTTCGCACTTGGCTTTGTTCATTCACTTGATTTCATTTCCAAATACCTACACCAATTTCTTTCTTAGTACATGTATCTCATTTCCTCCTGCTTATTCTGCTAAGGAACTATGTTACCTTAAAATGTAACAACAATCTACTGCTTATTCTTTTCCAGATTTAAAATGAGTAAAATGAGTATTATTTTAAGCAGAATAAAATTGATTTGGACTCATTACCAATAACAATAATAATAGTTAACATTTACATAGCATTTTAAGGTTTGCAAAGTATTTTACAATTTTAATGATTAATAATAATAATAGTTAACATAGAGAGATAGAGAGATGGATGGGGAAGGAGAGAGAGGTGGATGGATGGATAGATAGATAGATAGATAGATATAGATGGATGGATGGATGGATGGATGCAGAGAGAGAGAGAGAGAGAGAGAGAGAGAGACGGACAGACAGACAGATACAGAGATACAGAGATATAGATATATATAATGCTAGCCACGTGTCATGGCACTTCACAATTTTTATATCATTGGATTCTTGCAACAGTCTTGTGAAGTTGGTGCTATTAAAATATACATTTTACAGATGAGAAAATTGAGGCTTAATGACTTAGGGTGACAAAGCTCATGAGTCTCAGAGGGAGGATCTGAACTTAAGTCTCCCTGATGCTAAGCCCAGCACACTGTCTACTATATCATCTACTAATATGTCAACAGTATTATTAATGTCACATTGGAAATCTAGTAGATTATAAAATGAATGAAAGTTCAATGTGTAGAATGTAAACATTTTGGAATTGCAGGTACAATGGAAGCTGAATCAATGAATCAAACGGAATCTACTGATCAACTACTAAGTATCATCAGATACTCTGAGAGGTGGTGTGGACACAATAAGGAAAGTCTGTCCTCAAAAAGCTTATATTCTAAGAAAGGGGGTGTAATGCACAAATATAAGTAACATACAGAAGATTTGCAAAGGTGATAAAAAATAACTTTGGAGTGTTATCTGGGGGGGGATATTTGGGGGTAAGATAAAAATTTCGCCAGGAATCTAAGCTCCTTGAGGACAAAGACTGAATTGTTTCTTGTCTTTATATCTTCGGCATCTATATCTTTGGCCCATATGAGATAATAAATGCTTACAGAACTGAATAAAGGTATTGGCCTTGATAAGCTCTGTGATCTCTCCCCAGCGTTAAAATTGTACAACCATCTGTCTCTTCTTCAACAACACACTGACTCCTCTTTGTCCATTTTTACCCGGAAGTTAATATTACAATGTCTCTTAACAGTCCTGGTAATAACAGAAATAGAAAAAGATGGTTCATAAAAGATAGAAGGAACATTGCTACCTGTAGGCAAGGGCTACGCCAGTTTCAGGGACCAAACCAAATGCTTCCGGCCTAATATTTTTAAAATCACATTAGAATGCCAATAAAACCTAATTACTTAGCTTTTATTTTAAAAAGAGAGAAAAGCTTTTCTCAAAATTTTGGGTTTTGAACACTCAAGAAAATTTAAATTCTGTTCAACCTAAGAGAAAGTAAGTGGCATAAGAACGTTTTTCAACAGTCTATTCACCTAAACCACCAACCATAAACATTCTGTCTAAAGAAATATTCCTCAGCAGTTAAATACTGAATGAATGACATGCTATATAATTTTTTTTCTTTAGCCTCTCGGGTATAAACCCTTATCTTCTAGAGAAACTCCCACAACTCTGAACAACATTAATTATTTATTGGAGATCAACAGAGATATTTTTATGAACAAAAATATCATCAAAGGAATATTAGGTTAATGAGCAAGAAATCACTGTCAAGCTTTTAACTCTGGGTAAGTGGAAACGACAATAAAATTGCCAAAAGAAATAAAAACTTGCATTCCCATATGATGGGGAGATATAACTAAATCAGGGGTAATTGGGAGGCCTCCATGGTAAGTGGAGGGGAGAAGGGAGGGAAAGGAAAAAAGGCATTTGCCAGGTCTACTTCATCAGAAAAGGAAACTTATACGCAAATTATAAGAAACATCAAGAAATCTAAATAATTGTAGAATTTTTTTAAGTACTCCTGTAAAGTCTGTAATACATTTGGGGGAGGGGAGAGAGGTAGAAAATGCTGAAAGTAACTCCCCATTCTCTTCAAGGTAACTCTGTCATGTCTCATTGCTATTGAGGAAAGAAGACCAGAGATGAGAAGTCTCCCACCACATTTAGGTGGTTTGTCTAAGTACTGGGGATAATCCCAGGAATTAGAAGGGAAAACAAAGTAGCAGTGAATTTTGAGTGCTTTAGAGATTCTAGATTTCTCAGTCTTTTACTCCTTCTTGCAGAAATATACATAGATAGAATCATTTTTAATGGGATTTGAAAGAAAAGAGGAAAGAAGGGAAGGGGAAGGAGAATTAGAAGGGGAAGAGAAAAAGAAGGCAAGAAAAAATGAAAAAAAAAATACTAATCTTTGGCTCCATTCGTGAGAAACAAATGCTGCTTCATCCCACCCAAATTCTCAACATTTATCGGAGTCTATGAGTCTAGTCCAAGGATTCCATGTGTCATGAATCTATCTGCTAGCCTGGTGAAACATATGGACCCCTCCTTAAGATGACACTTTTTGAAATGCTAAATTTCAATTAGATGTTAGTGAAAATAAAAATGTATTCGTCCTATTCCCCCCACTCCATTCAAGTTCACAGACCTTCAAAGCTCTACCCTCTGGACCTATGGATTCCAGATTAAGAAACCCTGGTCTATTCAGATCTGCCTCAAGATATCTATCAATCAATTAATCAACAAGAATTTATTAATTGCCTATTACATTACACTGTGATTATTAATTGCCTTTTATACTGTGAGAAGGAAGAACTGGGGATAAGAGTATAAAATTTTCTTTCCTCAAGGAGCTTGCATTCTACTAGGAAATATAACAAGTTCAAAAATATATGTATTTAGAATAAATATAAAAATGAATACTCAGTGATCAGGGACGGAAAATTAACAACTAACAGAGAAGGTGGCATCAGAGTGGAGCATTCAAGGAAAGGAATGGTTCAAAGAGTCAGAGTTGAAGAGGGACAGAACACCAGGTGTGTAGGACAACCCAGGCAAAGGTAAGGAGGCTAGAGATAGAATAGAATGTATGACCCACAGCAAGAGCACCATTTTGGTTGGAGAAAAATTGAAAGCACATGAAAATGAAACATGCAATTAACCTAAAAAGGAGGTGCGTTGCCAAATCTTGAATGATTTTAAATGTCAGATAAATGAGATTCTATTTTATCATAAGAACATCGAGGAGCCAATAATTCAAGAGATTTGAGGAGATGGAATCAACCCTGCCTGGAAACTAACAGGATTTGGGAAGTTAAGGGGAGTCAAAGATGACACCCATTCACAAACTTGAGTGACTAGAAATTTCCAGAATTGAGGAAGAAGGGGTGGATTTACAGCAAAAGAGAATGAGTTCAGTTTTAGACTTTGGTTGTTGTTTACTTTTTAAAGCTGTGAAAAGCAAATTGGTGTCTCCTATCTAAAATGTTAGCCTCTTCTGTCAACAGATAACCAATAGAAAGCTGTAGCCTATAAAAATCTTTCTTGGGAACTTGGTTTGAAGTCATATGATTATTTGCTCACATCTATATTAAAAAGAAAGTGGTTATCATTAAGACCAAGATCATAGTGTTATGGATTTGGAGCTGGAAGTTAGGTCCTAAGAGGTCATCCAGTACAACTTTTTATGGATAAGGAACCTAAGATCCAGTGAGGATTAAGAGACTGGCCCAAAGTTGCAGACATAGTAAATGGCAAAACTAGCACTTAAACCCAATTCCTCTGGCTCCAAATCCAGATCCCAGACCTGGGAGTAACGGCCCGGGGCAAACCAAATGTGTTCTTTCCCCCTCACAATATTTGTATACCAGTGAAATCTGGTTAAAATGCACATCAAAGGCTTTTTTAATGAGGGAAATAAGTCACAAGGTCAGCCTGAAGGGTGGATAAGGAAGCAGGGAAAGCAGCTTCACACCCCGACTTGGGTGATTTAGGGCAGGCCCATTACACACAGAAGAGCCTTAGGTCTTTTCCAGCACCAGGCAGGGGAGGCCAGCTCCTTCTCTGGCTCTGGGAGAGGTTACATCTGGAAATTGTTCCAGTTTTTGAGCATAGGTAAGGTCAAGTACCTAACTCCTTATCTAAGAGATCTGGTCTTCCTTTACAAATTGCTATAGACGTGCATATGTACAAAGAGTACACACACACACACACATACACTGTAATGGTAATCAATTTGTTGGATATTTAGGGCTAAGTGGATAGGATAGTTAGGGCTAAGCAGATCAGATACTTAGGGCTAGGTAGATCACCTAGTAACTTAGGGCTAAGTATAAAGCTCTGTCCATTGGTGAAAAGGTGTGAATTCCCCTGTTGACTTGGAAGAATGCTATTGGCTGAGCCACTCCCCTGTTGACTTGGAAGAAGGCCAGTGCTTATAAGGAATAATTTTGTAGAGTCAAGACAGATTTTGGATTTGGCTCTTCAATGGCTGACTGAAGACATGAACAGGATGGGACTTTGTTTGTTGGTGGCCTGGCTGATCCATGAGTTCCAGGCAAGAGAAGTCCTGAAGGGTTGGAGGTGTGCTGAACCTTGTGAACTTCAGATTGCCCTGAGAACTGGACAAGGACCTGGGAACTGTTCATCTCTGAGGACTGGACAAGAGCCTGGTGGCTTTCAGCTCCTGAATCTAGGTGATTGTCTGGCAGACTCAGGAGGGACCTGGGACCAGGGAAGAGGATCCAGGAAATCAGAGAGACCACCCAGAGTCAAAATGAAGAAAAGGCTTCCCCTTTGATGAAACTGATGTTTGCAGAGGACAAGGACCTGGGA
>CM053597.1:186246330-186267234 GCA_028646575.1 Pseudocheirus occidentalis
TGGGAGGGGTCTTACAGTGTGATCAATGTTCTGGGCTGGGGGGTAGGGACAAAAAGGGGAGAAAATTTGTAACTCAAAACCTTGTGGAAATGAATGATGTAACCAAGAAAATAAATTAAAATTAAAAAAAAAAAAGTACATGGAAACAACTGGTCTTTTCCATCCATTGGGAGTGGCAGGTTGGCTTAAAAGCCCTTGGGATGCAGATGAGGGAAGACTGTTGCTCTCCAGAGAGAGGAATTCTCCTATAGCTTCTGTGAAGAAGGAACATGCTTGATGATGATGATGATGATGATGATGATGATGATGATGACGATGATGACGATGACGATGATGACGACGACGATGATGACGATGACGATGATGACGACGATGATGATGACGATGACGATGATGACGATGATGACGATGATGATGATGACGATGATGACGATGATGATGATGATTATGATGACGATGATGATGATGATTATGATGACGATGATGATGATGATGATGAGATTGATGATGGTAATCATAGTTATCATTTACATAGTGCTTTAAGGTTTGCAAAACATTTTATAGACATCAATTCATTTTTTTCCTCATAATAATCCTGGGGATGGTTAGGTACTGTTATTATCTCTATCTTATGGATGAAACAACTGAGGCTTGGTTAATTGACTTGTCTAAGGTCACATAGTTGGTAAGAATGCGAGATGGGATTCCAACTGAGTTCTTTCTAATTTTAGGTCTGGTATTCTCTTCTCTATACCACCCAGCTGCCTAAATAACAACAGCAAAGTCAAATAACAGTGTGATTCATTAATATATTTAATACATAATAATAATATTAATTATTTAATTAATATTAAAAATACTTAATAATCACTTGATGAAAAATATTTCTTCCAATTTTTTCATTTTGCTAATGAGGAAAAGGAAGATCGGAGAAGTTGAGATTTATTCAAGGCCATGTAGGTAGTAAATGCTAGAGCCAGGAGTCAAAGCCATGTCTTCTGACTCCAAGTTAGAAGAAATATTTCAATAGAAATACTTTCTGTTTGCCCACACTACCTCTCAAAGCCACATATTATCATTCCCTTTACCAGGGATATTCCCTCCATCTTTGTCCTTGATTAGACAGTATCTGGAATACTGGGTCAGACTGGGGGTGCCACTATCTGGGTAGGTCATTGACATACTGGACCAAGTCTAGCAGAGAATATCCAGAATGCTGATAGGGCTGGAAATAAGGATCCACTTAGCCTTGAGAATAGAACAGGATAGATATTGTTAAATGTTTGAAGGAAAATGGCAGGTAGAAAAAACGCTCCAACTTCTGCTTAACTCCATATGATGAAAGGAGGAAACAGCTGTTGAAAAGTCAAGTTGAAAAAGTCAATTAAAAAAATCATTGAGTATGCCTTGCAGTGCAGAAGGGGGATTTTGGCTTGAGATAAGGAAAAACTCCCTAAAAATTGGAACTGCCCCAAGGTAAATGGGTTGATTTAGGTGGTAATGGGTTTCCCTTTACTGGTAGCCTCTGATCAAAAGTTGAGTGATCATTTGTAAGTAAGATATTTATTCCAGGGCCAAAATGGGTTGGACTAGATAACCCACCTCTGAGGTCCCATATAACTCTGAGATTCTGTGATCACATCCAGAAATGCAGTTATTAATTTTATATTTTGTCTTTAAAAATTCTGCTGGTCAGATGGAAGGTCTAAGGAAAACACACCTTTTGCTTAGATTTTTAGAAGAAAGTTAGCACCTTTTAGTACAGAGCTATTTACCTTGCTTGATTATTAGTACTAGGCATTTCTATATTAGAGTACTCCTATAACCCATAGATTGTGCCTGTATCCAGCAGTGAGCAATGCTTGATGCCTGAGGAAAGCATTAGAATCTCTCATAAAGTGCTTACTGTAATTGTTTACTAGAACTCAGAGGGAAGAATTTTCTCTAACCCTCTGCTGATAATTGCTCGGTAGAGTGATTAACACGAGAGAGAGAGAATCTTTTAATTTTATCCCTGCCATGTAACCACAGATAATGCTTTTGCTCCAGATATATTTTTATTGGTAATAGAATATTTGCCCCAGTTATGCCATAGTTACATGTATATGTATGTGTATGTGTCTGTGTATTAGAATGTGTATGTATATGTGTATGTATGTATATGTGTGTGCATGTATATGTTTATATGTGTAGGTATATACACATATGTACATGCACACATATTTGTGTGTGTATATAACAAAAATAATTCTTTGCAGCATTTTCCTTTTCTCTTTGAATTATAAGCAGTTGAGTACACCCACTTGAAAATTACATAAAAAAGGAGTATTTAATTAATTTTACAAAATCATTATTGGAATTGAAGTCCATTGTTCCTGGTATTGGGACACAAGACTAGTGAAGCTTTCTCTATTCAGATCGCCATCATTATTTCCTTCCCACTACACCCTGGATTCAGTCCCTGGGTTGTCCCATTCTGATAGATGAGCCTTTGCTTTATCTTGCCAGGGCTCAGATCTTCATCCCATTTCCTAAATGTCTTCTTATCCCTGCCCCCTACAAGATATCCATCACCCCTTTTTGACTGTTGTCTTCTCATGAAGATGATGGTTCCCTGTGTTTATATCTCTAGCTAAGTATGTGGGAAATAGCGGGCACTTAATAAATGCTTTATTTGTCCATCTTTTTCTCTTTTCTTCCTCCCCGTTTATGTATCTGTGATGTATCTATCATTTATTCTGTTGATCAAAATAAGGAGTAGGGACTAGAACTTTGATTTTATTCACATAGAGGACTCCTGAATGTGACAGTCCTTTTACCAGTACAGTTTTTTAACTTCCCTGTAACTTACATAGTCTTAGAGAATTGCCTATAGCACTGAAGGGTTGTAACTTGCTCAGCTTCTTAAAGTCAGTATGTATTAGAGTGGATGGACTTGAACTCAGGTCTTACTGTCTTTGAAAGAAGAGTAGAAATTTAATTCCTATGTCAATATTAGCTGTAATATTGCAGTCTTTCTATATGTAACTATGTAATTATTTCTATATATGAAAAATTGTATCTATATCCATATCTATGCCTATGTCCATATCAATATCTCTCCAGTCTTTTTTATATGATAGGGAAGAGCATCAGTTACTAATGGAATCAATGAAAGTTGTCCAAATCTATATCTTTCATAATCTTAATTCCTACCAATAAAAAGGGCAACCAAGTTTTTATTTTCTTCTTTCTTTGCTTGATTTTATGTCAGTTTTAGAGGTGAACATATAAATAGAATTTCAGGATTTATGTGGATTATTGACTCAGACTCTGCTTTTATTCCTCTGTTCTTTTTATTTCTGACATAACTTGTTTGCTGTTTTGGCTGCTGAAGCAGAGTCCAGTACAGATGCTTTCTTTGAATGGTGTCTAATGATGCCTGGACCTTTATCCTAAGGGGTTACAGTTAATTCCAAAGCCATCCGCTGGTATAAACAGTCCAGATTGATTCTGTATCTGTTTTCCTGAACTTCTATTTCAGTTTTCATTGTGTTTGGGTTTGATTTCTAAATTCTTTCAAGGGTCATTAAAAATCTCCTTGTTTGACCCAGTTATATTACGAGCACAAATGTATGACTCACTAGCCCTTACCCTTTTCTTCCCATACCCACTCCTCGATTAAAGGGATAAATTTGGAGATTGGTAGTGCTCTGATTACTGGGGGTTCCTTCCTTCTTTCCTCTTTTTATTCTGCAAATGCACAGTTCGCAGATACTGAGTCTTTACAAAACATCCAAGACCCAATGGTTGCTATTTAAAAAAAGGTTTATTGAAGTCTTTTTTAATAACATTGTTATTTCCCCATCTAAGCCTCTCTCTCTACCAGTGATTTGTTTTTACAAAAGCTTTCTTCACGTTCTTTTATCAAGTCAGCTACAAGTGAAATGAGTGGTTTGGGTATGATGGGGGAAATTCCTTGTCTCTTACTTGTCCCCCTCGTCCCCAGAAAATCTGGGACCTTGAAAATATGCCACACGCACAATGATGTCATCATCTTGTGTTATAAATGCAGAATTTGCTAAGTTATGGAAACAAAATATGTTGTTGACAGGCCAGTGAAACTTGCCATTATTGTCCAATTGAGAGACTTTTAGACTTAAATCAGGGTGCCTGTGTATAAATCTTACCTTAGGTCAGTGGTTCTCATCCTGTGGGTCGCAACCCCTTTGGGGGTTGAACAGCCCTTTCACAGAAAATACATATTTCTGATGGTCTCAGGAACTGAGACACTGCTTCTCCTTCCGTCTCCTGGCAGGTCCACCAACATGCAGGTATGCCCAGATATGCGTATTAAAGGGTCACGATATTAGGAAGGTTGAGAACCACTGCCTTAGGTGCTGGGTGAACAACTCTGATCAGGTCATTGGACTTGCCCATTGCCATGTGTGCTCTTCATGGGCAGGCACTCTTTTGTGCCTTTCCTGTGTCCACGAACAGCTACTGGCTCAGAGTAGTGCTTAATAAATACTTGTTGGCCCCTAGCCTCAGTGTCGTCAGTCATAAGATGGGAATAATCATAGTACCTACTTCCCAAGCGTTGTTATAAGAAGTAAATAAAATGATCTATGCAAAGCGCTTTGCAAACCTTAAGTTTATTTTTAGTGAATGTTATTAATTTTAATGTTTAATTTTTTCTTTATGATGAACTTTTCATATTCATACTGAATATTTCAAATATTCAAAAATTTCAAATATTGAAATACTCATACTGAATATTTCAAGACACAAATAAGAGAAAAAGGAGATTACATATGAAACCACAAACTTCTGCTAAAAACAGCTTATTTTTAATGCATAATAAATTGAAAATGATACCGTCAACAGTGCCCTTCTCGTTTGTGTCCTGCACCGAACCTCCTTCAAGCTCATCTGTTTTTACGATTAATAATGGAATTTGCAACAGACCTAATGGGAAATGTGGCCATCTGCCAATGAACGGCTCTTCACAGAACCCTGTGTAGACTTAGTCACAGCCGTGTTAGAGGTGAGCCTTCCTGAAGGAGGGGCTTCTTGCTGCTCCCCAGCTGTCAGCAGGAAATGTCACACCCCGCTGGCACCAGCACTCAGTACTTAGAGCCACTTCTGCACCTTCAAGCCATTATCCAAAGAGTTGGATTCATCCTCTTGAAGTATTTCCATTACTCTGCCTACAATTCTCAGCCATAGCCGTACTGTGGCATCACTAACCACCTTAATTCTTTCCTGCTTGGGTCATCCTTCCATTATTCACAGCCATATAGATAGCATCACTGGGAGAATATTGGTCATGAGAGAAGTGGGATTATTTTACTGGTGAATATCTTTTGCTCATTGAAAGCACTTATATAATTTACTGAATGCAGCCCAATACATTCTCTTTCTTTTATTCCATTCAGAGTTCTGATTGTTTTTAACTATAGTGCCTGTTGAGGATTTTGACTCTTATCTCCATCTCCCTTTCCACCTTGACACAGACAAAATAGATGTAGGTATAGTTTATACAGATAGAGAGTTTTATTCTCATCTGTTTGAGCTGATATGCTGATGCTATTTTATAATACAGGTGTTAATGGCTTCCTTAACATATCTCTGCTACTCACTCTGAATATATGCCCCAGTTGGCTCTTAATTTTTCCTGGCCTAAGCTGTCTTTCTGCCCTCCAGAGCTACAGGGCTCTGGGTCATCTCTTAAGTGAATCTGAATTGGCTTTTAAAAGGATGGCAGGTAATATGACGACGGATCTCCAGCTGTTTTTCACTTACATGCGGCCCTGCCTTGCGATGGATAGTTCCTTCATTTGGCCCCATAGTAAAATGGGAATAATGCTAGCATTTTGAAACCACCAAACCCAAGGAAAGACATAATAATGCAAAATTCAGGCAGTGTCTCTCTAACTCAAATGAGAGAGGCCTTGGTGTAATGAGAAAAATAATCATTATTATAATAACAACAAGAATAGGGCTTAGACTTGTGATTTCATTCATATAGAGAAATCCCAGGTGGCAAAAGGATTCCATTTCAAGGTAGCTCCTTCTCTGCAACATATAAGAGAGTTGACTAGAACATAGGGAGCTTAAGTGACTTGCCCAGGTGTCACATAGTCAGCAGGTGTCCAAGGCGGGGCTTGAATCTTGGTCTTCCTGACTTAGAGAACAGTTCTCTATGCATTCTCCTGATCAGTAATAATAGGAAAAAAGATGAATGTGTACCCCGATATTTTACTTAGTTATCAAGAGCAGTGATTTTATCCTTCTATGAAATTGTACATAGGGCATTAAATATATATGTATATCTGTATAAATGTATATGCATTTAATAGATATACTTGCATACATACATACATACATACACACATAAAAATATACACATAAAGTATATAAAATATAAATCTGCCTGTCCATTTATCTATCTGTCTGTCTATCTATCTATCTATCTATCTATCTATCTATCTATCTATCTATCTATCTATGTATCTATCTATGTATCTATCTATCTACCTATCTATCTATCTACCTACTTACATACCTACCTTTCTGTCTATCTGCTTACCTGTCTGTCTATCTACTTAACTCTCTGTCTATCTACTTAACTCTCTGTCTGTCTATCTATCCACTTACCTCTCTGTCTGTCTGTCATCTATCTATCTACATATCTATCTATCTACATATCTATCTATCTATCTATCTATCTATCTATCTATCTATCTATCTATCTATCTATCTATCTCTTGATCTATCTCTCGGTCTCTCAGTCTACCTATCTATCTATCTGTCTGTCTGTCTACCTACCTACCTACCTGTCTACCTGTCTACCTATCTATCTATCTGTTTGTCTGTCTGTCTGTTTATCTCTATCAGTTAGAGAGTGTAGTGAATACAGTATCAGGCCTGGAGTCAGAAAGACTAATATTTGTGAGTTCAAATCCAGCCTCAAGCACTTACTTGCTATGTGGCCCTGGGCAAGTCACTAAACCCTACTTCTGACCTACTCTGCCTCTCAAACATCATTGTATTGAACTAGTTTGCATATATTTATGTTCATTCACATGTATATGTTTATATTTATTCACATATATGTGTATGCACCCACATATACATATATGCACACATGCATATGCGCGTGCGTGTGTGTGTGTGTGTGTGTGTGTGTGTGTGTTTTATCTCCTGCCTTGAGAAATAAGAGCCTGGATTTTTTCATTCTTTCCCATGAATTCCAGCCTTCCAAGAGTTATCAATCCACATTGAAGCCTAGATTGCCATGGCTATAGGTAAAACTATTTGAAAAAATAGACTCTAGAGATAACATATTTCATAGATAAATAAATAAATAAATAAGTACAGTCATATATATGTAGATATATTACACTATGAGCTTTAGCAAGGAAGAATAATCAGTTCACTAACAGTGGTCTTGCAGCTCTTTTTCTTGTGCACAGTCTTTTAGTTTAAGGGAAATCATGGTCCTTGTTTATAGCTTGGTGGCAGAGTCAATAGAGCACTGTTCTTGGAGGAGTTAGGAAGACCAGAGTTCAAATATGACACCAAATACTAGCTGTGTGATGGTGGGAAAATCACGTTACCTGTTTGCCTCAGTTTCCCCATCTGTAAGATGGGGATTATAATAGCATTCACCTCCCTGTTGTTGTGAGGATCATGTGAGATAGTTTTTTAAAAGCCCTGAGCAGTATGTGGAACAAACTTGGTTCTATATAAGTACTTATTCCTTAATTAATTTTTTTTTTTACTAGATGGACCTGAGGTCTTTCTGTTTATAGAGACAAACACCTTCTCTGCAACTTCAAGTCTAGAGTTGTTTTGAACACAGAGAGATTAAGGGATCTGCCAAGGGTCACCCAACCTGTTTAGGAAATTCTAAGGGAATTTAGGGTCTTACTGGGAAATGGGAAAAAAGAGAAAAATCCATTTATGGCAATAACGGCTCTAAAGCAAAATATTTTCATTAGTAGGAGAGGGGAGTTAATGCTGGATGTAGAAGTGGAAACAGGATTTTGATTGATGAATCTGCTAAGCATTCTTTCTTATTTTAGGTTTTAACCAAAGTTCATTTAGGAGGAATGGTGGGGAAGAAGAAGAGGCCTGGGTATACTCTTCTGAAAGTGAGTTAGTTGAATACAATGGGGTATGGGTAGGAGTGGCAGTAAACATTTTTCCTTTATCTCTGTGTCTTGATATTGACTGTGTAATGCTTTACTTCAGCCTGGTTTCTTTTGAGACTCAGAGGTACTAATCCTTTTTCTTAGAGACTACTGACACTTTAACTCTTCTGTGGCTTAGTAAATAAATGAAGTATTGGACTTGGAGTGAGGAAGATCTGGATTCTGATCCTGCCTCTGACCTACCAAGTTGTGGGGCTTCACCTATCTGAGACTCTGTCTCCTCATCTATAAAATGGGAATGATGATTCTTGGAAGTATTGTGAGGCTAAGAAGAGATTATTCATGTAAAGAGCACTGCAAACTCTATTTTTAAAATGTGATTATTGCTACTTCCTCCTGCTTAAGCATTTCTATAACATAGTTGAATAGAAAAAAGATAATTGTGCATGAAAACTGCACATCTATTATGTAAAACTTGTTATTCTTTAAAAATATGTAATAAAGTTACCATGTAACTTTATTTCTTCCCTCCCCTCCCCTCGCTCTAGAGATGGCTACCATTAGACATAAATGTGTGTGTGTGTGCGTGTGTGTGTGTGTGTGTGTGTGTGTGTGTGTGTGTGTAAAACTGTTCTATACATGCTTCTTTTTATCACTTCTTTCTCTGGATTGCTGATAGCATCTTCCATCATAAGTGCTTTGTAGTTAATGTGGGTATTTATAATACTTGAAATGACTTAGTCACTCAGAGTTCTTCTTCTTCTTCTTCTTCTTCTTCTTCTCCTTCTCCTCCTCCTTCTTCTCCTTTTCCTCTTCTTCTTCCTCCTCTTCCTTCTCCTCCTGCTCCTCCTCCCCCTCCTCTTCCTGCTCCTCCAACTCCTCTTCCTCCTCCTTTTCCTCCTCCTCTTCTTCCTCCTCCTCCTCCTCCTTTTCCTCCTCCTTTTCCTCCTCCTCCTCCTTCCTCTTCCTCTTCTTTTGAGGGGTCATGCATTCAGTATTAATTAAAAGATTTCATGTGTCTTTAGAAATGGGATTATATACCATAGGTGAGTCATTGCTTTATCAACCTGTTAAGGCCAAGATCTAAAGTTCTAGTAAATGTATTAGTGTTTGAGATTGGTCTTTGGATAGGTCTAGAAGAGAATGAAACTGACTTTTTTAGATATTTGCAGTTTTTAACCATTTCTTCCACATGAGGGGTGCAGTGAACTACTTGAATGAAGAGTGGACTGTATTTACTTTCTAATGGTCCCATCCTAGATTAATGATCCCATTCCAAAATTTGGACAGATGGATAGACATTAAAGAAATGACATCATTATAGGAGTGAGTTGAATCACAGAATTACTGTGTTTTTAAGAGTTGGAAGGGACCCCAGTGGCTACTTAATCAACCTGTTCCAGAAGGAGGTCTCCACTATCATGTGTCTGACCAGAAGTCACATTCCCTTCCCTCAAGGACCTTCACCAATAGAGAACTGATTTGTGTGTCTGATCTATCAGATCCCCCACATCTTTTTCAGGTAGACCATTGTTTAAATATGCCTTGTTCTTATGTATCCAAACCCTCCACTCAGTCTTTTCTCATGAAGTCAGTTTTTTAAATCCATGCAATCCTTTGAATAATCATTCTTTTTCATCAAACAGTGCACATCAATGGAAAGAGCCTTGAACTTGGACTCATAGCACCTAAGTTAGAATCCCAGATTTACTACTTGCTATCTGTGTCACCTTGATCATTTAATTTCACCTTTTGGGGCCCTTAACTTTTAAAGTCCCTCCCAGCTCTCCATCTGTGAGACTGTGATATCTACTCTTCCAGCAAGTCCAGTTTCAGATTAGACTGTATGAAAGTCAGGCCCCAATTATCTCTGGGATCTGCTTAAAACTGTGTGAGACTGAAATGCTTAGTCCAGTCAACTTTATATTTTGGGAAGGGTGAGAGCTGAAAACAGTTGTCTTGCTTGGCATGCAGTGCAGCAATTTTGGCATTGCTGCTGCTTAGATGGAGCTTTGTGCTTCACCCTTGTTTCTAGAAAGCAGGGGAATGAGATCATCCATATTGCTTTAATGATATGGGTGGGGGCAAGCATGGGTTATTTAGCTTCTGTATTAAAGAACCAGATGGTCCAATCTGAACGCACTCTATAAATCCAACCCAATAAACAAATTATCTTGGCTGTATTTTGTTTCTGCCTTGGGGAGGATAATGTACTTAAGGATATGTGTGTGTATGTGTACACACATACACATAGACACACGCACACATACACACACATAAATATTTTAAACTTCA
Organism: Pseudocheirus occidentalis; assembly: GCA_028646575.1. Lineage (NCBI taxonomy): Eukaryota > Metazoa > Chordata > Mammalia > Diprotodontia > Pseudocheiridae > Pseudocheirus > Pseudocheirus occidentalis. The sequence continues at coordinate 186,256,764 of CM053597.1, forward strand.
AAAGCAAAGTGCTGTTCTCCCACAGATTTCTCCCATAGTGTTTTAAGAAACTAGCACCTTCTTAAGATTTTCTTATCCAGAGGCACTTACAGGATGGAACCAGAGGGACTCAGTGTGCCATCATTGTTAAAAATCAGCCTCAGGAATGCCAGAGTATGACAAATTGACTACTTATCTTTGTAGATGTTCAAGCTGAAATTCCTTTTGAAATCAACATCTCATGGGTTATAAGCACTTTTGAAATAATTTTCTGTTGTTCTATACATTAAGCCCTACTTGTCCTGTCCATCGAGCGTATTCCTGCTTCTGGTGTATTTTGTCTTCTTATTCTAAACTAGTAGTAAATATAGTAGTTGCCACGTCAGAGCACTATTGCAATGGTTTGGTGAAATAGTGCTGTTCCCATATGGTACTTTGTACATTGTAATTCCAATAAACTTCCCCCAAAGTGTACTTGATCCAGTAAGATAATGTATGTAAACCACCATGCAAACCTCAGAATTCACTGTAAAAGCTAGCTGGTATTATTATTTGTCTTGGTTCTTTTTAGTTTTGTTTAATTCAGGAAGGCTTCTCAGTTGAAAGAAGAAAGCTATTATAAGCATTGTCATTATCATCACTGAACTCTATAATTCAATGGTCTGCTGAAGATTATTTGTGATCTTTTTCCTTCTTTGATACTTCGGTGGATTTGTTGTCTTATGCATGTGGCTGCTTTCTTCAGTAATGCAGATCATAACCCATATATGATGCCCATTATCCTTTGCACATCCCATGTGTGTCTTCCTGTCAATCTGCCATCAGGAATCCACCCAGCATGGTGCTCAATAAACGCCTATGGCTCCCTATTACCTCCAGGATAAATACAGTCCATTCTTCATTTAGAATTTAAAGTCCTACAAAATATTACTCCAGTCTGTCTTTCTGACTTGATTATACATTGCTCCTCTGTTTTATGGTCCATCAAAATTAGCTTTTCTTTTGTTATACATGCACCCCCCCCAACTCCTATCTTTTGACCCTTTACACAGTCAGTTCCTGGGATTCATTTCCTCATCACTTCTGCCTCTGAGAATCTCTAGTTTCCCTCAAAGGTCAAGTCAAGTTCTATCTCCTACCTAAGGCTTTTCCTTATTCCTTCAGCTGCTGGTGCCTCCCCTAGAAAATTTTTCTTCTATTTATTTTGTACATGATTTACTCCTAGTACAACAAGTGACTCACAACCAGGGATTATTTCACATTAAAAAAATCTCCAGAGCCCATTATATCATCACTACCAGCATCATCATCATCATCATCATCATCATCATCATCATCATCACCATCATCATCATCACCATCATTATCATTATCTTTTTTATTTTTTATTTTTATTTTATTTTTTGCATCATCATTATCAATGTCTAACATTTATATAATGTTTTACTGTTTTTAAGAGCTTTGCATATATTACCCCATAAGTACTTAATACATGCTTGCTAATTGATTAATTCACTTAACAATAAATGAATATAAGTGAAGTACATGGACTTGCCATTGGTTATCCCTTCCTGTTGCAATGGATAGGAACTCCCCCTTCCCCCATAATTATATTTCAACATTTTTCTTCCCATCTGTAATTCATAGTATGTCATTGTTTGCTTAAACCCACTATTCCCTCAACTATTACTCTGGGTGTTCCTTAGCATCAATACTTTAAAGACATCTTGATAACTTTTGTTACCCATCTTCATAAAGAACAGTGATTGACAGTTCCCATTGTCTTAGGACCACCTGTTTGGCACGGAATCTTGGGTAGCTGAGCTGGGTTGCTTTGTACCATGGGAACCTGTAGTTGGTTGTCAAAAAGCTTTCCCAGCCTGAGTAGAAATTTCTGTAGCTTGTTCTTCACTTACATAGCCTTTGACAACTCAGAGTCGACTCAATGGCAGGATGAGTTATCTGAGGCATCTCTTATTTGCCATAATTTGTAGTTGACCAGGCTTGCAATTAGAGAGGTTCTGGCATCCCCAGGGTCACAGGTTCATAGAAGCATAAATCTTAGAACTGAAAGATTACTGAGAAGGAAGGAAATAAGCAGTTATTAAATGCTTAATGTGTGCCAGGCGTTATTCCAAGCACTTTACAAATATTACCTCATCTGATCCTGCTAACAGTCCTGTAAAGCAGATGCTGTTATTATCCATATTTTGTGTATGAAGAAACTAAGGCAGAGAACATTTGCATGACTTCCCTAAGGTGATGCAACTAGTGAATGAGGGCATATCACAACTTGGGTCTTTCCAACTCCAGACTCAGCCCTTTAGGCACCACCTAACTGTCCAAAGTCTATAGTCCATTTATTCCAAGGCTTTCCTTTTATTTTCTTTTCCTGCTTTTTTTTATATAAGTAAAGAAACAGAGACTTGGAGAAATTAAGAAGTTATCTTCCAATAGTAGTGATAGAGTTAGGGTTTGAACCTGAATCTTTTGACTCCAAGGCCAGTGATCTTTCTCCCTTCCTCCCTTCCTCCCTTCCTCCCTTTCTTTCTTTCTTTCTTTCTTTCTTTCTTTCTTTCTTTCTTTCTTTCTTTCTTTCTTTCTTTCTTTCTTTCTTTCTTCCTCTCTTTCTTTTCTCTCCTTTCTCTCTCTCTCTCCCTCCCTCCCTCCTTTCTTCCTTCCTTTCTTCCTTTCTTCCTTCCTTCTTTCTCTCAACACCTTCCCTACCATTTTCAAAATTGCTAAAATGCCTAATGATATAATACCAGTATGCTACATCACACTGAGTAGTTTTCATATTATTTTTTTACCCAGAAGACCAAAAAGTAACTAGTAAAAGTAACCAAAAGCTACCTAATCATCTCTGATTCAAAGTATGTAACAGTATTCTCATTCCTACATTCAGTGATTTGGGTGTTTTGGTAGCATGGGTTGGAATAAGCCCCTCAGGACTGAATAATTAAGTTATAGAAATGTTTTTTTTTTCCTTAACAAGTTAGCTTATGCATTCTCCCTTCCCCCCTCCCCATTTTCTCTTATTTCTTGCATTTATCTTCCTTTGGAGAACTCCCAGTGAGAAAATTCCCTCTAGTAAAGTGTATCATCACTTGTTCTTTAGATTTATAGTCTTAAGAGAATCGCCTGAGAGTGCTGGGTAGCTGAGTGCTGGGGTTGGAGGTGGGATGAATTCAAATCTGGTCTCAGACACTAGCTGTGTGACTCTGGGCAAGTCACTTAACCCCTATTACCTCAGTTTTCTCATCTGTAAAATGATGGTGATAATAGGTAACATATAATGCTTATTATACACTACTCACTTTACAATGTGCTTATTTACTCCTCACAGTAATCCTCGGGGGGGGGTATTATTATTTCCAATTTACAGATGATGAAAGTGAGATAAACAGAGGGTAAGTGACTTGTCCAGGGTCACACAGCTGGTGAGTATCTGAGACCAGATGTGAACTCAGGTCTTCCTGACTCTAGGCTGGTGCTCCTTCCACTTTGTTGCTTAGCTTGCCTTCCCTCCCAGGGTTGTGCTGAGGATCAGATGAAATAATAATTGTAATATACACAGCCCATGTTAGCTATTTTATTGTTGTTATTATTTTTACTCAGAGATGAAATGACGTGTTCCAGGTCTCACAGTCATCCTGCTGACTCAGAGATCTATCTCTTATCTGCTATCTATTATACAACACTGCCTCTCTGGTTTGTGTTCATTAATCTACCTGTACCGCAATTCCTGAATTTTTAGTTACCAAGATCAGGTTATCCTCTGAATTTTAGGATTATAGCCCTAGATATGGGAGGTGACTGGGGGGCGGAGAGACCATCTAGTCCCACTCCATCACTTTACACGTGGGGAAACCAAGGCTGAAAGAGGTCACATGACCAGATGAGTCACAAAGGTAGTAAATAGGGGGAGTCTGGATTTGACCTCAGACCCCGTGGCTCTAAAGGATGCCCTTAAAGTCTGGGCACAAAGGAAATCTCATTACGCATATTTTCAGTAAATGAAAGGAATGAAATTTTCAACAACATTTTAATGAACATAAACGAGATTTCATAGGAAAATAGAGGAAGACATAGGAGACACATAGGGAATCTCATGAATTAATGAAATTAAATTAATCTCATTAATGCAGAAAATAGTCCTCAACAGCTAATAAAAGCTTTTATTCCATATGAAATTGTCATGGATAAAATTTATGCTAATTAAATAAAATGTCACAAATTTCATTCATTTCATTTCTTGAAAATATGCATAGCTAATGAGATTTCCTTTGTGTCCAGACTTTAGGGACACCCTGTACATTAAATTCAGCATTCTTTCTATTGTCTTGTGGTGCTTCATCTTCTGGGAGGTATCAGACACTCTCACTTTTCTTTTAAGAGTTTACCTGTTGGGGCAGCTAGGTGACACATTGAAAGATCCCTGGCCCAGGAATCAGGAGGATCTGAGTTCAAATGTGACCTCAGACGCTTGACACTTAACTAGCTGTGTGACCTTGGGCAAGTCACTTAACCCCAATTGCCCTGCCTTCCCCCCTCAAAAAAGAGAAACAACAACAGCAAAAAAAGAATTACCTGTGCTGTAGGGCTTATGCTGAATGACATTTTGGAATATTGCTTTCATGCTGTACCAGCTTCATCATTCTCATTGTATGAGTGTGTTGGTAATTTTTATGCCAGAGAAACAAAATGTTCCATAGAACCCAAATTCTTAAACAAGTAGATGACAGAGTGGTGTGGTGTGGTGTGCTGTACTTCTATTTCTTCTGACTGTTACCTGCAAAGTTTGCTCTATTGTACATATGCAGCCATAACCCTAAGCCCAGAAGTCATGGAGCTTCCTCATGTAAATACTTGGGTACGCAGGATTGGAGATTTAGAGCTAGAAGGAACCTAATGAAGTCCCACAGTGTTGTTTCTATTTCTCTTTGATTTGGACAAGTGAAAACAGAGTCAGTAGACGCACTATTGGGTTTTGATCCATTCTGAGACAGAAGACATATTCACGGACACACAAAAAAAATTGTGTTTTGATTCCTTGTGAATTTTCTAGGGTGTTATTGTGCATTTGAGGTAATACCTGGGATATCATTGTATCTAAGCAGGATTTAAGGAAACTTTCTGTGCACACTGAGATGAGTTGAACCTGTAGAATTTTGTAAAAGAGAACAAAAAAGAATGCCTGATTATTCAATAAAGTGATAATTATTATTAGCAATAAATATGAATGATGAATAACTGACATTTGTTACAGCACTTTAGAGTTCGTAGAGGGTTTTACAGAAATTAGCTCATTAGCCTTACAACAACTCTGGGAGATACTTTGTATGCATTTGTTTTTGTCCTGATGCTGGTCCAGAAAGTTAAGTCTACCCATTTCAATAAGTGATTATGACGCTACTGATAATATTGGTGAACTTCCCTAGCCTTGAAGGGTTAATTGACTTGTCCATATATAAGGGGCAGAATGTAAAACCTGACTGTCTTAATTTCTAGTCTGTCTTCTACCAGTGCCCCATATTATCTCTTATGAAGTTGGTTCTACTGATTCTTTATCCCCATTTTAGAGATGAGACTATCATCAGACTTGGAAAAATTATGTGAATTGCTCAGAGTAACGCAGCATATGAATTCACACAATCATGAAACTTTCAATCTAATTTTCAAGGTCTGAAGGGAGGGACTCTGGGTACCATGTAAAGCCCCAGAGTACATGTTTTGTATTTAAAGAAGTCTTATGTGAATATCGATATTATATGTATGTATATATTTTTTTCTCTGAGTGATTGGCTTCATTAAATCAGGTGCTACAATTCTAAATTATTGGTACATGTTCTTGAGTCATTTTAAATGTCATCTTCCAACGTGAGTGAGAAATGGCCTGGCAAAGGCAATCTGCTTTAAAGAAGTTTGTAATTATAATATGGTAATAGAGGGTGGGTACAAGGGAAGTCATTTAAGTTTGTGTGCCCAGAAGCTCATTTGCATCTTTTAAATAGTAATGCTTCTTTGTTGGCAATAGATTTATTTCACTGTGTTTTTCCTCTGATTCATTGCTGTAGGTGAAAGCTCAGTGAAAGTAAACAAAGAGATATATAACCCTTGAACCAACTGGCATCCAGGACAATATCCTTAATGGGCTTATTTACAGTATGGGGAACTTGGGAAAATGGCTTCACTTTTGTGCCTTCTCCGTCAGGATGAAAGTCTTTCAGCCTCAGCTGCCTTTTTACCCACAATATAAGCTTCAGGTATTTGATTTTCAGCTTTCTGTTGCAAAACCTCTCCGGTTTGATGGCTCCCGGGGGGGGGTGCCATATTCATTTGTGCCCATTCACTTGGTTGCCCAGTGGCTGTTGATGCGTGAGAATGGGGCACATGTGATTCCAGTTTCTGGGCGGCTCATTGGCTTCAGCTGGTATGGGGAAGAGGGCACAGGCCTGCAATTTGTTCAGCCACTGTGGACTCCTGGGGAAAATGCTCGTTTTTCTTTAGCTCCGCCCCTTAGCTTTTGTCCCCAGCCTTTTGAATGCCTGTCAGGGAAATTGGGTTGAGTCTTTGTCCTTGAAAGGTATAAATGACACATATTTTCCCCTTTTCACAATATCCACCCATAGGCGTGAGCACAAACGCACACACACACATGGGTGTAGCGCACAAAATTGTGGGGGTAATTTGAGGGATATTGTGAATGACATTTCTTATGTCTGTCTCAACAGTCTTAGGTCATATGCATTCTGCAAGTATGTGTGACCCTGGAAATCTTGTCAGTTCCTTTGTATTTAGTTTTAAAGGGTTCTAATAAGAGAACATTTCTTTTGGCTTGACTTGTGTATCACTGTTATATTCTGTCAGAAAATATTTAAAGTGTTTTCTCCCCTTAGACTATTTAAAGCATCTTATGATTTGGAAGCATGGTATGGTAGGAAGAGTCCCGGGTTTGTTGTCTCAGGCTCGCAGGGCTAGAGTGGGAAGGGATATCAGAGGCTTTGATTTTACAGATGAGGAAACTGAGCCGTAACAAGATTATGTGACGTATTCAGAGTCACATCACTGGTGGACTTAGAACCCAAGTCTTTCTTCTGATTCCAGAGCTAATGATATTTTCACTGTCCCACATTAGCTAATACTGTGTTCAGTTTTTTTCTTTGCTGTTTCTTAGTACCTACTGGCTGGTGCAGTGGATAGAACACCAGACCCGGAGTCATGAAGACTCATCTCCCTATGTTCAAATCTGGTCTCAGACACTCTCTGCCTGTGTGACCCTGGACGAGTCACTTAACCTTGTTTGCCTCAGCTTCCTCATCTATAAAATGAGCTGGGGAGGAAAGGCAAGCCATTCTACTTACCTTTGCCAAGGAAACTCCAAAAGGGGTCATGAAGAATCAGACATGGATAAAACAACTGACCAACAGCAGCATATTTGTGAATAGGAAAGAGGTTTTCACTCACTGGACCTCAGTTTTTGGTATCATTAGGTCATGCATCTACAGCAGGAAAAGTCATAGGATCACACATATAGAGCCGGGAGTTCCCTGAGAGGGAAGCATTTAGGTGGTACAGTAGATAGAATTCCACATTTGGAATCAGGAAGACCCGAGTTTGATTTCTGCCTTGGACACTCACTAGCCTTGTGATCCTGCATGAGTCACTTGACTCTGTCAACCTCAGTTTCCTCTTCTGTAAAATGGGCCTAACAATTATACCTTCTTCATAGGACTGATGTGCGGATTAACTCAGTCAATAGATGTGAAGGCTTATAGCTTAAAGAATAATATAAGTGTTGCCTGTCTAGTCCAACTGCTCCATTCTATAGATGCAGAAAGGGAGGCTTGGATGAGTGACTTTGCTTGCTTAAGGTCATACAAATAGCAGATGGCGGGATTGAAAGTTAACCCAAGGTTCTCTGAGTCCAGATCACTCTTTCCCTGACTTCACATTCACTCCACTTTTATCTGAAGAAGAATGGATCAGCTTAGCCGATCTCAGAGATCCCCCATGCTCCCCCCAGTCTTCTCCTCTCTGACCTTCATAACCTCTTGACTTTCCAGATATAGAGATGGATATTTCATCCTCACCCCCTCAGACATTCAAGATGCACAACTGTGACAAATATATCATGTCATGGAATGGTATGCTAATGATCCACTTGGTTTGGGAGTTAGAGATGAATGAATGTGAACAGCCTGTTCGTTCCACAAATTGCTTCTATTACAGAAAACAGTTACCCGGGTCTTCGCTGGATTTGGGAGTCACATATTCACCCTTGTCATGTATAGACAGCCAGGCCTAATGCATCCCCTCTTTTGTCATCCTAGCATTATGGCAGTTGGCTTGGTTTGGATTTAGCTGTAGGACGTTACTCTGCTGATTGGCGGTTTTGGGATGGGGCTTCTTCCCTTTCTGAGATAACAGTGCAATGCGTTGGATTTCACCATAACATCTGAAGCATGGTGAAGGCAGTTGTTTTTATGTCTGTCTAAGCTGGGTGTCTGAGAGATGCTTATTATGAAAAAATCTTTGCCTTAGCTGGTGGATTTAGGGGAGGCTGGAGGTCAGACTGGGTGACTGCAAATTCCATTTTAGACCTGGGATTGTATAAAGGTGTTGGCAAAGACAAATCTAAAGCCAGTGGCTAATATACCTACTTCAATAAGGCTAAAGAATGGATTTTGTTTTTGTTTTTACTGAGGTTCCTGACTGGGTCAACATGAACTCTTTGGGTCTCAGGTTTCTCATTTCTAAAATCCTCAGGGGATTCTTCTGAGTATCAGATGAGGAATTGCTTTACAAACATTACAAGTATTGCAAAAATGCTAACTACCTCCATCATTATCACAATAAAAATGAAAGCATGTTAACGGGCCGCTGCCTTGACTGAAGAGTTTGCTGGGAACTCTGGCTTTTTGGTGTCTGTGAGGCAGCTGAGTGACAGAGGGGACTGCATGCTGTTATTGAAGTCAGGAAGCCTGGAATTTGAATCTTGTATCAAACTCTTATTAGCTGGGTGACCTTGGATAATTCACTTAGCCTTTCAGGCTCCCTATCTGTCCCTCCCCTGCTCTCCCACCCCAACTCTTATCAAAGACTATTAGTTGTAGAGAAGGTGCTGATTTGCCTTAATAGAAGAAATTCCTCCCTGGAACTCTGCATACCAATCAAATCACAGGGAAAAAAAATTAAATGAAACAAGATAAAAAAAATTAAACAGCAATAGAATCTACTATTTAACAGAAAGAAAGAAAAAATATGGTGGATTTGGAGTCAGACTATAATCTTGACTATACCATTTGCTAATGCTATGTTGATAGACAGGCCACTATATATTCATTTCTCTGTTTCTTCATCTCTAAAATGAATGGATTTGGATTAGATGACCTCCCAGCTCTGAACCTATGAATTTATAATCAGTATACTAATAGTGTAGTATGTGTGTGCATGTGTGCCCATGCGCACACACCCACACACCCACACACTCCTTTGGCTTATATACATCAAAAGTCTTTTAATGCCAATTCACATAACTGCCTGAGAATACACTTATTTGAAATGGGTGCTCAAGAACCTAGCACATACCCAGGAAATGGTATTCAAGTCCAGTCCTACTTCTGATACCCTTCGCCTATGTGGACTTGAACAAGGCATTTAATCTTATTGAGTGTCCTGCTTTGGACAAGATGGTTTTGGAGGCTTCTTCCCCCCTACAGTTATGTCCCTGTGGTCCTATGAACCTTAGAGTCCGTGTAGCACCTCATCCAGAAGTTGGTATTTATTTTGTGAGGGAATATGGCAGGTGAATTGCTCTCAGCCTTCCAGTGGTGGTTTGTCTGGGCACTTTTCTCAATGGTCCTTTTGGTTCCCCGAGTGCAGATTTGTTTCAAGCACATGGAAAGGATAGCTTTAGTTTTTACCATCTAATCTGATGGTAACATCAGTGTAAATGTGTTACATGTGTCAGAAAGTGTTGGTGCTAGGAAAAAAAAATCTGTCTACCCCTGATTATCCGTTGTAAAAGGAAGAGTTGAAATAGGAAATTCTCATTGCTTTCAGGCATTCTCATAACTATCTCCTCCAACAAGAGCTGCTAAAAACAAAATATGGTGATTTATGTTTATCTCTCCTTGTCTCAATGTATTCTGTGTGAAGTATTCTTATCATCACTTCATGTACAGTCATATCTGTGCCAACAAAGAGGATATATTCTACTTATATGGTATAACATTTGTTAAGTACTTTGCAAATATATATTTGCTTTTTGGAGGGGGAAGGCAGGGCAATTGGGGTTAAGTGACTTGCCCAAGGTCACCTGGCTAGTAAGTGTTAAGTGTCTGAGGTCAGATTTGAATTCAGGTCCTCCTGACTCCGGGGCTGGTGCTCTATTCACTGAGCCACCTAGCCACCCCACTTTGCAAATCTTAACTCTGTAATTGTTATCTATTAAGATAATAATAGAATACATATTTTATATATATTATAT
>CM053597.1:186267734-186303322 GCA_028646575.1 Pseudocheirus occidentalis
TTTTTGTGACAGCCCCCTTTTGCTACATATGGATAATCATAGCTATATGTCTTTGTATTGGGCAAGAGGGGCTCTCCAGGTCCTGTGTAGACTGTGAGGTCATGTTACCCCACCAATGGGGTAATGATCCAGCATTAGGGAATTTTTGGTGGGAGGGGGTTTGGGGGTTTATCTGGGAATTTGGGGGGTTTTCATAGAATTATTTGTACATGGGTATAAAACTGCTTGCTTGCCTCTTCTTGGTGCCTCCCTATACCAGACTGACTGGAGCAGGTGATGCCCAACTCTCGTGAGACTTGTCTTTAGAATAAAGAGCTTCTGTTTCTGCCTGGAGAAACCTCTGAATTTATATGGGTAAGGGTCTTTGGGGACTTTATCCCAATCACTGAGTTCCTGTGGTAATTTCAACACTGAAGAGACTGTCACTTAGGATAACTGAAAAACCCAGGACATCCTTTGGTCTTTCCCACTTTCCTCCCCTTCATGACAACAGCAAAAATGCAGGGCTCCATCTCAGTTATAAAGAAGAAACAGATTTCACTTCCTCCTTTCCTTAAGTTTTCCAGAATATGAAACCAATAGTTTTTTCCCTCTATGTAATTTCCATGAAGAGTAAGAGAGTGACTGTTCTTCCTCTACTCTGGCCAAATGGAAGCTGCCAATTCATTGCAGATAAAACACTTGTGCTAACTTGGGCAACCCAGGGACTTTGGGCCCCAACTACATTTCCTTTCTGGTTTTCCTTTCCCGAGAAGAGGTGGCTTGAACAGCAGTCTCAAGATGGATTTCCAGCCTCAGAGAAAACCTTGTGAAGTTGTTAGGTACAGAGATCCTCTATCCCCTCAGTTGGAGGTCAGTGGCAGGATAAGTACTCTACAGTAACCATAACTAATCTAACTTGTATTTTCAGTACCTTACTACTGACTCTGGCGAAGATGCTACACCCGAGACAAATATAAGCTACAGGTGATTTTCTCCAGGTCTCTGAGACCACAGTACAGAGAGCTGGAGTTGAAGAAAAGATGCCTGGATGCTATATTGAATCCAGGTTCGGCCAAGACTAAACTTGATCCATACGTTCGTTGTAGGTTCAGGGTGAGATGGGATCCTTAGTCCAGCCAGCCTGGACCCAGAAGAGATTGCCTATTGCTACATACACAAAATAATCACAAGGTAGTTTTGGGAAGGAGAGTATCAAGTGTGATAAAGGTAATTCTTGAACTAAATCTTGAAAAACAACTCAGGAATTCCAAGAGTAAGAGAAAGTGCATAAGGTATGACCAATGCATGGGAATAGAGGGAGAAGAGAAGATGGAGCAGCACCCTGGGGGGAGCAGGATGGCGAGAGCAAGTTAGTACTGAAAAGCACTTGAAGGGGGATTTTTTTAAAAGTAGGAAGGGACCAAGTTTTGAAGGACTTTAAATGACAGAGAAGGGAATTGTATCTAGTGACAATCAGGAACCCTTAGAGCTTTTCTGAGTTGGGAGACTTTAAGGATCTGTGTTTTAAACAACTAAGGTCCCTTTTGGTTCTAAATCTATTATTTTATGATAATACTCTTCCCAAGATGCTAGCCAAAAACAAACAAAAACACATACATAAAAGCAAAGATAAATTATTACTATTTAGATTTACTTTTTTTCTGTCTCTACTATTTTAAATGAAGGACCAATCACATCCTAGACAAATCTGTCCAGTTGATACTGTACTACACTTACTTAAATACCAATTTGCTTTGGTAGAGGGTGGAAAACTCTTAGGAAGGGTAGAAAAGTCTTCAAGTACTTTATTTCTAAATATAATGTAAGATATATACAGATTTATGTACACATTCTAAGCATAATGTAATATTACCTAACATTAAGTGACCACAAGGAATCAAGACCTCAAATTTAAAATTTTACTTTCTTTACACAAGAGTGACTTTTGCATTCCAAGACAGAAAAAAGAAGAGAGGCATTTGGGCCCCTTCCAAACTAGTGCTTGGGCATCATTTAAATTATTAAATAATGCAGTCATGTGTAGTTAAAAAGAAAAAAAAGGTTCTCTCATTTCTGATCATTGTCTTCTCCTAATTATTGCACTGACTACTTTATTGAAGAAAACCGAATACAGTAAAACAAGGCTCGACACCGGCCTTTCTTAGTTAACTTAAGAGTTTCTAAAACATATCACATCACACTTACCTGAGTGAGTGAAATTTTCGTGAAATTTTCCAAAAGACATGTTTGATTTTTTTTTTAACAAGGTAGTGCTTCTGAAAGTCTCATGCAAGTGCCTTTAAGTTAGACATTCTACATACTGACTCAAAACTCTTTTATGGTGTGTGAAATTCCCTTTAGGGATACAACAAAGTACAGAGCAAAGAGTAACAGACTTGGAGTCTGGACTTAGCTGGATTTAAATCCCACATGTGAGACTGACTAGTTGTGTTATCATGTTCAGCTCCTGTAATCGCTGAACCACTGATTTCCCCATCTGTAAAATGGGGGAAGAAGAAATACCAATACCTTATAGGATTGTGAGGGTCAAAGAATATCGTTGTGAAGATTTTCATCAAATGCTAGGATGCTACAGAAATGCCAACCATTTTAATTTTATTCACATGTGTGTACATACATGTATATATGCCTGTACTCACATATCATTTATGCACATATACATCTACTTATGTGTGTGTATATGTGTGTGTGTGTGTGTGTAAGTTCTGCTTAAAAACAACACCAACACCACTTTAATTACAGGGGTGAAGAAGTTTTCTGACTATATTCAGGTAAAAATAAAAAGATATTTGGAAAATCTATTAACTATACTAATTCTTTGTTTTCGGGTCAGTAGTATTTTCTTCCCTATTATATTCGCAAAACAGTTCAACTTGCACTGGGAGGCAACACATTACAGCCCATCAAAGCCAATCTCCCAATCTACAAGGCCTATTCATTTCCTGCCTCTGACACATGCTGGTCTGTACCCAAGACAACTCTCTTAGATTTTAAGCTGCCAAGTAAATACCGATTTGCTTTGGTAGAGGGTGGAAAACTCTTAGGAAGGGTAGAAAAGGCTTCAAGTACTTTATTTCTAAATACAATTTAAGATACATATATAGATTTATGTACATATTCCAAATATGCTGTGATATATATATAAATTTAAGTATATTCCAAATATAATGTAAGCTATACATAGATTTATGTACATATTCCAAATATGATGCAAGACAGTATACAGATATATATATATTCTAAATATAATGTAAGAATGTACAAGCACACATTCCAAACATAATATATGTAGCATATAGCCAAAATATAATAGATTATATATAAATATTTCAAGTAAAAGATATATATGCATATATACAACAATAGTATATTAAATATACAAATTTTATTCAATAATTATTTATAATATAAATTCATATATAAGATAGATATTATACACACATATGGTACACATACATATATATACATACACATACACACACACACACCTTAAATTGTATTTGGAACTAAAATATTTGAAGAGTATCATGCCTGAGTTACACAATGCAAAGATAATTTCCAAAACGACAAGTGGATGAATTTTTCTTCTGTATTTTAAAAGTAAACAACCATCAACCCTTCCCTTTAATCTTTAAAGTTTCCCTGGCATATTTCCAAAGACCTTATTCTTGCAGTAGAGATATTTTACAGAAATGTCATGTTGATGTGACAACCTGAGAAGGAGGGTTGGAAGGATGAAGTCTCTGCTCCAATCCCTATAGTCCTCCTTATAACCTCACAGGAAACTGAATCTGTTTGTTTAAGATAGGCCAAAGGCAGGAATGGATGGGCCCTCCCTTTGAGCTGACAGGCACATTTAGGACTCCTCTAGTCTAAGAAAAACATTTCCCTGAACTCTGTCATCTCTCTCCACTATCACCCTCTCTCTTCCCTTTCCTTATCAAACTTTTAGAGGAAAAAAATCAACAATTGCTGCTTCTACTGTCCAACTACTCACATTTTCTTTTCTTCCTCAATATCTAGCAAATTCTCTGTGGTTCTTTCCAAGGTTACTAATCATTTGCCATCACCTTTTTCATCCTCTCTTATATCTCGGTGACCTCTCCACTCCATCAGACTCTGTGAACCATCCCTTTCATGTTACCTACTTCCTCCCTTGGTCTCTGTGACACCGTACTCATATGGCACTCCTCTTTCTTCTCTGATTAAATCCTGTTTTTCTCCTTAATGGTTTCTCAAGGTTCTCCTGGACACTGCATGTGAATGTAATGTGGGTGTCCCCTGAAGTTCTACAGTTGACCCTCTTTTCCATCTGATCCTATATTCTGTTGATGAGTTTGTCTTATCTCCTGGCTTCGATCATAACTTTTCCAGTTCCTACTTTCAAATCTTCATCATGTGCCTAGAACTTCAGTTCTATTTTTCTGATGATTCATTAGATATACTCACAGTTATGTCCTGCTAGTACCTCAAATTCAACATGTCCAAATGTGAGCTCATCATCTGGTCTCCAAGAAAACCTGTCATTTCCCCTTGAACTCCACCATTTCTGTTGGTGCCACTATTTTCCCTGTTATTGTCATAAACAGAAATTTAACTTAATTACTCTGTCATTATTATCCATCTCCCATTTATAGAGCACTTTAAGATTTCCAAAGCTGACCCTTGGATCATCACAATCCTATGACGTAGGTGCTACTACTGAACCGTTTTTTGTTTAGTCATTGTTTTGGTCATGTCTTCGTGACTCCTTTTGGGGTTTTCTTGGCAAAGATCCAAGACTGTTTTGCCATTTCCATCTCCGTGTCATTTTACAGATGAGGAAATTGAGGCAAAATTTCATGACTTGCCCCAGGTCACACAGCTAGTAAGCGTCTGAGGCCAGATTTGAATTCAGGAACATGAGTCTCCCTGACTCCAGACCTAGAGCTCTATCTACTAAGCCACCTAGCTACCCCAATTTAACCCAATTAACAAATTCTACAAAATGGGAAACTGAGACACATAGAGGAATTTGTCCACCATCCCAGAGGTAGGCAGTATCTGGGGTGCTGTTCACACCAGAAATCCCTAACTTCAAGGCCTAAACTCTAGGCACTGTATCTCCTCGTGACCAATCCCATGAATTTCTGTATCTTATTACCATACTTACAATATATACTAAAGTCACCTCTTCTTCCCTATTTTTCATTGAATCCGTCCTTGACTAAGCCTTTGCCTCTTCCTGCCTAGACCGCTGTACCAATTTTCTCATTGGACTTCCTGACTCTAAGTCCAGTCCCTCTCTAATGAATCCTTCACCTTGTCACTATCTGAACAATCTGCCCAACAGATCACTTTAATCATGGCGTGTCTCAAAAACCTCTGGCTCATCAGCACTTACCAAATAAAGAATTAACCTCTTGTCTTGGCAATGAGACCATTCGCAACTGGTTCCAACCTATGCCTTCTGGACTTATCCCACAGCCCTCCTCTTTAATCATTTCACAGTCAACCCAGATAATTCTCCATTCTCTTCTGGTTCTCTCCTGTCTCCATGCCATTGTCCACCAGGATGGGAAATCAATCTTTCCATCTCTGACTGTTGAAGTTTCTCTTTTCAAGGCTCAATTCAAATGATGTTTCCTTTATGAAGTCTTTACTGATGCCTCCAGATGAAAGTCATTCACCCCTCTTCAAAATTTTCAAGGCATCCTGTCTGAACCTCTCCTTTGCAACATAAGCCAGTCTAACTTGATTCATAGTTATTTATATAAACTCCCCTCTCCTCCCCACACCCTACACAAACACATACCCAACAGGGCTATAAATTTCATGACAGTAAGGTGTGCATTACATTTATTTCTGTATCCTCAGCAGCTAGCATAGTACCTTGCCCATAATGGCCACTTAATAAATGTTTGCTATTTTTCCTTCACTGAATCATACCTTTAACATCAAAATGTCACTGGAAACATTAGACGGGTGCACCACGGTCTTCATTTATTGCTGATAATATTTTATGCAATCCTTTCTAATTTGGCGACTTTTTTCTAAGAGCTATAGATATTTATTTTTCAGAGGCCTTCCTCCTAATAGCTTGCTGATGAGGAAGGAAAGTGAATTGACAGTAAGGAAAATAAGAGAACAGAAACTGAAGGGGAAAAGGATTTCAAAGGAAAAAAATAATTTTATTCTAAATGCAATAACAATGATCATTTTTATATAATACTTTGCATCTGTTAACTTATTTGATTCTCACAACAACCCTGGGAAACAGGTACTATTATTATATCCAGTTTTAAAGATAAAGAAACTGAGTTTGCAGAACTTTATGCCTCCCCCAGGAAAAACTCATCACCTGAAATCTCATCAGCATAGAGATAGATTCAGCTTTGACATTCAACATCTCAGCATCCTCAGCTGCTTCTTTCTTCTGATTGGAGGGCTGAGTAATAAGCTCCTCCCAGAACCTCCCTTAGTAGAGGGTTCAGAATTTCCCAGGTAACTCTTTGTTTTCCATCAGTTGCTATGTGTGATTCTGGCTACACAAACATTATAGCCCTGAACAAGGCACCCTCTGGGGCACTCTGCACCTCCAGTTTTCCTTTTGTGTATTACCTTCCCCCATTAGTTTAAAAATTCAGTGGGGGCAGGGATTGATTTTTCTTTTTCTTATTTGTAACCTTAGAACTTAGCACAGCACCTAGTACTTAGCTGGCATTTAATAAATGTCTGACTATTGACTAATGGGTCAAGGTATTTGCCCAAGGTCTTGTAGCTAAAAAGTACCTGAAGTGAGATTTGATTCACATCTTCTTGACCCGGCACTGTATCCATTTAACCACTGGATTCTAGGCCTAGAAGGGCCTACTAAATATGCAAAATATATATTTCAAATTTCCATTAAATAGCTAAAACTTTATTAATAATTAATTCCCCAGCAATCATAACATATTCATAAACTTTGCAACACAAATATGCTCCACTTCAAGACAGAGAACTTATCCCAAAAGATCTGTAATATGTGTGAGTACTTCTGTTTCCCAACAAAGATCTCAGCCCTGACCACTATACCACCCAGAATCTAGAAGGCATTCATGATGAGGTACAGTGGCCAAAAAAAAAACAAAAAACCCATTAATGGTCATGTATTCAAAGACTGAGAGGTGGAAGGGCCCTTAAAGGCCATTTTGTCCAACCTGATCATTTTTCACAAATGAAACTGAAGCCTAGAGTCACAGGAAGCAATGGAAGGGCTGGGATTTGAAGCAAGGTGCTCGGTCTCCAAATCTAGCACTCTCTCAAGATCCACTCTACGTCCTAAGATGGTCAACTTTCTAGTAACCTCGCAGAATTGAGCCTACCTGCTCTTGGGAAGATAAGTACCCAATACATCACTAGGACAGTCTGATAGGGCTTTACATCTTGGTAATACCTTACCCAATTGGCTAGACCCTGTCTTCAAGAATCCAAGGTCACCTTCTATGTTTCACCAAGGTGTCAAAATAGAACATGGGAGGAGAACTTTAAAATCCAGTCTCCTCCAGGGAACTCTATCTTCCTCTCAGAGCCATAAGGCTGAAGATGACCTCACCAGCCATTTAATTCAACCTTCAATTTTACAGTTGAAGAAATTGAGGCTCAGGATGGTTAACTGACTTTAACCCCAGTCCTCTGGCTCTAGCACTAATGTTCCTTCCACTTTACCACCCTTCCTTCATTCTTTGGAATAGCCTTTCCCTGAGTTACATCTCACACCATGCTTTGCTTATACCTCTCTCTTATATCCATTATCTTGTAATACAGTTATTTGTGTCTGTTTAACATCTCACTATTAGGCTATAAGCCCTGGGAGAGTAAAGACAGTATCTTTCTAGACACAATAATCCCCCCAGCCCCTGGCCCAGCGTTTTATGACATTAGAGATCTTAACAAATATTCCAGGAACTGAATATATATACTATTGAATATATATACTATCTCAAAATAGTATGTAATTGGAAGTAACTGTTATTCCCTAGTCAGCAAGTATCATACTCTCCTTTAATAAAAAGTGATTAATCCAACATAGATTAATTTGAAGTCTATTCGTTCCAGTATTCTGCACTTCAAATTAGTAAGATTTGAATATACTGGGTATTTAAAAGGATACCTAAGTAATCCAAAATACTTTATAAGTCAAAGGCAGAAGAGTGAATGCTTAAATTAAGTCAACAGGGAAAAATCTAATTCTACAAGTCTTTCAGTGAGTAAATAATCACAAGATATCAACCAATTAAATTTATAGCCCATAGAAAATAGTCTCTAACATTTCTATGCCTTATTTTCTGGGATTCAAATTCATTGCTATGAAAAATATTTATTCCCACAACTTGAGAATTAAAGAGGTGGATGAGTGACATGAAGAACTATTCACTGTGTAACTCTACTTTCAGCTTTCCTCTCCTGGGCTAATGAGTAAAGACTGGAGAAAGTCACCCAATTGGATAGACTAATTTCTCTACATATTAATGCCATTTCCCCTTGAATGGACCTTTGCTGTTGCTATGCAAATCTGTTATTCACCCCTCATCAAATCATAATTTGCGCTCCCCACAACAGCCATTACCTACCTTTTGACCTTTTCTATAAACCTCAAGTAGCCACCCCAAATGTTCACACAGATGTAAATGGTAATGGAATTTAAATATTCCCTTGTATTGGCTTAGTTTTCAGGTTAAGTGTTAAGACCCAGAACCTGGGAATCCCACAAGTGAAATGGACTTGTTGACATGACAAGGTATGACCAGCTGAATGGGAGGAGCTGGTGCAGTATATAGGGAGAGGCCCAAGCTGAGACAGGTCAGAAGAATTTTGGGGAACAGCATCATGGAGACAGAGAGAGAGAGAGCTGCCAAGAATGAGGATGTTGAGAGAGAGAATTGCCAGGGGCCAAAGTTGCTGAGAGACTGCCGAGGGCCAGCTGGAGCTGTGCAGGACTTTTGAGAACTGCCACCCAGAGCTGCTGAGAATTGAGGAGGCATGACTGTGGTGCCGGTATTTTGTCTCTCTGTTTTGATGTTACTTTGTCAGAGTGGTTTGTTGATAGAGGCCTCAGACCTTGTTGGGCCTAGGTTGATTTCACAGTCAGGAGGTGAACTGAAGAGGATGCCAGCAATGTGCATAAATGTTGCGATGATTTTGTTAAGCTTTGTCTCTCCAAGAACAGAAACTGCTGCAAACTTGCCTTGGGTCAAGATGAAGAAAAGACCTCTCCTTGGGTATTGAATTCTGTGATGATATTGTAACCTAGTTGTGACATAGGGGTGGATGGCCTTCGTGCTTCATGACTGACTAAACGAATGTACTATGTTTATGACTGGAAACTAATCTCCAACTGAGACTACCCAAGGGTGGAGTACTTTGATTTTTGTACTTTGTTACTGAACTCAGGGCTCACTAAATGACTGAGTTACCCTGTGTTTTGATTTTTCTCTTTTCTGTGAAATTTTTGCCTTAATCTGTTACTGAATAAATGGAGAGTTATCATGCTCCTAATCTGAACCTGGAAGTTTCTTGTTAGCATTACAACAGATTATTTGTGCTCAACCTGGGGTAGAGCATTCCAAGCACGTATTGTCTGATCAGCCACAGCTAGAAACACTGAAACTTGATTCTAGCGTAGTGATGTCACTTTGGTCCTCCCTGAGAATGAAGGACAACAACCAATCACCCAATCAATCCCAACCAACCTCAACTCATCTCTATCACACCAAGAAAACAAAAGTTGTGCACCATTTACACACTCAGCTTTCTTTTTCCAAATCTTCAAACTCCTCTGTATATTCACCTAATTCTTCTCTTCCTATTGTTTTACAAGAAGACATAATCTCTCTTTTCCATAATCAACTTGTCCACCTATGCTGTTGCTCTATGCCACTGCCTCAGCAAGTTTCTATGTTTTCAGCAGTAAAATCTTTCTTCTGTATCTTCCTCATAACTGGGTCTTCCCTTCTGCCTACATATTTATGCACATGTTGACATTCAGATTTCCCTTATTCTAATCCTATGACTCATCTCAAGCTACTAGCTGACATCTTTCCTGCCTTTCTCAGTCAAACTTCCAATAAGAGTCTATAACCATTACTTCAAAAGAAGTCAACATTCTTCTTATCGACTGGGTTTGAAACCTGTCCAGCTTCTTTTATAAATTTCTTTTTAAATATTATTGACACTTTTTTTCACATCACAACTTCCAAATACATCCTTTTCCATTCCCCTCCCAGAAATCCAGAGCTCCAAGCTTTCTAAACAAAAAAAAGGGAGGGGGGGTGTTGGAGAGGATGAGAGAGAGAAAGACAGACAGAGACAGAGACAGAGAAAGAGAGAGAGGGAGAGAGAGAGAATGGGGGAGAGAGAGAGAATGCATGCAGATCTAACCAATACCTCAACCAAATTTGAAAGCCATATGCGTTGTTATACATCCACAGCCCCTATCTATCCTTCACTTTAATGCTATTATGGAATGTTTACTTTCTTATGTGGGCCACAAGAACAGAGGCAAGAGAAGCCTTAGGAATACATACATAATTCTAGATTCTGCAGTCAATGGGTTCATGGTCAGTCACAGGGATCCTCAGATTCTCCCTCTTGCCCACATTTGAACACAGGCCAACAGACCCTTGACTTGAGGAAACCATTCCTCTCCAAGTATATACTCACGGGAGAAAAATCTGTTATAAGACTTTAACCAAGCAGCTTGGGGACTCAGAGATATACATAAAATCCATATAACTGTGAAGACAGGAACAGAAATTCCCAAAAGGTTTAGGTTAAAGAAAATTGCCCAGTAAATCACAAAGCATGTATGAAGTACCTACCAGGTACCTGTGTCATTACTCTGAGTGACACATATATTTAAATAGCAACCACAACAGAAAAGACTCTTTTCCCCAGCAAACTGAAACAGCCTATATTCATCAACAGAGTATGGACAAAAGAGCTGCATTTTATGGTGGCTTTTCTACGCTGACAAGAAATTGGTTGTCTAGAACAGAACCCTTGAATGAAAGCTACATTAGTAATGCTACTTGAACGAACCTCTTTACCTAAAAAGTCCATTTCTAGCCCTGGAAACTATTTTATGTATTAGCTATGACAGCTCACAGATTAATCTTCCCAATGCTTCCCTGTTCAAAAGAAGATAATGACTGCCCTTTGCTTACCAAAGAAAGCTCCAGTTCCTTAGCTGTACTGGCCAGCCTTTGTCTACTCAGCTTGGCTTTTCTCGCTTAGCTTTCAAAGTGGGCCCAGAGATGGTCTGTGATTTCCCATATTTCTGCCAATACTATTCATTCCATCTGAAATACCCTCCTTCCCAAGCTCCACCTATCAAAATACTACTCACCTTTCAAAGAATACCTCAAATACCACAAACTCCTTGAAGCTTTACCTGATACCCTAAACCAGAAATCATAGAGAAATAATCCTTTTCCTCATCACCATGTCTTTTTCCTTTCCACTCCTTTCTCACCTTGTCCATCTCTCTCATTCTTCCACCTGACTTACAGTGTATCTGGCATAGCAAGAATTTATAAATGTATCAAGACCCCTCAGTTAAGGATAAGGCAGGGTCCCTCACCTTACAAAACACAGTGTCACTGCATGTAGTATGAAACAGAATAAGGGATTCAGAGATGGAAGTGTCCTTACATTATCTAGCCCAATACTTTCCTTAGATTGATAAAGAAATGTATAAACCCTAAGAAGTTGAAGGTAAATGGTAAACCTCATGCATGTAGTAAAATGTAGAGCCAGAAGCCGAATCCATATTTTCTTCAGTATCATCACATTCAGGATTATATAATATCACATTCAGTATCATGATGGATTATATGTGTGTGTTCCTGTATGTATGTATATGAATACTATATGTGTATATTCCTAATCACATGCAAAAATAAACATTAATTATTAAATAATTAAATAATATTAAATAAAAATATTAAAATGTTTTTTAGAGTTTTGAGTGCCAAATTCCATGCCTCCCTTCCTCCTTCTAACCCTTCCTTGAGATGTAAGCAATCAGATACAGGTAATACATGTCCAATCATGTAAAAATGTTACATATTAGTCATTTTGTATAAGAAGATTCAAAATAAAAGAAAACAATGAAAGAGAGTGGAAAATGACATGTTTCAATCTGCATTCAAACAACAGCAGTTCTTTCTCTGCAGGCTAATAGTATGTTTAATTAATCCCTGGATTGTTCTGGATCATCATATTGCTGGGAATAACTAAATCACTCACACTTCTCCGTCAAATGATATTGCCGTCACTGAGTACAATGTTCTGGTTCTGTTCACTCCACTTTGCATCAGTTCATGTAAGTCTTTCCAGGGCCTGTATTTTTAAAATCCAAATTAAAGAGGATTTTTTTTTTACTATGCTATATAGGTTATCCTTAAATGTTAAAAAAAAAGTCTCTTTGTTGAACAAATTAATAATGAATTTCACATAACAAAATTCCATGGGATTAAAATTTCATAATTGTAGGGATGGCTAAATGGTACAGTGAATAGAGCACCAGAGCTGGAGTCAGCAGGATCTGAGTTCAAATCTGGCCTCAGACACTTAACACTTACTAGCTGTGTGACCTTAGGCAAGTCACTTAACCCCAATTGTCCCTCCAAAAAAGCAAAAAACAAAAAACAAAAAGAAAATTCATGGTTTGAATACATATGTATTTTTTAAAACTGATGTAAAAAAACAGAAGAACAAAAATGATCTCTACATATTTCTCTCAGGAAAGCTGCCTATGGCTTCTCCAGCTTCCTAGAAGTGATCTGACTACTGAACAAAAATACTAAAAAAGAAAAATCAGCACAGGTACACATTAGGCAATCACACTTCCACTGTTATCCAGACTCATATGCCTAGAGTTAAAACTCACTTCAAGATACGCAGACAAACTGAAGGCAATGATTTTCTTAACAAAAGGTCTTACAAAACTTTACAAAGCCCCTCTAGTGCATTTAAGCATACACAACTGCTCAAATTCACCTACAACAAGTACATGGTGAGGACAGCCTACACAGGTTCTACCTTATGCCAAAACTGAGGGGAAAAAATAGGTCTTCCCTTTTGTTGTGGTTTTTTTTTCATTCTTTGAAGGCCTTTTGCATCTGTCTACTTGGAAGGTAGACAATGAATGGGAGAAAGCATGATTGGAGCCACAATCTAGGAAAAATGGTCATTACTAACTTGAGTTCATTCACTCCATAGGAGGCAAAAGGCCCAAAGACATATGTTAGATCCACTCTGCTGGATCTTATTCATATATGGTGCTGTGTGACTTGGTATCATTCCATTGCTTCTCTACTTAAGTTGGAATCACTATCACAGTGTGATATATTACTCACAACCCTCCCTAAAAATGGTACCAACTGGGAGTGGCCCTACTAGACCTGTGATGTCCTCAGTCTAGAGAACTCACAGGTGAGGAACTTCTTCTACAGATTAACAGGTCCACAAACTTGGAGTCTTAGGGTAATGGTCCTCATTCTTCTTTATGTGATGTATTTCTTTTGCAATCAAGTGAAACCTATGAACCCCTTGTCAAAATAGTATTTTAGTGCATAAATTAAAATATATAGAATTATGAAGGAAACTAATTATGTTTAAAAAAATGCAATTTTCCCATCCAAGTTCATGAACCCCCTGAAATCTATCCGCATATGCCATGTTAAGAACCCTCATCTTACAGAGTTGTCAAGGGCACTGAAAGGTTAAGTGACTTGTCTACAGCCACACAGGCAATAGGGGTGAGAGGGCAGACATGAACCTGATTCTGAGGCCAGCCCTCATCATACTTCTTCTCTCAGAAAACAGACACAAATTATCTTAGTGCTTCCATGTGCTGAATCAATGATTCTCAGAAGAGATTTTAGAAAGACGCCTGTCTAACCCCTTATATAATACATGAATCCCATATTATTAAATTGATAAATAATATAAGAAAGACAAATGTCTCTGCAATTTTGGTATGACAGTGAACATTTTTGATCATTTTACAGCATGCTAAACTGAAGTTAATTATTCAAAAGCAGGAAGGAGGCACACTTTTTGTTTCTGCCCATGCTGAGGCCAAATCTGGTAGTAACAATTCCTGCCAACATGGGAAAGCCAGCATCAGCAAGGTGAAGCATTCGTGCAGCTCGCTGGCAACCTCTCTGCCCCCAACACAACAGAAAAACCTCTTTTTTTGTAAAGAAAATCTATGCCTTGTTCTCAGCTGCCTGACGGAGCCTGCAGCAAATTGGCCACTTTGTCCCACCGTGTCATGATTGTCCTTGAAAATATTTTAATGCCTCTCAAGTTACAGAAATTCCCATGTGCAAGAATTCTCAATCATTATAAAATGCTCTCAGGCCACAGATTTTTTTATCAGAAGCATTTTGACTTAAAAATTAATAATAAAGACTATTTAAAGTCATTCTGTGACTTAGTGGTAGGGATACAGGGAGAAGATGAAAGGCATGGAAGAAACGACATCCCAGGACCCAAATACTTAAATGAAGCCACAACTTTATAAGTGAAGATGATCCTTTCAATGAGACAGTCCACAACCTATCCTATGAGTCTTCTGTTCATATTACTCCAAAAACTGACCAAAGCCAAGGTTGGGGGGAGGGAGGTTAATCACCCAACACACTCCCTCACTTCCTTTTAATATTCTAGAGCTATCAGTGACATAGATAAACTGGCTATCTATTATCCTTCAATCTATCTACATGACTTTGGAAGGTGGAAGCACCTTCCACCTTCTTTTTTAGTCATATACAAATTTTTCTTCTTTTTTGTTCATCTACACACTTATTTATGTATATTATTATGCATAATCTTATACAGATACATCACAAAGCTTTAATATATATTACATATATTTATCATATAGATATAATATATGCAGCAGATGTATACACATATATATCATGCAGATTTAATAGCCGTTTCACACAGGTACAACACAGAGGTATATAATATGCACTCATAAATACTTAGAGAGGCAAGAAGTCATCTAATTTAACATCCTCATTTCACAGATGAGGTAGCCAAGGCCAACAAAGATCACACGAGCTGCCCAAAGTCACACATTCTCTTTCCTCCAGTTCTCACAACTTTGAAATATAAAAAGACAAAAAAAAGCAATGATAATCCAAGGAGAAACCTGACACCTTCAAATCCAGGCCCAAGTCACACAACACTATAAAATAAGACACCCACAGGTACCGTCTTTCAAAGTCAACATTTCAGAAGATGAGAATTCCGGGCCAGAAGACACAGTTGCAAAGGGCTGCCAACCACCCTCTGGGAATCTGGCTTACTGTATACCCTGCCTACCTTACCCACTGTCTCTGCCCATGATAGCAGGACAGGGAGTTCCTCTGATAACCAGCACTTAAATTACTTACTCCTGCAGTGCTAACAGCAGTACTTTTCCACTGTCACCAAGGCAGGTTGGAATGTTGGCAAGCACTCAAAGTACAACAATGTAAAAATAAACTTTGATTTGAATGCCTTTAGACTTAGAACTGATTTGGAGATGGTGCTCATACGTATTGCTATTGGTGAATAATTATATCTTTCATGGCAATTTTCCGAGGCACTTTCCATGGATTATTTGACACAAATTGTTATTTCTATTTCATCAGGAAATGTGGGTATAGGCATATCGCTCTTTAGGAAAGTTAAACAAAAGACAAGGGAAACTTACAAATTAGATAAATTAGAGAACGATCATTCACATAAAATTACTTTTGTACAAAATGACATTATGATTTGAAAAGCACTGGCTTGGAATTATAAGGCCAGTTGTCAGCTATACAACTTTTACAAGTCATTTAATGTCTCTAAGACTCAGTTCCTCATATGTAAAGTGAGGGGTTTAAACAAGATGGCCTTTAAAATTCCTTCCCTTTCTCAATGGATATTCATATAATTCTTCGTAATAATTAAATTACGACTCAACCAACAAAATTTGGATTATAAATAATAATCTCAGATTTATATAGAATGTTAAAGTGTATAATAAAGTAATTTCTTCCCAACAATCCTCTGAGTACAGCACATGTATTATTGTACCCATTTTAGAGATGAAGAAATAAAGGCTGAGAGAAAGCAAATGAATTGCCTACTATCACACAGCTAGTAAGTGGCAGAAGCCTGGATTCTGACTCTGAGTCCAAGTAAAATACTCTTTTCATTACATAATGACAGGATCTAAAGGAAAAGATTCCACAGTGAAAGAATATGAGTTCTAGCACCAGCCCTACTACCAACTGACTCTGGCCTCAGTTTACTCATCTGAAAAATGAAGTTGGAATAGATGATTTCAAAGGGTCCTTCCACTTTTGGCATTCCATCTTCATATTTTGAGAAACACATTTATTGTTTCAGGAGTGGTACGCTGTATTATTTTGCAATTTACAAATGGGCAAACTGAAGGACAAGTTAAACTATTTGTCCAAGGGTATGATTAAGGAGCAAATCTCAGCCCTATCTCTGTATGGTCTTCTACTACTTTATAAAGCTTTGAGATTTAACTGCATCACATATAATCAGGTGCATTATTGATTCCTCTACTGAAATCTTTCTTTAATGTTTCATCATGGTGTTCAAGTGACTCCGGATTCCTTCCAACGTTGTGCCAACAAGGCAGAAATTTTGCCTAGCACTACCAAGTTAGAAAGGCTTTAAATTCCAGTCTGGTGATAGACTTGAGGTCAGTCATCTGTGGAGCCGCCTGAGTTACCCAAGATCACCCAGGTGCTGAGTGTCAGAGTTTAAAGATGTTCATTAGCAGAAGGTTCACCACCAGGTAATTATTTTTTTTTTGTCTGCAGCAACACTAAAGAAACCATCTATGCCAGACCACAGTGAAGCTATCTATGATCAATAGTAGATCATACACAAAACTCTGAGATACTTGAAGTATTGAGGATATAAACAGACAATATAAACAGCTCCTTTCTAAATAAATTCTACTAAGAGAAGAAAAAAATCAACACCTTACTAAAGGTATCCTCTAAGAAAGGTTAGCAAATTAAAGACCAACTTTTATAATATGCTGTATTTTAATTTGTTTTCAAATTCCTTGATACAGGGGCAGCTATGTGGTGCAGTGAATAGAGCACCGACCCTGGAGTCAGGAGGACCTGAGTTCAAATTTGATCTCAGACACTTAACACTAGCCATGTGACCTTGGGCAACTCATTAACCCCAACTGCCCTACCTTCCCCCTTCCAAAAAGCAAAAATCAAAACAAAAACAAATTCCTTGATACAAAGATAAACTTTCAACTTTAAGGAAAATGAGTAGCAGACACATGAGCAGAAGGCATTTCTTCATTATCCTGCTCAGAAGCATCGCCGATGCCGGGTGGGACATCACAGAATTTACATCTTCATTTGTTCCATTTCAAATGTAATACTAAGTTCTCGGAATGTCACAAAGCCTGGCAACAACATGACCTACCTAAGGCTTCCTAGAGAATTGACATGAGCTGCTCTAGACGACACCATGCTTTTCTAATTAGTATAATACAATTTATTTTTACCCTAGGTTCCTTAGGAGGGCAAACCACCTTCAATACCATGAGATATAGACTGACATTTGAAACCAATTAACTTTGCACATCAAAATCCAGCCAGCTTTTGTAAGATTGCCTAGACTAGAGTCTCAGAAGACTTTTTTTTTAGCCTCAGACAGTAGAAGTTCTCAGATAATATCATAAAGCTAGGAATGGTCTGAGCAGATGGATTTTAAGTTTCTAAAACACGTATCAAAATAAATTATTTTTATTGTTTTCTTTACTATGGCCGGTTATTGAATTTCTACCCTTAATTTCTCCCCTATGGGGAGACAAAGGTATCCACTATTTCAATAATTAGTATCTAAAGCATAAGATTTAATTAATTAATTAAAATAGCTAAGATTCTAAATGAGTTCACTTATGAATATAAAAACTTCAGAAAAGTATAGGTAGACTTTCACAAATTGATGCAGAATGAAATAGGCAGAAACAGGAAAACAATATACATAATAACAAGTGTAATGATAGAGATAGAAAAAGCAACAATGTAATTATATTAAGTGACCAGGTTTGGCCCAGGAAGAAAGTATCTCCCCCTCTTATTTGCTGTACTGAAGGACTAAGGGGTATGAGATAGTTAATGTTTATACAGTGTTTTCAGATTTGCCAAGTGTCATAGACATATAATTTCGCTTAATCAGAACAACAACTTTGTTTGGAAGATGCTGATATTATACCCATTTTACAGATGATGAAACTGATGCTGAGAGAGTTTAACTGACTTGCCCTCAACTACATAACTAGTAAGCATCTACAGTGGAATTTGAACTCAGTATTAAAGATTCCAAGTCCAGAATGTCTATGTGCATATTATCTCGTCTGATGTTCAGAACAGCATCTGTGAGGAAAGTAGTATATAATATATAATATGATGTAATGTCATATAATATGATATGATATAATATAACATAACATAATATAATCCAATATAATCCAGTATAATGTAGTACAATGTAGTATAATGTAGTATAGTATAGTATAGTATAGTATAGTATAATATATAAAATACAATGCAATATATGATATGATATGGTATGATATGGTATGATATAATGATATAGTATGATATGGTATGATATATGATATAATACAACATAATATAATACAACATAACATAATGTAATGTAATGTAATGTAATATAATGTAATATAATATATAATGCCCAATTAAAGATGAAAACACTCTTGGTGACATGAAGTAACTTTCCCAAGTTCACACAAGAGAAGGAAGAGACTCCCTCCATCCCCACCCCACTCCCCACTGGTCATCTGACTGCTAAGTTCACAGAATCACTGATTTCAAGCTGAAAAGAGATCATCTTGTCTGACCCTTTTAGTGTACAAGTGAAGAAAATGAAACCAGAGGGTTTAAGGCCCTTGCCCAAGGGTGCAGAGGTTGTAAGTGAAAGTAGCAGAATTTAAACCCAGGTCCCCTTCCTCCAACTCCAACACTCTCTCTTCCAACACATGGTCCCTGGTAAGTAACAATGGCCAACTGAACAGTGTTAATACTATTTCCCACAAGTAGCCTAGAATGTAAGGTCCTTGAGGGGGAGGGACTCTACTACAGTGCCTGGCACTGCACCCTTAATTAATGCTTGCTCATAAATGGAATCTGAATTCCTGTTCAAACTGGCAAGATTTTAAATGCACAAGAGTACAATGACGGTGATGTAAAAACAAAAGCTATAAGTAAAAATAAGTTGTTTTTGTTTTAAAGTTTAGGACTATTTTCAAACACATCCTTGCCAATCCCATTATTTCAGACCTACTGTGCTGATATGACGATTCGATCCAGAAATGATATAAAGCATCTCAGAGCATTAGAATTAATCCTACTGAGAAGAGAAAAAAGAAAATCCCCTTTCCTTAAAAAAAAGTACTAAACAAACCTAATTTCTATTCACTAAAACAAAAAATTCCAGTGATAAATCCTTCCATTTAGGACCCTTTAAGAGAAGGCAAGCTTAAGTGCTGACTCAGACCAGTTGTCAAGTAACTGCCCAGCAACGATGAAAAGCATTTATCATTTCTTCTCCTCATTGTAATTACGATATATGCTGGCTAGTAACTGAAACCAACTGCCCATTTGACTCTGTTAATATTAAAGAAAACATTCCAAGCCAATCATTCTTTAGACAGTGGTTTTATCCCTTAGGATTCAATCACACTAAACTGTCTTAAGTGATTTAAGGAGAGAAGGGGGGAGGAAACCCTCTCAATGCACTTACTGAGAACTTAACTATAAAGAGGAAAACGAGAAGGGAGGGACTATCCAAAAGGATCCTTAATTTGAGCAGTCTGTATCTTCTGCCCCTACCCAGAGATTAAACCTTTCTCCTCATCACCCTGAATCATGCGGGGATAGGGAGGGGATAGTCCTTGTGTGCCCTCACCAGACTTCACCTGGAGCAGCACTGATCAACCTGTGGATTATGTTCAGTTTGTAGCAATGAAAATACATCCTGCATATCAGATATTTACATTATGATTCATAACAGTAGCAAAATTACAGTTATGAAGTAGCAACAAAAATTATTTTATGTCTGGGGGTCACCTCAACATGAGGAACTGTATTAAAGAGTTGCGGCATTCATTAAGAAGGCTGAGAACCATTGAGAGCATTTACAATTCTGGGATCCATGTTTTAAGGAGGAGGCTGATAAGCTGGAGATATGCAAGGGGTAAAACTGATGGTTAAGGGTCTTAAGTCTCTATCATATGAAGGTGGGTTAAAGGAGCTGGGGTAGTTTATCTGGGACAAGAGAAGACCCAAGGGAAGCAGAATAATTATCTTCTGTTCCATTTGACCCCAAAAAGAAGAACCAAGGACAATGGGTAGAAGCTGTAAAGAGAGAAATTTGGACTCAATCCTAATGATTAACTACTGAATTCCAAAACTGGAATGGCTGGCTTTTAGAGGTCCTCTATCCTCAGGGGAATTCCAGCAGAAACTGGACAACCATTTGTTGGATTTGTTAAAGTGGGGGATTCCTTTGCTGTATAGGCTGGAGTAGACAACCCCTGACCCATCCAATCATAAACTCTGTGATTCTATGAATCATGGGCAGCAAAAGTAGGAATAAGACTACAAAGGCAAGGTCTTCATCAGGAGGGAATTTAGCTGTGAAAGAAGTCTGCAAATTATCAATATTTTGTTTTAGAGGCAGCAGACAGAGCGCTAGGCCCAGTCAGGAAGACCCGAGTGGAAATCCAGATCCAAACGTCTCCTAGCTACGTGACTCTGGGCAAATCACTTAACCACTGCCTGTCTCAGTTTCCTCAACTGTAAAATTGAGATAATAAAAGTGCCTAGGTCTATTGCAAGGACCAAATATTATTCATAAAGCAGTTAGCACAGGGCCTTCCTTACACATGGTAAGCACTATATAAATGTATATAACATGTCTACAGCACTTATGTGCCAGGCATTGTGCTAGGCACATTATTATTATTATTGTTGTTGTTGTTATTATCATTTTGTCCAAATAAAGTCCCAGACAAGCAGCCACCTCAGGAACTAGGCAGCATTCAGCTCAAACTTTCTGATGCTATTGTCTGTACTATACATGCAGCACTGACATCAAAGAGGTATCAGATGACATGGAATCTTTACCTAAGTTATATGTATATAATGATTAGATAATCAGAATTTACATGTCATATATAACTCTAAAGTCACAGATCTGGAGGCAGAGTGGAACCTTAGATGTTCATTCCAACCCCTTCATCTTACACAGGAGGATGCTGAGGCCCCCAAGGAATAAGATTGTGTAAATACTAAATGACACTGTCAGCATTTGAATCCAGGTCCTCCCACTCCAAAACCAGCATACTCTTTCTACTGAGCCAAGTTCTCCCTCAAAGTAATGCAACTGATTAAAAAGAATAATAAACCTCTCAGAGCATATGCATCTAGGCAAGCACCATGTTTCCAAGGGCTCCCTTGGGCAGGCAGGATGCCTATTCCAACAATGCTGACATCGCTTGAAACATTTTTGAAGTTTCTCTCTTTTTTAGAATTGGCTTCAAAGCTACTTTATGAGTCATGCAGGAAAATCAATCTCATTGCCTTACAACTGCAACCCTCTTCTTTTTTAAATTTTTTACAAAAAATGCTCCGTGTGACCCAGTCTTATTCCCAAAAATTTG
Organism: Pseudocheirus occidentalis; assembly: GCA_028646575.1. Classification (NCBI taxonomy): domain Eukaryota; kingdom Metazoa; phylum Chordata; class Mammalia; order Diprotodontia; family Pseudocheiridae; genus Pseudocheirus; species Pseudocheirus occidentalis. The sequence goes on from CM053597.1 coordinate 186,289,504, forward strand.
ACTCCAAATGATCTTGCCTATTTCAAAATACCAAAGGATGAGATTCACTGCTATGGAGGATTAAAAAGATCATAGTCCAGGTTCTGAAGGCAACTCCAGAAAAAGGGGCTCTAAAATTATCTCACATAACAGCAACATCATTGAGCTCAATGCATCATCGTCTCACAAGCTGCCTCCTTTGGCTGGCAAACCGCACATTTGGATGTAGATGGGTTGGCATATTTGTTAACAAACCTGGCGTGCTAGTTTATAGTCATACTTTGTAAGAGACATTGAGATCTTCAATTAAAAGAAAATCACCCATAAGAGAAACATTTCTTTTTGGTGTCAACTAGCCCTCTTATTTAGAATTTTTTTATACTGGAATAAAATGGGTTTTTCTTCTTTCCAAATTAATCCCAACGAAGGGACGAAGATACATACAAACACAAAAATGAAATGATCTCCGTTCTTAAAACATGGGCATTCTATGAAGATGATTTCTAAGGTCCTTTGCTGTTCTGAACACATGGAAATTCATCATCATCACCATCTTCATCATCACAACGATAAAAAAATAAAGCTCATTTTATATAGCACTTGATATTCAACAACCCTATTATTATGTTAATATTATGTCATTATAATAATGTTATTATTATTATTAACCCCATTTCACAGCTAATAAAGTTGAAGCTGAAAGAGATGGCAAAACTTGCCCAGGGTCACGCTATTAGTTAAATGTCTGATGCAAAGTTTTAAATTAGCTCTTCCTGATTCTGCCACCAGAGTCTATCCACTATGCCCTATGCCAAATTGAAAATCTAAGGGCTTCAAAAAAAAGGCAAAGGGGGAGCACATCCAGCACACTTCACAATCAACAATGATTGGTTACGCACTTTGTTATTTGTCAGGAACTGTGCTAGACTCAGATACAGAGACAAAAAGTAAATATCCTTTGTTCTCAAAGAGTTTGCATGTATTTTTTTCAGGAGAAACAACACTCACATAAAAGTGTAAAGCCAAGCACTAGCAAGCTTTCCAGAGGATAGCTGCTGTGAACAGCTTTCAAGGTTCTGATTACACAGTATAATGAACACTATTTGTTCAATAACAAATCAGAGCAAAACATTCACATAAAATCATGATACAGCATTCACAATATTACAACATCAGAGAAAATCAAAATACAACATTCACAATAACTTAACACTAAAATGGCCACGTAGTTTTCACCACAGTGGTCACATAGTTTTGAACAAAGTACAATCATTTAGTAATCCAGTGGCTTGGTAACTCAATCATTCAATCAATTCAATCGTTCAATCATCCTTAAGGAGGCTGACCTTTCAGTTTAGCAATACAAAAGGAACTTCAAATTTCATTACTGTTACAATAAGTAAAGGTAAAATACTTAACAAAGTTCTATTTTACAGAGTTGTTTATCTGAAAAACCAAAGCAAATAATAAGGTGACCCTAACCCTGATGCATCTAAACCCAATGGCATTATATAAATACTTTTTACCTCCAACCTTCCTCTCCTCAAAAATTCTCTCCAAATATACTTACTTACACGGTACAGCTCTTTTTATAATAATGCTTGCCTGATATTTATATTGCTGTCATTGACACAGTGAGAGAGGCAACGGCAATGTTCTCTACAGTAAAAAATCAACCAGTATTGGAGAGAGGACACAACCCTTGAGTCATCACAGAGTGGAAACTAGGCTGCCCCTCAAAAAGTGGTATAAATGGAAGCTATTACACTACCATCATTTACAATTCAACAAATTTAGTTATTTATTAAGTACCTACTTTGCTCAAGGCAGCATTATGGAAAGAAGTGTTGGTTTAGAATCAGGAAGGAATGGGTTCAAATCCCACCCCTAACACTTTTAAGGAAAGGTCATTCCCAAACCAGGACTTCCCTACCCTAATTGAAACCCATAAGTTGCTGTGTTTGGTGCCAATTCAAAAGACAGAATAAAAGCTAAAAGAAGGACCCACTATGTTGAGGTCCTCCGAATAAACCACTGGATTAAAGCTAGCTGTAATAAATTATTCTTTAGCAAATAGTTTAGTAATCAAAGAGCTATTTAACTACCCCGTACCTTTATGAAAAAGAAATGGCTTTTTTTCCTAAAGTCTTGGTAACCCACTTTTATTTCAGGCAGATAGAACATCTGAACAAATGAATCTTCCACCCTCTGCTACTCATACATTGCCAATTGGAACATGATATTTTCCCTCTGTTCTTATAGGCTAATGTGCTATGTTTACTAGTAACAAGTGTTTTATCCCACTAAAAAACCACATCTAAATAACCTAGAATTAGCTAAATGCACATCCCTACTCCAGCATTTACAACTGGCTTCCACGGGTAATGAAACTTCACTTAAGGCTTTCTATTTCTGTTCCCTCAACATTTCAAACATCTATTAGCTATATTGCTACCTGAAAAGTATCTCGGCTAGTCTAATTTAGTGCTCACATGCTCTCTCTCTGTATCTCTTCTCCCTCCTTCACTCCCTTCTCTCTATTCTCTCTCTTTCTCTCTCTCTCTCTCTCTCTCTCTCTCTCTCTCTCTCTCTCTCTCTGTCACTCTGTCTTCCCCCCTCCTCTTTCTCTCTCTTTCTCTTTCACCTCCTCCCCTTACTTCCTCCCTCTCTCTCTCTGAACAAGGGAGTTACAACATCCCTTGTGTAAAGCATGGTTCATTTTTACTTCATAAAGTTTTGTATAGATGCTGAATCTACTGGGGAAAAAAAAAAGAAATTGAGAAATCTACTTCCATTAGGGAACTGACTAAGCTCAGATGGGCTATGACTGGTCAATGATCATGCAGTATGTATCAAAGCAAAATATGAACCAAGATCTTCCTGGCTCTAAGCCAGGTAGTCTACCCATAATGCTACCCTGTGCATAACAGGACTTAAAGAAATCTGTTGAATTACAAACAATGGCAGTATAAAGGTTGCCAGTTATACTACTTTGGGGGCAGCTTGTTTGCTAGGAGGACTTGAAGTTCCTCAATTCCAACATTGCTTGGCTTTGGCTACAGAGAATTTACATTATCTTTACTGATCTGATGATATAGATAGGACAGGTACTGCTAGCCCTATTTTATAGAAAAGAGTACTGAGGTTCAAAGAACTTAAGGAATGTGCCCCAAGTCATGAAACCAAGAAGTATCAGAGAATGGATTTTGTAGTAGGCCAAGACTTGCTGGGGTCTCGGCCACACTAGCTCCCCAGTTCTACAAGGTCATTAGGCAGATATGCAAGGAGAGTATAATCTTGTAAGGTAGATGCTCTCATTGGTTTCATGAATATATAAAGAAAGTACTGAAAGTTAACTTGCAAGTCTTGATTGGGACTCCTGGTTGGAGGTGGTTCTAGGATAAAGATCTTAATGAGTGATTAGTCTTGGGCTAGGGTAGGGGAGACTCAAATCAGGTAATCTTCCCTGCAATAAGAAATATAAGCTCTATGATTTTCTTGTATCCTTGGCTCTGTATGAAATGGTTCTGTAATAAACAGACTATGGAATACATCCCCGTCTCTCTCCTTTCCTTTATTCACCCGGAAGCTCTCTCTTACTTTCTCTTTATTCCACTCAGGTGGTAGCTAGGCCCAGACTGTGCTGGCCACAGCAGGATTTGATCACAGGTTCTGTCTAGTAATACTTTTTCCATTATGACAAGAGATCTTTTTTACTGTTTAAAGGTTGTGAAACAACTATAAGATTACAGGTCTAGAGCTGAAAGGACCTCCAGAAGTCATTTATTCAAACCCTCATTTGACAGATTGGAAACCAAGGTCCTCAGAAAATTAGTGACTTAATTCTGTTGTAAATACTGAAGGCTAGATAGGAACTCTGGTGCTGTGATTTCAGACACAGTGCTCTTTCAATCATAAAAGGAAATTTCTTTCAATTGAGGAAAAGGACTTCCTGTAACTATTGGGTCCATGAAATGACACTTCATTCCTTAGAATTTACATAACACAATTCATTATTCTGGATTTCTTCCTATTAACAAATATTTTTTAAAAATTAATCTGTGTCTCCCACAACTCCCCTACTAAGCAATCTTTAAAGTCTTTAATATGTAGCTACACAGTCCAGAAAAAAAATTCCCATAGCAATCATATCCAAAAATATTTTTCTCTTTCTTCATTTTAAGTCTCTCACCTGTATGCTAAGAGATTAGGTAAACAGGGCTTTTCCTCTTCATTCTTTTGGACTCATGATTGCAGATATGACTGCACTGACCAGACTTCTAAAGTCTTTTACAAAATCCTTTTTTGTTATACTATATAAATTGCCCTATTTCAATTGCATCTCACTTATACACATATGTTCATTTTACAATTATCATTATTTATATTACCTATCCCTACAAGACTGTAAACTCTCTCAGGGCAAAGACTGTATCATTCATCACTATATCTCCACCACATCTAGTACAGTGGGTGCTTAGCAAGCGCTTGTCAAATGGAGTGGTTGAGTTGGTGAAGTCTGGCTGGAAATATCAGCCAGTGATTGGCTACAGTGGAATGGAGCCAAGAAAGGGACTCTGTTTCTGCCAGAGGAACAGAAAGTGGCGAGCAGCATTGGATCTAGGTTTGTTTAGGGGATGGGGATGAGTGAACTGTTCTCAAGCTTTGGCTCAGGGAAGTAGCTCTTGGCAAGGCATCCTAGGAGGGTGGTAATTAACTACAGGCTATTTTAAAATGGGCTTCAGCAGTGGTAAGCCACTGGCGTTCGCTAGATTGGTCAATGGTATTCTGCAGGAGAATGTGGAATAACATGAAGCTAACTGGAAGAAGGAGTTGAGAAGGATCTCTCATAGCACCAATATGCTCATGGTGGGCTCTGGAAATCCTGGTTTAAGGTTTCTGCTGCTTTCTGTGGTTTCCTTTGGGTCTCGGAGTGGATGTTTCTCATGTTTTCACACGTTTCCTAAGAAGCAGCCATGAAAATACCACTTCTCTTTCCTACCTAGGACAGTGTAGCTATATGAACAGATGACTAGTGACTCAACACTGGTTCTCAGGTTCCATTTTCCACTGCTTCTCTGAAGCTTTCTGTTGATGACTTCCCTTTCTCTTTGCCTCCCAGAAAAACACAGAAGAGAGGATGATTTATAGTTTATACTTTAATATATTTGGTGATATAAACTTTGCTTCTCTTTTGTAGTGCAAGGAATAAACAGCTGCCCTATGCCTCATATCTACTCCTTTTCTTATACTCAATTAAAAAAATAATCACTGTCAAGGTAAAGCCTAGACATGAGCCATACCTAAGCTATTTTTAAGGCATTTTCCATGAGACTCTGGAGTAGACATAATGCACCAGAAAGTGAGAAATATCCTGAATGCTCTCTGTTTTGGTGTCAAGATTCCTCAGGATTTAACAAAATCCACATGGATCTAGAATAAGAGCCTTTATGAGTGCAAGAGTTACCTCTACACCCCTACATGTGGTTGATCAAGACATTTTAAATATATCTGCAGGGGGAAGCACCAGTAATTTTGTTTAGAGAATCACTTATGACAGAGAAGTCAGGTGATTTTCCTTAGGTTCACACTCTGTTTCAAGAACTTACTAATTCGGGGGCGGCTAGGTGGTGCAGTGAATAGAGCATCGGCCCTGGAGTCAGGAATATCTGAATTCAAATCTGGCCTCAGACACTTAACACAAAAAACTAGCTGTGTGACCTTGGGCAAGTTACTTAACCCCAACTGCCATCCAAAAAGCAAAAAACAAAAAACAAAAAACTTACTAATTGTATGAATTGGCACAGGCAGATGGATCAATCTCTTGGACCCAGAGGTCATTTAGTTGTATACTTAGGACAACATATGGATACTGGGAAGATAAAAAGTTCATCTGTGACTTGAGAGGGAACAACTTCACTAGAGAGGAGGGAGGGACAGATACATCTTATTAAGAGTTGATGAGAATGTGAGTTGAGGAAACTGGAACACTGGGATTTACTTGGGCCCCACCTCACAGAGTCATCCTAATAATCAGATTGGATAATGTAGGTAAGGCAAACCTTAACATGACTGAAATACTGCAATACATATGCAATTAATTAATATACAAAATGATACCCAAACATAAATTTATCAGAGAGGGGAAGGGAAGAGATACAGGTAATATTACTGACTAGGTTAATCAGGAAAGGCTTCATAGGTGAGGTGGTATTTAAGGCAAATTTTATGGGAATTTAACCAATAAAGGTAGGAAAGACATTCTAGCATAAGGAACAAGGTAAGCAAAGGTACAGAGGTGGAAATGTTTACTGTCTATGCCACAACCAACAAGTAGTCTGTTTAATGATAAAAATTTGTGCATGTAAGTTATCTGAGATAAAGCTGAAAGGGCAGAGGGAGGAACCAGATTATGGAGGATCTAGATGAATCTTAAAATTTTAAGATTTTTAAATTTTATTCAACAAATAATTACAAAGTCATTTAAACAAATTATCCAAAGAAGTAAAATGACCAGATCTGTGAATAGTAAAGATAAATATGGCGGAGGAATGAAGGATAGTTTGGAATAATGAGAGGGTGAATGTGGAAAGGCCTAAGAAGAAGTTTATTGCAACAAACCAAGAAGCTTTGATGAGAGTTTATATTGTGTTCAGGAGGAGGAAGAAACACTGGGAACAAAGAGGGATTGAAATCTGGAGATATTTTCAAGACAAGTAGGTCAATGATGAACTTTGAAAGAACCATTTCAGCAGAGAATGGAGGAGAAACATTAACTTTTTTGCATCATGTACTCATTTGGTAGTCTGGTGTAGGCTCTATTTCTCAGAATAATGTTTACAAATAAAATAAAATAAATAAGATTATAAAGGAAATTAATTTATTGATATATGTCCGCATATCAATACAATTAATTTTATAATGTGCATGTGTACATAACACACACACACACACACACACATACACATATATTTAAGTTCACAGAGCACTGGGTAGAGGGAGGCAAAGATACAGATTAAAAAAGGTTGAGGTGGGAGAATGAGGCCATCATAATTAAATCAGATAAAATTCTTAGTGAATAGAATAAAAGCTAGAAGATCAAACAATCTTTTCTGATATTAGTTTTTTTCAAACTTCTAAAGGGAAAAGCGAAAACTCAGTTTTTTAGACAAGCACTATGATCTCACTGGCAAAGAGAACTCCTAATGTGGAAATGTCCTTTACGATGGAAACTGGCACCTGATTTTTTATATAGAAAGTGGCCTGAAACACTGAGACCTTATGCCACACCCAGGCTTTCTCAGCCATTCTATATCAGTGGTGGAGGGAACAGAGCCTATGTCTTGTTATACTCAATCAAATAGCTATACTATTTTGTATGTCTTGAAAAACAACAACAACAAAAAAAAACCAATGAGATATTTTAACATAAGCAAAACTATCCCTACAGTCAAAGGCTTCTAACCCTGCTAATCGTATAGGCCTATAATGCAGGATTGTCTGTTTTTGGAGTAACAGTTTTCCAAAGACTGGGTCTCTTTTTTCACATGAACTTGAGGCAATATCAAGAACTATGAGAAATAGTGAAATTTATAAAGTGCTTCAATGTGGCAAAATGCTTTGCATATATTATTTCATTCATCCATAAACAACTGTAAGAAAAGGTATTACAGGTATAATTACCTTTTTTTTTTTTAAGATGAGAAGCTATGAGGTTAACTCACTCAACCCAGAGTAAAGTTAATACACGTCAGCAGTAAAACTCAGGTATTTCTGACTCCAGATCACTACCATTTTGGTCCAATCCCTTCATTTCACAGAGGAGCAAAAACTTGGTTCAGGATCACATAGTAAGTTCTGAGGAAGTTTTGAACCAAGGTCTCCCTGACTTCAAGACTAGTTTCCTGAGGGCTTTTGCTTCTAAGCAGCATATAGAAACTCAGAATAACCTTCATGGATGACTAGCATTTATTAGATATTTCATGTATCAATCCACTTGAAATACCTTTCCATGGTGTTTACTATAGTTGATAGCATGGAACTTTCTCATTAATCATTAACATCTGACTATTTACCCATGGGTACTTCCTGCATGATTGTCAATATGTATACAGATGTAGAAAACCTACAAGTCGTTTGTTTTGCCTGTTCTGCAGCTTACAGGCTTTTCCACTTTGTTCTCCTTCCACAGGTTACGGCATATCTCCTTGTTGTCTTCAAGAAAATATTAACTATTTTGCTATTTTTGAAAGTCCCCTCACTGAGCTGTTGATTCAAAGTACTAAAAGCAAACTCTATAGAGTTTCTCAGTGTGGATGCCTTGAAAGCAGACTCAAATCCATTTCTAAACAGATTTGCACATAAAGGATCTAATTATGAGCATTGCTCTCACATTAGCGTCATTTCAGACCTGAAGCAACAACACATGGTAATGCTGTTTTAAACAATGGCTGTTCCTAGCAAAATTACCGTGATGTGCAATCCAGAAAAGGAAGAACGACGTGATTACTGTATTTGGAGATATATCCCTTTTAGAGAACCTACCATGACAATATCAGTTTTATATCAGCATATTAAAAGGACAAGACAAAGTAATAATGGCATAATTAATTTAAACTTCCTTCCACCACCCCCAAGTATAGGCAATCACTGATTTGACATCCCTAGCCCCTGGCACCTAGGGTCTTTAAAAGCAGCCTAGACTGACATCTGTAGAGAAGGCCATTGTTGTTCAGCTGCGTCCAGCTCTTCAAGCCCCTATTTGTGGTTTTCTTGGGAAAGATATGGTTTGTCATTTCCTTCTCCAGCTCATTTTACAGATGAGGAAACTGAGGCAGTCAAGGTTAAGTGACTTGCCCAGGGTCACACAGATAGTAAGTGTCTAAAGCCAGATTTGAACTCGGGAAGATGAGTCTTCCTGTTTCTGAGTGATCAATCTACTGTGCCACCTAACTTCCTGTATACAGGAAAAGTGCTCCATGATTTTTTATGGTAACGTTCGAGCTAAACTTCAGTTTAAATTCAGTCAATACTTAATCTTTTATCTATTCAAGAATAACAGGAAGAAAATAATAATTTCTCTTCCCAGGGGAATCACAACAATCCTGTGATTTTAGCATTATAAGTAATATTATCCCTTTTTTACATGGGAAAAAAACTGAATCTCAGAGTTTAAGTGATATGTCCAGATTCATTCCTAGTAAAGATCTGAACCTCAGAATTTGAGAGTTGGACTTCAGTGACCATCTAGTCCAGTGGTTCTCAACCTTCCTAATGCCGCGACACTTTAATACAGTTCCTCACATTGTGGTGACCCCCAACCAGAAAATTATTTTCATTGCTACTTCATAACTGTAATTTTGCTACTGTTATGAATCTATCTGATATGCAGGATGTATTTTCATTGTTACAAATTGAACATAACCCACAGGTTGAGAACCGCTAATCTAGTCTAATCCACTGGCAAAATAAATCCCTATTATCACACTTCCACCAAGAGGTCATCCAGCGTCCATGCTGAAGACTTCCAATGAAGAACTCACCATCTTTTGAGGTAACACATTCCATTTTGGGCCAACTTGACAATTTTTAGGAAGTTTTGCTTTCCCCCTGATATTCAACTTCCAGTCAGTTCCCTTAATTTTCTCCTCTGAGAGCAAAGAGAACAAATCTAATCCCTCTTCCACATGAAAATACTTCTGCTATTTCAGGACAGCTCTTCTGAATGCCTGAGTCTTCTCTTCCTCATACTAGTGTTCCTTGCTCTTTCAATCAATCCTCATATGGCAGAAATTCTAAAATCCTGCAGAGGCAGGATTCAAACTCAGGTCTACCCTTCAATTAGCTTCATATTTTTGATGGTCTTATATTTTAAGCATCGATCAATTATTTGGCAAGTATTCTACCACTGAATTACTTCTAAAATCATGGGCTCATTAGTATTCAAAAAGAAGGCAACTCTATTTCTGAGGATTTTAAAGTAAACTAAAGACTATTCAACACTTTCATTATGTCTCTGAAAGCAATGTAATTGAGGCTTTTATATTAGGCACACAGTTCATTTCACCTTTAATTAGGAAGGAGGTGCCAATAGTTCCCTTTTTTCCAGGTAGCCATTATTAAACAAGGCTTATTGAATTGTTTGGAGTAAATTTAGTGCGGTGTGTGGCAATTTCAATCTGTAATTCTCAAAAAATGTTAAACTGTTAATGTTACTATGAGAATGACAGGACTAATACTCATCACAGAAATATACTCATACTCTAGGAAATCTTATTTCTCTCTAAAATGCCTGGGAAAGGAAAACTTCAATGTGAACCTCAAAAAAATTCCCAAGTCATTCGATTATTATGTCACAATCCTCAGAACCACTTAAATGGAAGCCTATAGCATATTAGAAGGCAGTAACTAGAAAGAACAATTACTGTGATGAAACAGAAATCAGAAAAGAAACCAAGTCACAGCTGACAACCTTGTTTTGTAATGAAAATGATATTTAAGACCCTCAATGATTTCAGAAAATAGTGACTCCAACAAGGAAAATAATCATATTTTATTTTAAACATGGTAGATTTTGTAGTCCCTCTAACTCTCCTTGTCACCAAAAGGAAGAAAAAATTTGGAAGTTAATTAAATTGGGGAGATACTGGACAATTATTTTAATAGGATGACTGAGAATAACCAGTGGAAAGGATGATAGGTTATTATCCAAAAAATGATATATAAGCATGATCAGACAGTTTGAATCCAGGTTAACTTCTTCCAGGTCTTTCACTTAGTCTTCTCTGAAATTCTTTTCCCTGACTAAAATTCAAGGCTATGATAGAGTGTCTGGTGCAGGACCTTACACCACCTAGGCCCTCAATAAGCATCTGAACAAGTGAATGAAATTGCTTAAGGCAGAATACCAGCCTAGAAGGAAAAATAGAGCTTTTAAGTTGATGTGTTGGTGTATAGGAAAAACATACACACACACACACACACACACACACACACACAATTTCATTTCTCTGGGCAACTTCTAAAAACAGGCAAGGGTCACTTCTTAAGTAAATAATAGATATTTTGCCATCTTCACATTATTAGATTTTAATTGTTTCCTTAAATATTAGAGTCCAGGGCTTGGTGCACAACCGCCTTTCATAATCCTTACTGCTTTCCTATGTAATTAGTTCACAGTTTCACAGACTCCAAAACAATTTTATGTTCCTGCTGAAAGCATAGATCTATTCTCCACGCATCACTTCTCCCAATGAAGTGTACATTTTTAAGTGTTTTAAAAACAGGACCATTTTTTTTTTCCATCAGGGTGTTAAAAACCCAGCAGACAATCAGGCCTAGACCTAAAAGTTTATGATCTAATATGGGTAGAGGAGAAATAAATAAAACATGTATACAACAATGAAAAATGTTTTCACTTTTGCCTATTTCTCTGATAGGTCCCCATTTGTATCATGAGTTCCCAAAAATATATTTAAGGTTTTCAACTTCTATTCTTATCCATCCTTTAAAAAAAAGCTGTGGCTCAAATACGTCCTCTTCCATTTAAACCCCCCTTTTGGTGCTTACCACCTCTTTGACCATGGGTAGGTCAGAGCTTCCCCGGTCCTCAAGAGTTTCCTCCTCTATGACACGAAGGGGCTGCACTAAACGGCCTCTGATGTCCCCTCCTGTTCCAAACCTATGATCCTTTACCTACGCCCTTACATGCGTGTGATTCAGGACTATTTCTAAAATTCTACCTTCAAACTAAGACTCTGCTCCTCCAATCCCATTAAGTATCTTTTTGTACAGGGGGGCTTGTGGATGGTTTTTCAGTTGTTTTAATAGTGTTGAAATCTGCCCAACATCCAGTGGGGGGTTCTTGGCAAAGATACTGAAGCAGTTTTCCATTCCCTTCTCCAGCTCATTTTACAGATGAGGAAACTGAGGTAAACAGGGCTAAGCGACTTGCCCAGGATCACACAACTATTAAGCATCCGAGGCCACATTTGAATTCAGAAAGGTGAGTCTTCCTGACTTCAGGCCCATTGCTCTATCCACTAGCTGCCTACTTGGGAAACTTGGGAGATTATTAATAATAACTATAACCAGTGCCTTAAATTTTCAAAATGTACTTTATACTATGTGAAATTAGACAACTCATTTAATAGTTCTTAACTTCAGTCCCTTATCTATAAAATATTGGGTTTGGGCTAGATGTCTTCTGAGTTCTACAATTCTAAGTAGGTGCTTAATAAACGCACATGTACTGATTGTTTTGGACTGATGGCCAAGTGCTTTTTCCTTCTGCTGTTCCTGTTGCTCATTTTACTATCATTCTTCCTCTAAAAAAGACCTCACATATACAATCAACAAGAGACAGGAAGAGTATACGTCTGTAATATCATTGTCCGTCAATAAGCATTTATTAAGTACCTACTGTATATCTGGTACTATGCTAAGCACTGGGGTTACAAAAAGAGGCAAAAAACAGTCCCTTCCCTCAAAGAGCTCACAAACTAACTGGCTATAATTCAATCCTCTTTGGAGAATTGCTAGGTGTCTGTATCTTCCAGGGTATTGTTAAGAACTATAGTCTCAATTGAAATGTCATTTTTGATGGATGGTAATTTCATAATGAGCTAGAAACATCTAAGGCCCATGTGCCTACAGGCTTTTACTATAACTCTCTAGAATAAAATTTCTCTATTATGTGATTCAGCCTTCCACATTGAACCTGGTGGGAGATGCTGAAATTGGGCATTGAAAAAAATACTTGGAATTATTTGTGGTTTTCGTCAATCTCTATGAAATCATCACTCCATTCACATAATTAACCTTACTTACTATTTTATTTTAGCATGTTTTTAAATAATCTTGTTGTATTTCCCATTATTCATCTTTTCTTCACAACACAAGGACAAGATTTAGAAGGGAAGAAGGGAAGAAACCTCAAAGGTTGTGCAGTGCTACACCCACCCCTTTTAAAGATGCAGAAATTGAGAATTTGAGTGGTTAAGTGGCTTGCCTTTTTTTCCCTTTTAATCTCTATAAATAAAGTTTTAGATAGCACAGAGATTCTACACATAGTTTCCTTCCCCAATTCCCCCAGAGGTATCATTTTCTGAACTACTGTCTGATTTATACAGTATAGGGTTTTTTTTTTAATCCAGTTTTGTCTTATTTTCAGTTTCAAATGTTCTCCCTCTTCCACCCATCAAGAAGGCAAGAAATAGAAAACTCATTACAAATATAAAGTCATGCAAAACAAATTTTCCCCCATTAGCCATGTTCTGGGGAAATAAATAAAGAAAAAATACATTTCAGTCATCATTCTGAGTCTAATAGTTATCTATAAGATAGAGAGCAATTTTCATCATGAGTCCTTTGGAATTTGAGTGGGTCATTGTTTAGATCAGCTTAGCTAAGTCTGTTAATTATCATTACAATACAGCTGCTACTATGTATATTATTCTGGTTATGCTCATTTCAGAGTGTATCAGTTCACATAAATCTTCCCAGGTTTTCCTGAAACCATCTCCTTTTTACATCACAATAATATTCCATCACATTTATATATGATGATTTGTTTAGCCATTCCCAATTGATGGACTTCCCTTAGTTTCCAAATCTTTGCCATACAAAAAAGGTTGTTATAAATATTTTTGTTGTTATAGGTCCTTTTCCTCATTATTTGACCTTGAGGTATAGGTACTCAGACAGTAAAGAGATTGATGGACATTAAAGACTCCTTAAATTAACTGTCCATCCTTAAACTAAAGCCATCCTGGTTTTCTCTCTCTCTCTCTCTCTCTCTCTCTCTCTCTCTCTCTCTCTCTCTCTCTCTCTCTCTCTCTCT
>CM053597.1:186303422-186351711 GCA_028646575.1 Pseudocheirus occidentalis
ATTTGTACTTACTACTTTTACATTTTTAAAGGTTCTTTAACAGAAGTTAGTTTCCCATAGAATCTTTTTAATTTTTTATTGAAATATTTGATGATAATTAATTCTTAAGTTAAAAAAACTGAAAAACTTAAAGTGAATTTAAGAAAAGTGACCTAGGAAGATCCAGGGAACATGGTAAGCACAGTAGCTCTGCTAATATGTTTCTGAAAGGAAGAGATACTAAATGTGAATACTAAAGAATCTTTAATTAGAGTGGTTACACAACATAGGTATTCATAACTTGGGACCAAAACTAGGGTGCCAACATGATGCTTGAGATGGACAAAATGAGATGAACAAATCAGAGGAGGTGAAATTCAAAGCAATAGCAGGAAATATGCCATGCCAGGTTCCTCCTCAATTTTATAACTTTGAGGCTTTTTCTATCCAGCAATATATAAGGCAAAAAGATTCCAGAAAAGCCCCCTGAGCATTACCATGGCTACAGGGCAGGAACAAAGACCAAAATTTAAGACTCCCACAGCCAAGTCTAGACCCTGGCTTGACAGGGCATGACTTCTCATCATTTTAGTGTGGGAATTGTCACAGCCTAGTAACACTGTATATTACATTTCTACCATTTCTCCTCATGAGAAGCCTTAAGTGTTTTCAAGACACTATCTACCAACACACTGATTGGTTTGTAAGAAAACAAGTCTAGTTGTGATTCAAATGGAGGGGTAGATCAACTGCTGTAGGGAAACTCCTATACCCAGGAAAACAACACGACAGGGAAGAGTAAAAACTGTAGAATTTCACGTGCAATCATCTTTTTATTATGCTACATTGTGGAAATGCTTGTTTTATTTCTATAAGTTAAAAATTAAATAAATATTTTAAAAGAATGTATATTTTCTGAACTGAATACTATTATCAATTGATAAGTTTCTGATGAACAAAAGAGAATGATTAACTTCCCAAACCTTCACCATTGTCAGTTTTCAATAGTTCAGGGTAAGTATCAAGGAAATAATAAAAAGAAATAAATAATAAAAAGAGAAAAGAAATAAAAAAGAAATACAAAAATAATGTAAAATAAAACAATAAAATGATTAAAAAGAAATAAATAAATTAGAGATAATCTAAAAATCTATCCTCAGCCAAAGGCTTCTTACTGCTTCCCCCTGCAAATCTTTTGGCCAGCACTGCGACCCATTGGGTAGTCTGCTAAACTTGGAGCCAGGAAAACAGTTCAAATCTTGCCTTTACACTTACTAGTTGTGTGATAATAGTCATGGAGGGTTTCTGAGCTTCAGGCTTCTGTAATAGGAGACAGTAACAATAACTAAATATCTTCCTCACAGAGACATCTTAATAAGAAAATGTATGTAAAGCACCTGTTTGAGCCTTAGTGCTCCAGATAAAAGTTGTTATTATTATTATTTTGTTCCTGAACTACGATTACACTAGAATTTAAGAAATCTGTTGTTGTTATTCAATCATTACAATCTTGTCCAACTCTTCATGACCCCATTTGGGGTTTTCTTGGCAAAGATACTGGAGAGGTTTTCCATTTCCTACTCCATCCATTTTACCAATGAGGTACCTGAGCCACCAGGGTTAAGTGATTTGCCCAGAGTAACACAATTAGTAAGTGTCTGAGGTCAGATTTGAACTCAGAGAACTGAGTCATCCTGATTCCTGGTCTGGCACCCTATCCACTGTACCATCTAGTTGTCCCCAAATTTAGGAAGACCTAAGTTCAAATTTTGCTTTAGACACTTACAAGCTCTGTGACTCTGGCTAAGTGGGCCTCAGTTTACTCCTTTGTAAAATGTGAGTGTTGGACTCACCTTCCATGTCTAAATCTGTGATCCTATGTTATTCATGTAGGGCACTCCCAGTGAGAAATCTCCCTCTATCAATGAAGATGCAAAACTTCTCTGAAACTTACAATCTTACAGAACTGCCTGAGGATGCTGAGAGTTTAGGGACTAGTTCATGGTCTCACAAGTAGGATAAATGTCTTGAAATTTCCAGGAGAGATCTTACAGAAGAGGGATGAAATACTATTCTGAATGATATTCTCAAGGTATAGAAATTACTCCAAAGAAAACGAAAAGGGGCAATTCTCCAAAGAGAATGAAGTTGACACATACAGAGCTCACTGACCAAATAAATTCTAAGTGAAAGCAAGTCAAGGAGAATGAATTTGACTGCATGCTCTGGTACGGATCAGAGGCAGGAACTGAAACCACATCTTCATGACTCCAAGGCTAGCCCCCTGTAACAAAATAAAAGTAATCTTTTCTACCTTCCCCTCCTCTGGTTGATGAGGAAAAGAGCAATGAAATGGTTTAGAGTATGGAAACAAGAGGAAAAGAAAGAAAAAGAAAAAAGAGCCAGAGGCCCAGAGAATCGACAAATGAGATAATCTGAATAATCAAAAGCCGGCCTCATGCTCCATCAGCCATACTTCAGAACAGTTTCCAAACCACAACCAGAGCCACTGGGTGAGTCATTTATCACACAGACTGTTCCTTATAAAACATAACCTTGTCAATGGAACCATTTCACTTGGTTTAACAGTTCCTGATTGCTCAGTAGGCCAAAAGAAGCACACCCATCTAACCCAAGCAGTATCTCCCAGACAGACCTCCTGCCAAACCCCACATTTGCTCCTTTTTCTTCACTTAAACTTACCCAAAATAAAGCTTTATTATTTACAGTAAAATCCCTAGACTTTCAATAAAGTGACAAGTAAATAAATTCATATGTATCCCACAGCTCCTGAATTCTTACTGAAACCTACAGTCTTGACAAGAGACAACATCTATGATCCATAAATTTCTTGCCAAAAAATTCCTCCTGCTCTACAATTTGTATAGGGCCTACTAAATACTTTTCATAAATTATGTCCTGACAGCATGTTATTTCTAGTTACTGAAAATATTACTATACCCACTAACATATAATTTTCTCTTTTTTAAAAGATGAGACAAACACTGGACTGTTATAAACCTAGTCCTACCACACTGCCAGACCTTTTGGAGCCCAGGATACTGGCACAAGAGGAGTTTGGGTAATCTCAACATGATAAGACTACCCTGGTGCCCAATGTGACCTTTCCCAACAGAGATTTTGGAGTAAAATGAGAAGCTGATGGAAAATTAAGTGAAAGAACAAACGTACAGCTCAACAGTAACAGCTCATTTTTTTAATTTGGTAAATGCACAGCGCTTATAGATCTGGCCCTGGGTTCTTCAATCACCTGCTGTGATTGCAAGCACACATGCATATTAAATAGTTACAAATGCTTAATTCCAATGCATCAGAGAAGAAGGGGCCTCCGAGATCATTCAGGACTGCTCCCCAGTTTTTAAACTGAGAGTTTGGGTGAACAACCAGCTAATGATACAGCGAGGACTATAAAAGAAGATTCTCTACTGCCCAGCAATTGTTACTTAACTCTCACCCCAAAGACCCTAAACATTACATTAACGATCTTATCACTTTGGCTTTGGAGAAGAAAGGTGGCGAGTGGAGTTGCATAAAGAAGACATGGGTTTGGATCTTTCCTCAGACACTTCATAGTTGGTTGTTATGGTTTTAAAGGTTTTCATTTGTCTGACTTCATAACCCTTTTTGGGGTTTTCTTGGAAGAGATACTAGAGTGGTTTGCCATTTCCTTCTCCAGCTCATTTTACAGGAGAAGAAACTGAGGTAACAGGGTGAAGTGACTTGCCCAGGGTCACACAGCTAGTAAGTGAGGTCGCATCTGAACTTGGGTCTTCCTGACCCCAGGCCTGACGTTCAATCCCCTTCATCACCTAGCAGCCCCTTAGGAGTTGTTAGGGGGCTGGAAACCATGACCTTGGAGGTCACTTTTCTCTTAGACCCAACGATCCTAAGACTGATTTCCGCACAAGCTATAAGAGATATTTTCTGCTTTGATGAAGTGTTCTTTCATTGTGTACCAGGTATATTAATAAGAACAGCAGATACACCTACAAAAAGCAGAGATACAAAGTAGACACTTACAGTCATTCAATCAAAAGGCTTCACCCAGGGTAGAATCAAAGTTACCATACTGGGGTCTTCTACAAGGTATACTGGTGAGAGCCTCAGTGTGATAGCATATTGAGACCACATGACACACTGGCTACAGAGTGGGGCTTGGAGGCAGGAAGGCAGGAAGGCAGGAATTCAAATCTGACTTCCGACCCTGATTAGGCAAGATATGTGATCCCTCTGCCCCTCAGGCAGTGACATGCATACGCCTGAAACACTGACCAAATTTATTTGGTGATTCTATAACTGGCTTCCTCTGTATTCAAATGCATTTTATTTTATGCAGTTAAAAACATGATTCTGAGAAGGATCAACAGATTTCACTAGTCTTCCAAAAGGATATCTCAGTCTCGCTCTCGCTCTACCTCCCTCCCTCCCTTTCTCCTCCTCCTCCTCCTTCTTCTCCTTCTCTCTCTCTTACTCCCTCCTCCCCCTTCCCTTCCTCCTTCTTTTCCTCCTCTTCTTCTTCTCCTTCTCTCCTTCTATCTCTGTCTCTCTCTGTCTCTGTCTGTCTCTCTTTGTCTCTCTGTCTCTGTCTCTCTCTCTCTTTCTCTCTGTCTCTCTGTCTCTCTCTCTGTCTCTCTGTCTCTGTCTTTGTCTCTCTCTCTCTCTCTCTCTCTCTCTCTCTCTCTCTCTCTCTCTCTCTCTCTCTCTCTCTCTCTCTTTCCCCCCATGCCCCTAGTACCTGCTATTGGAAGAATAAGTGACCACATCTTCCTCCTCAGGATATCCTTTTCAGTTCTAAATGTATTCCAGAGTCCCTAAGTCTTGACTGACCACCTCTCTCCTGAAAAAGCAATAACCTTATTAAGCAACATGTATTAAGGACTTCATTATATACCATGGAAAGAAAATAAATCTTTAATACCTATATATTACATGGTTCAGAAAGGTTATTTAAGGATCAGAGGAAAAGGACATGGAGGGGGTGCAATAAAACAAAACATATTAAATCTTTCCTTAAACCAGCATCCTTCAAAGTGGGCATAGAATTTTACACCATATTTTCTCTCTAGTACTTATTTTATTATGGGGTGTACAAGTTTCATAGCACAGAATGAGCCATGAAATACATCTGCCTGACTTGCTATCCTCAACCAATACATGGGTATGATTTTAATATGTTTTCATATGAAACTGTTCTTTCCTTTCATCATTGTCCAGATACAGTATTACAGAGTTAAAGGCACTTATGGTCAATAGCCAGATATTTTGGCACCATCCACCCAAAGCACCAAGAATAGCTACAAACTTCTAAACCAATCATCTCAAAATATCTAATCCTTAAAAACATACATCCAATATTCTGATGCTAAACAGAGTGGGGAGAGGAGAGGTACATGTCAAGACACATGTACAGGAACACTGGTATTTAAAACACAACTATTAAGAAAAGTAATTTTTTTTCAAACTAAAATAAAGTAAATCAACATTATTTGAAGCAATAGGGCAGCAAGATTTTCTTGGAGAAACAGTTATTTCCCAGGGGGAAGTCTTGGGAACTCCTATACCAATGGCAAAGTAAAGAACATTTCTAATAAATATCAGTGAGAAAAGAAAAAGCTTTAAAAAGAATGTTCAATTTATCCCTCTCTATATTACAAAAAAAACATGTTTTTACATTTGGTCACTGCATGTAAAGCTCCCTCAAAGGCATGACTAGTTATTAAACTATTGTCACTTGAACTACTAATGATGACTTACCAAATTCATGAGGTTGCTGTTACGCAGTCATTTTAGTCATGTCTGACAATTTGCGACCCCATTTGGGGTTTTCTTGGCAAAGGTACTGGAGTAGTTTGCCATTTCCTTTTCCAGCTCATTTTACAGATGAAGAAACTGAGGAAACCAGGACTGAGTGACTTGCCAGGGTCACTTTGGGCAAATTACTTAATTTCTCTGGGCCGCAATTTCCTCATCCATAAAATAAGAGTGTTGCAATAGATCTTAACCAGGGGTCCATGAACTTGAAATTAATATTTTGATAACTATATTTTTAGCTTCTTTATTAATCTGTGTGTTTTCTTTTATCTGTTTCAAAACATTATTCTGAGAAGGCGTCCAAAGGTTTCATCAGAAAGCCAAAGAGCTCTAAGGTACAAACAAACAAACAAAGGGTTTAAAAGGTCCTTACAATAGGAAAAAAAAAAACTAAGACCCAGACAGAATGAGGTGCCCAGTATCACCAGGTAGTAAAAGTCATAGGCAATATGTTAACCTAAATTCTTTGACTCCAGAATTACAGCTCTCTACACGACAGTAATATGTAAATCCTATTTCTTCTTCTATATTTTAAAACTTGGAACAAAGGCCTCCCAGAATAAATTCTGATTTTCCTCCAGCAAAGAAAGCTATAGTGATTTTGAACTACGTTGGTTTTCTTTTTAATAGAGATTCCATCATTGTGAATGGTGACAACAATAAGGAGTTTACCTTCTTTTCCTACATCATCTTTACTTCCTTTATCATCATCTAAGTCACTGACACCTACAGACATAATAATATTGATAAATGCATTATAGACTACATAGATTGTTAATTTAGACCAGTGGTTCTCAACCTTCCTAATGCTGGAACTCTTTAATACTCGTATGTGGGTGTATCTGCATGTGGGCAGACTCGTCTGGAGACAGATAGAGGAGCAATGTCTCGGTTCCTAAGACCATCGGAAATATGTGTTTTATGATGGTCTTAGGTGACCCCTTTCAACCCCCCAGGTTGAGAACCGCTGATTTAAATATATACATCATCACCAAAAGTATAGAATATGTCAATACAAAACCTCTTTTAAAATCTCTCTCTGTATATAGCTACCCTTCTACATCTTAACTTTCCCCATCGAGATTTCAATATATCATGGGTCAGCATAAGAAATTAAGTGGGAATTTGGGGGAAGTTTAGTGGAAGCTGTAGACAAGGCATAAAGGCCAGCAGATAACAAAAAAAGTTTAGAAAATCAGAAATACATGAAATATATGTAAAGTATCATCTAATATCAACATACTTTATCTTTTAATACAAGAGTGATTCAGACCTTCTCTGGTACAAAGGGAGGAATAAAACATTTTACACGAATTTTCCAGATGACCAGAGCACCCAGTCCCTAAACCCCTACTATGTAGAAGGGATAACTGTATTTTTTTTGTTTTCCAAGAAATCATTAAAAAAAGAAAAAAGAATGGTATCACATCAGACTAATTCATTCTACGGTATTTTAACTTTTAGAACTCATGGGCTCCTATGTTCTTATAAATTAACTCCATTTAGGAAAGTACACATTAACTATAATCTAATTTAAATGTTTATATGAACCACTTTTACATGTTATTCTACCCATGACGTGCAATTAGTTCAATTCATGCTTCCCCCTTTCTGATCTGATTACAACTAAAACACAGCAGAGGTGAGAAAAGACAACCCAACAGCAAATGATTTAATAAATTAGGTGCACATAATTCCCTTTCCTGGCCTCTAGTAACTTGACTGAACTAAGCAGAGGATGAATGAAATAAAAGAAATGACAAATCTTAATTACGTAACAATATTAGATTTTGAAAATGAGAAAATCTAAGTTTTCTCTATTATAAAAACAGAATAACAGTTTAAAATTCATAAAAATAGGGCAGCTAGGTGGCACAATAGATAAGAGCACTGGGCTTAGAATCAGAAAGACTCATCTTCATGAGTTCAAATCCTGACTCAGATACTTACTAGCTATGGGACCCTGGGCAAGTCACTTAACCCTGTTTGCCTCATTTTCTCATCTGTAAAATGAGCCAGAGAAGGAAATGGCAAACCACTCCAGTATCTTTGCCAAGAAAACCCCAAATGGGGTCACAAGAGCCTGACAACTGAAAAAACAAACAAACCAAAAAAAAAAAAAAACTGATTAATCATAAGGAAAAAAAAAACCCCACGAGAGTCATATTTTGTTTTGTTTTTTCCTTTTAAAGGCAATGAGGGGAAGAAGGATTTCTAAAATATCCAGAAGAAAAATGTGTAAGAATAATTTAGCTCTTGGAAAATAACAAAAATCCCTGCTGTTAGAACTCTGAGCAAATTATCATCCAGCATTACATCCTGTCCTTCATCTTCTCTTCCTATATTAAGTATTGACCAAGTAAGGGCACTATCCTTTGGGGAATATAATCAATAACATTCCCAATTATAATTTAGAATCTGTTCATTTATCTTGGTTTTCACAAGCACACTACTTCACTTTAGTTGCCGAAAGGATAAACTCTCCTTAAGTTGAGCGTGGATTAGTAAAATGCTGGCATGAGAAGTGTCTGCTGTTACCTTGTACAAATGTGGTCAGGGGACATAGAGTATCAAGTTTAAACTTATTATTAAAAAAAATTTTTTTTAAGCCTAATGAGCTGTCATGGTATAATGGACTTGGAGACCAAAAGAAAAGAAAATACCCTTACTCAGATGCACATTATCTCTGGAACCCTCACCAAGTCCCTTAATCTTTCTTGGCTTCAGTTTCTTCATCTATAAAATGAAGGTAAATAGTCACACTTACCTCATAGGGTTGTAGGGAAGACTAAGAGAAAGAAAATAAGTGCCAACCTTAAAGGTCTACCTAAATGCCAGCTAATCATATGGTAGTAGTTGTAGGAGTAGCAGTAGTAGTAGTAGTAGTAGTAGTAGTGTTGTAGTAGTAAGTATAGTAGGAGGAGAGGAAGAGGAGAAATGGTGAAGTAGTGGTGGTGTTGGGGGTAGTAATAGTACTGGTGGTAGCAGTAGCAGCAGTTGTAGTAGCAATGATGGTAGTGTGTAGTGCCAATGCAATATTTACAGTGCCCATGATCACGATAAAGACCGTGACTATAAGTATTGCATGATATTCAATCACAAAATATACCAGATTCTCCAGGATGCTCTTCTAAAGGAAGTCTCGAATTCTGGCACTTAGCCTACTCTTGTAACAGCTTGACTCTGCTTTTACACACAATACAGTAGCTGGTTAGTAAAACCCAGCCCCTTCTACACACTGCCTCCAGCTCACTCCCAAGTTTTCTTGGTATTCTTTGCAAATATGTTTCTAAATCTCTGTTCTCCCTGCTATAGCCTCTGTTCCCAGATTTCACAGAGCGCTGTACTTTTAGACCACTCTCTTGGTAAGGAGGCATAAGGCAAATTCTCCCATCCTGGGATAGCCATTTCTTCTAAATCCCTTCTGCCTCCAACTAGAGGTCTGATATTTTGTGATCCCATCCTCCTTGTCAAACGTAGTACCAATGTAATATTTACAGCTCCCATGATCACAATAAAGACCATGACTACAAGTATCACATGACATTCAATTGCAAAACATACCAGATTCTCTAGATAGAGGATAGAACTGAAGCATTTATTTGGACACCAGAAAACCAAATCCCAAAACCAGTAAGCCAATTCCATGATAGTACCAAAGATATTCAGAAGCCATAATAACACTGAGAGCCACAGCATCCTTTAGCCTTCCCACAAAACAATACAAGATCAACATTTACTCACAAACCTCTCTATCTCCTTGCCTGAGCTCCTCCACCTCCCCTCATATGCCTAGCTCCCAACCAGCTTCCTGTGGGCTGTTTCCCTTCAGCAAACTCCTCCCATCACAGGCTCCATGTGACTACATTCAGCCTAGCAGGGGGCAGTGTTTTATCTTCACAGCAGGGAAGCTTCCTATGGGCTCTGCTGCACCCTTCAGCAAATTCTCTCCATCACAGGCTCCATGTGATTACATCCAGCCTATTAGGGGGCAGAGTTTACTTTCAAAGCAGAGGAGGTCTTCAAACTCCCCCCTTGGTCTATTAAGGGGCAGAGAAGATCTTCAAATTCCCATTCTCATTACATAGTGGTAGTAGTAGTAGTAGTAGTAGTAGTAGTAGTAGCAGCAGCAGCAGTAAATGACATTTAATAGCTATGTAAGCCTAGTCAAGTCACTTAATTTCCATTTGTCTCAGTTCTCTCACCTGTAAAGAAGGAACAATAACCTACCTCACAGGGTTGTTGTGAAGACCAACTGAGGTAATATTTGTAATGTAGCAGAGTGCCTGGTAAATAATAGACAATAAATGCATCTTCCATTTTCCCCTCTTACACTCTCACACATGCATACCTTTAAAAGAATTATAAAGGCCACTATATTAAAAGATGGAGAAGGAAACTGAAAACCACTCCAGTATCTTTGCCAAGAAGACCCAAATGGGGTCACCCACAAGGAATGAGGTCACATGGACATGCATGACTGAAATGACTGAACAACATATTAAGAGAAGTGGTCTTACATAATTATAATCTGCAATCAAAACAGGGAAAGGAAGGATAAATTAAAAAGGAAAAATTAAGATTTTATATGTTTTGTTTTTAAGGCTCAGGATGTCTTGGTTTCCATGTACCTTGTTTCAAATTAAGATGAACCAGTGTCTGAATTTACAACAAAAGTGTTGCATATTCTATTTCCTGCTTAGTGTCCCTTAAGAGAAATATTTATTTTTATTTATTTTTTATTTTTTTGCTTTTTGGAGGGCAATTGGGGTTAAGTGACTTGCCCAAGGTCACACAGCTAGTTTTGTGTGTGTGTGTGTGTGTGTGTGTGTGTGTGTGTTTAGAGTATGAGGCCAGATTTGAACTCAGGTCCTCCTGACTCCAGGGCTGGTGCTCTATTCACTGCGCCACCTAGTCACCCCCAGAGAAATATTTTTATTCATCTTTTTTTTCCCCCTACAATGGCCAGGATGATGGTACCTTCATCATAGGAGGTGTTCAATAAATGTTCATCACATCAATTCCCTCTAAATTCTTAAAAGGTTTGTTGTAAGAATTTCAAAGTATTTTATCCAATGACTATGCCATGTTAGTTAGGTTTCCAGGTACCTAGGTATCTATTCAGGTATTCAAAGCAAAAAGAAATGGTCAGTGTCAAACTTGACTAATACTTGTCCCCCATACCTTTATAAGTAAAAACTGAAGACACATTATAATGTTATAAATATAAATTTTACATGTACATACACACATGTGTGCTAGTGTGTTATTACATGTAAGTGTTATTACATATACTTTCATAGTTGTATGCAGGCATATGTGTGATCAGTGTTAACATTAGGGGAGCCAAAGTGAACAAAAGGGCTTGCCCGTTTAACTAAGTTTCCACAAGTAGTCATATTCACTGAAACTAGGGATTATAAAGCATTGCTGAGCTAATGCACCTTCCAATGATAGAAGCATCTCCAGGGAGAATGATTAGTCAATGTGTGTCTTCCTTTGTACACAGATTTGTGAAGTTTTTGTTTGTTTTTAATGAGGAGGATTCCTTTCCTCTATTCTTCAAACATTTGTTCCACTGAATAAATAAACAATGTTTATTCTGTCACATCAAAAAATTTTAGGGGAACTCCACACATGGAATAAATAAGGCTTTACAAGAAACAAGGCGGAAAGACATATGGGCATTTTCATAACGCTTCATTTGGGTAGAAATTTTTTCATTCTCGCTCTCTAATAAATGTTGCAGCATTTTCTATTTCTTACCCAAAAATGCTAAATTTTGCTCAAAGTAGGTGACCAATCCAGGCAAGTAGAGCATTTCTGAAGTCACTTTTAATTTGCACACATGGAAATGGACCAAATCTTCCAAAAGAATATAATATTAAAAGTACTCATTCCATCAAAACCTCAAGACACATGAAACATATGTCCTTTTTTTCTTTTTTTTTTTTTCCTTTTTCTTACAAGTCTGGACCTCCCTATCTTACCCAGGAAGGATCAAAATACAGGACCTCCTCAAAAGTGTGATCACACGTCTGATCAGCAGAAGAGATTCATGAGCTCTGTCCCCAACGTGAGCTATTTCTCTCTTTCTCAGGCAGTCTGTAGGCTCTCTGCCCTTGGTCACTCACTACGTTGGTGTTAGATTTAACGAGGGCACCAGTTAGGCTTAGTTTAATTTCAAAAGAAGTCACAACCTCCATTTCCCCAGTATCTGGGATTATAGGAGGGAAACAACAGAACTGGACCAACTTGTCCTTAAACATGACAATTATGTGTCATCAGCTCTAGCTCTAGATTTTAAAGAAGTAAGGTTCTTAAAGTAGAGACCGCTCTTTCCCATGACTGTCTACTTAGTTGTTTTTTTTTCTTTTTTAAAAATTAATGTTTTTGTTGTTAGTATTATTGTTGAGTGGCAGAACTCATTTTAGAACCTAAGTCTTTTCATTCGACCACTGGGTTTCAGTTTCCTCAACTATAAAATGAGAGGGTTCAAGTTGAACCTCTAAGGTATTTTCAAGTTATAAATCTATGATCCCAAATGGTCCTATAATCTTCAGAATTCACTATCATATGCTCACATAGGAAAGGAAGGCTGGGAAATTTAACAATCACCTCTTTGGAGAGGAGGATGTACTCATGGCACCCCTCTGAAGTTTAATCCGAATTATTAACATGTTCTCCATCACTTTTTCAAATCTATACAATCAACAAAACAGTAAATCAAAACCTGATTTGTAGATTTGTTGATCTCACACAAGAGACAAGGTGGAAAGACATATAGGCATTTTCCTAACGCTTCCCTTGGGTAGAAAACTTTTCTACCCAAGGTATAAATGCTCACACTGAAAATTTAACAATCAGCTCTTTTGAGTAAGTATGAGCTGACTCTAGAATATTCATAGGCATGATACATATGATGCTATTCACTAGAGTAGTATCATAATCCTCTCTCAGTATATTTAATAAAAGGTAATTGGGGGAGGGAAAAGAGATCAGCTCTCTTAGAAGAGCTGAAATGCTCACCATTCCTCTGACATTCTGCTAGATAAAATCTAAAATATTATTCCATATTCTCTGTACAAATTAAAGATAGAATATCATAGATGAGAGGTTTAAACAAAATCCAGATTTTTAAAAAATGGATGTCACTTGTCTAATGTCACAGAGACAAAACGCAAAGAAGAAAGCTCAGCAAAAATTCCATCTGGAAACAAAACATCCCCGTCATATAACCCTAAATGCATATTAAAACTTTAGCCCAGACTTTCAGATGTAGTCATGTACATTTTCCATGACTAATGTTTCTGCATTCGAGTAATGGAAGGAGAAATGCTGAGTTATCTCCCCAAAGTGAAAGCTTTGGTTAGTCACATGAAGCTTCTAATCAAAAACGTACACCCTTTTCCTTTCCTCCTGCATCTGTACTTCCAGAAGAGCTTTTAAACACTACTTGTTCATAAAACGTTCTTCTTCTTCTCTTCTAAAGTAGAAGCGGAAAATTTACACACTTCATCTGCCGGAGGCATTTCATTTCCTTTCTGAAGATTTCTTTATGTTTGCTGTCGATCAAACAGATCCTTTCTCAGTTTTTTCCATCTGTCTTAACTTTCCTCCCCCCTTTTCTTTCTGGTCAAAACCCAAGGAAAGGAGGTATACCAGGAAAAACACTGCATTGAGAATCAGAGGGAGTCGAATTCAGATTCTTACTCCGGCACTGCCTGGGCCAGTGGTCTTGTTTTTCACTTGGTCATTTCAGCTGTCTGTTTCTTCATGACCCCATTTGAGGTTTTCTTGGTGAAGATACTAGAATACTTCGCCATTTCCTTCTCTAGCTTATTCTACAGATAAGGAAACTGAGTCCAACAGGATGACAAGACTTGCTCAAGGTCACACAAGTAGTAATGGCCTGAGGCTGGATATGAACTCAAGTCTTCCTGATTCCAGAGCCCAGCAGTATATACTCGCTGTGCCACCTGGATGCCCCTGCAGTGCCCCTTTCCAAGTGGTCTTAATGAACCACTTAACTTCTTTCTTAGAGCCTCAGCTTCTTCATGTATAAAGTGGAATTAACCATACTCAAAACCAATCTATTTCACCTGGTCCAACTCTGGGCACTACACTTAACTCCTTTCCTGGTCTCAGGTTCCTGAAGTGGAAAATGAGGGTACTGAATCAAATGACCTCTAAGGTTTGTTTTCATCTCCAAATTTATGATCTTTATTTCAATGCAATATCAATACTAGTGATAATATCAGTTTCACCTCTGTTTTGCTTTAAAACAAAGATACTGTCCAATTTACTTTATAACAAGTAGAAGGGGAATATGGTTCCAAAGACAGGAATTTGATAAATCAGTCAACAACTTAAGTCAATAAGCATGTATTAAGATCCCACTGTGTCAGACACTATACTATGCTAAAGGTTGGAGATGCAAAGAAAGGCAAAAAAGCCATTTAAAAAAATGAAGTGCCTACTATGTTTCAGGAACCAAATCATCCCCACCCTAAAGAAGCATAGTCTAAAGGGGGAGGCAACTTGCAAACTGGATATTTTGGGACATATTGGAGGAAATATCTGGGAGAAAGCACTGGCAGCAAGGGGGCATGGGAAAGGCTTCTTGCAGAAAAGGGGATGTTAGCTGAGATCAGGAACACAACAAGGAGGCCAGAAGGAAGAGGCAAGGAAGGAAGGAGAGAATTCCAGGCATGGGGGCCAGCCAGTTAAAAAGACCTGAACTGAGGGGATGGATTGTCTAATGCAAGGAACCACCAGGAGGCCATTGTCACTGGACTGTAGAGTACTGGAAGCAGAGTAAGGCATAATAATAAAAGAAATGTAGGAGGGGGCCGGGTCACCATGGGATTTAAACTGAAACAGGGGACAATATGGAGCCATTGGACTTCATAGCATGAGAATGAGAGGACTATGGAATGGTAATACAGTATTCTAATAACTAAAAAAAAAAAAGAATAAGGGAAGAAGTACTGAATTTCTCCAAATGAATGAGTGCCTCATGCAATGAAATAAAGGCATTGTTATATAGTGAGTGGATAGAAGGCCTGTCTCAGAGTCAAGAAGGCCTGGGTTCCATTTTGTTTCTGAGCTATACTTGGTATATGATCATAGGTAAGTCACTGAATTTTTCAGTGCCCCAAATAACCCCTAAGACTAGTCATCAATCCATCAGTAAACTAGGTAAATGTGAGTTTCCCAAAGAGAAAAGAAAATGAAAAATGTAACTTAAAATATTTCCCATTTCAGGGCAGCTAGGTGGTGCTGTGGAGGCAGCCCTGAAGATAGGACGACCTGAGTTCAAATCCAACATCAGACACTTAATAGCTGTGGGACCCTGGGCAACAAGAAAAAGAAAGAAAGAACGAAAGAATGAAAGAAAGAGCGAAAGAAATAAAGAGCGAAAGAAAGGAAGGAAGGAAGAAAGGAAGGAAGGAAGGAAGGAAGGAAGGAAGGAAGAAAGAAAGAAAGAAAGAAAGAAAGAAAGAAAGAAAGAAAGAAAGAAAGAAAGAAAGAAAGAAAGAAAGAAAGAAAGAAAGAAAGAAAGGAAGGAAAGAAAGAGAAGGGAGGGAAGGAAGGAAGGAAGGAAGGAAGGAAGGAAGGAAGGAAGGAAGGAAGGAAGGAAGGAAGGAAGGAAGGAAGGAGATCCCACCTCAAGGAAATGAGGAAGGAAAGAATACTATTGGTTCTAAGCAGTGAGGACAACTAAATGAAGGTGGTAACACCTAAGCTGAACTTTAAAGCAAAATACAGGTAGAACCTGGGAGCATTTCTGTGAATTAATTCACTGCCAAAAAAGAATCTCTCTGGTGAGTAAACTCACTCAACCAATGGAGGTCAGACCTTCTCTGCAACTTAGAATCTTGGAGAGTTAGTTACCTAGAAAAGTGGTATCAACCTCAAATTGAAATAACCCCCTGCAGGGTGCAAATATTGACTTAGAAAATCATAATTTACACTTCTCTCTGCTGGACTGTATTTTCGTTTATCTGTTAAATATCTCTCAATTGTATTTTAATATAGTTCCAGTTGCCTGTAGTGTTATGGGACACATGAGCCCAGGCTACTTGTTTGACACCACTTCCCTGGATCACCCAAAAGTTAAGGAATTTGTGTAGAATTACACAGCCAGTGATCTCTTGAAGACCTGCACTAAGTTATGGTATATAAAAGGCAGTGTGGTACTATGGAAAGCACAGTGAATTTGGAGTCAGAGGACATGAGAGACAGTGTGTGATGTTGGACAGGGCACTGGACCCGAAGTCATGAAGACTGGGTTTAAAATCTGCTTTAGACTCACTGGCTATGAGAACCTGGGCAAATCATTTAACCTCTCTAGGTTTCAGTCATATCACCTTTAAAATGAGAGAGCTGACCAAAAAAAGACATCAAAAATCTCTTCCAACTCTAAATCTGTGACCTTGTGTGATCCTTTATGATCCTATAACATGGGACCTAACTCCATTCTGGTATACATTCTGAGTGGTCTTGGGTGAGTAACTTAACTATTCTGGGCCTCAGTGGCTGATCTGTAAAATGAGAAGGAATAGATGAGCTCTACAACCCACTCCAGCTCAAAATATAGCACAAGATGAACAGGCAGTGATGAAAAGGGACTGCATTTCAAGAAGAGACATAACTAGCAATTTTTGCACCTGGGGCAAGCAGAAACACATCCTTAAATCTACTTTAAGAGAAAGTCAGTGGAAGCAGGGATGGGCAAGAAACAAATTTTGGCAAGCTAGGATTCCTATATAAAAATAAAAGCAGGTACGGGGTAAGAAAGGAGGTCACTTAGGGGTATAGATACCTGGTAGAAGCAGTTTCACATCTGGCAGCTTCCCATTTTAACTAATTATACTAGCTAAGCAGGTACTAAGTTCTGCTGTTTCTAATGGTTCAAAGATGGCGAGTATTCTCAAAACTATCAATATTCAGCACCATAGTTCCCCACTGGAGCAGAGTCTCTGATTTCAGGCAAATGAAGATGAAAATGAAGAAAAAGGAAAGGGGAGGGGAGGAGAAGGAAAAAAACACAACAAAACAAGAATTTCTCTAGGGCCTTCTACATGCCAGGCATTGTGTCAAATGCTTTACAAATAATTCATCTGATCTTCACCACAACTCTGTGGGGCAGGTGCTATTATTTACCCCCATTTTACAGTTGGGGAAACTGAGGCAAATAGAGGTTAAGTAACTTGCCCAGCTAGGTAAGTATCTGAGGCTGGATTTGAACACAGTTCTACACCTGGCACTCTATATACTCTACCACCAACCGGATGCGAGTTGGAAAGAGTTCAGTTTCTCCTGGCAAAAGCCAAAATCACTGATACTGTTGTTTTACAGACAATGTACTGGGAGGGTTTGAATAGGGAACACTGAAAGGAAAGATAAAGTGTCCTTTTTCCTTAGATATACAACCAAAGTAGGCAGGAAGGGCAGGAGAATAAGAAGGAGAGAAAACAAATCCTTTAACCCAAAGTGATAGTTGGAAAAGAAACTTCAATAAAAACCCACTGATTTTTATGATACAATTTCAAAAGCCCACATTTTCACATCACTCCCATAAATAATTCTACTGATATAAAAACCCCTCCAAGGCTTACATACTATGAGCTCTGCCTGAACAAGTTCACGTATTCTCAGCTCCTGGCAATATCTGTGATTCACCACTATAGCACAGAGGAAGAGCTACAAAATTGAAAGATCCCTTAAACTGCTGCTAATTAATTTATTGCCTGTTATTTATAAAAAATCACAATTTCTTCTTAGGCTAGGTGTTAGCTTCTTAAGGCCAGGAAGTAATTCAATTTTGTCTTTTTAACCCCAGCACCCAGCTCAGTGCCTTACAGTAAGGTCCTTAATATATATGTCAATGTAAGCACTGTAGCCCAGTTGGATTCTGAATGACATGGCATTCTGAGCATCACCTTTTAGCAAAGACCTTGACAAAGTAGCCCACAGCCAAAGGAATATGAGCAGGAGAGGGAAGAGATTGCATTGAAGAAAACTGCCAAAAAGGTAAAGGAACTAGCCCTGTTTAGCATGAGAACAGAAGACAAAGAGAGTATTTAATAACTAAGTTCACAAGTATCTGTAGGGTCCTCATGGGGGAGAAGGATTAGATGTAATCTACTTGACCCTAAAAAGCAGAACAAGAAGTTGCTGAGCAGCAGATCTGAAGTATGCTGTCATACAGAAAAGTCAAGGGAATGTTATTGAGAGACAAGGGGGTAACGTGCTAAAAAAAAAAAAAAAAGTACAATGATGAGTCTATGCCTTATTGTCCCTTCCTTAGGGGGAAGATGTTCTCTGATTGAATTAAAGGGGCAACTTTTCACTGGCTGCTCTGGGACTGGCCATGTCCATGATGGACCGTGTATCTCTGCTGAGGCACATTAGAGGGGTTCTGTAACCCCTGCACTTCAAACAGGGGTTAGGAGAGGTTTTTCCCTTTTGTCAAACTGGCCAAGATGACTTGCAGCAGAGTTACACATCGTCCTGATCTATATCTGGCCGCTGGGCCCGGATGGCTCTGGAGGAGAAAGTGAAGCTGATAACTTTGCAGAGCTTTCTTTTACTCAAATCCAATCACATTCCACATCACCTCTCCGATGTCATGGTGCTCTTCTAAGAACAAAGGACAAACAGTAATCATGTCTAGCAGGAAGCAGAGAACTACATATACTGACAGAGAGAGTGAGGGCGCAGAAAGCTTCTATTAAAAAGCACAGCCCCTGGAAGCAGAGAAGAGAGCCAATAATGAATTAAAGAGTTGAGAGTAAAGCTGTGGAGAAGAGTAAAACCAGGGAGATACTGAAGAGCTGAGATGTCACACCTGGGGAGCAGCATAAGAGCACTAGGAGAAAAGAAAGGACCTTTGGGGCCATGCAGCACCAAAGGTATGAACTGATTTGCCCACATGTGTTCCCTAAGTGTGTGTTTTAAGCTTCTGCCCACCCTTTCCCCAGACATATGTATTTGATACAGTTGGAGATCACCCCCTCTGTTGTTCCCCACTCACTTATTTTCAATTTCTCCCTCTACACTTTCTCCTTCCCTGCTACCTACAAACATGCCCACTTCTTCTCCAGCCTCAAAGTATTCTCACCCAATCCTTTCAGCTCCCCTGTAGCTCTGCTGCCCTTTTTGGCAAAACTCCTTTAAAAAAAAAAGCCATCTAAAATAGATGCCTCCATTTTTTTCTTCTCTCACTCTCTTCTTAACCTGTTACAATGGCCTTTTCTCAATTCTCATTCTCCTAAACCTCTCTGCAGCCCTAAACGTTGCTGATCACCCTCTCTTCCTCGATATTCTCTTTTTTCTTGGTTTTTGGGGCATCACTATCCCTTGGTTCTCCTCCTACATATCTACATCGTCCTCAGTCTCCTTTGCTCTCTAACTATAGATGTCTCTCAAGAGTCTGTCCTATGCCTTCTCTTCTCCCTCTTGCCAGTTCATTTGGTGATCTCACTGGCTCCCATAACTTAATAACCATCTATCTGGTGACAATTCTCAAATCTGTCTATCTATCCTGCCCTACTTCTGCTGACCACCTCCAATTGTCATCTGGAGAGACTGAAGGCTTACGCTTGACTCTGGAGGTCAAATTAAAGCAAATGGATAAAAGTAATGAATTGATCATCTCCCGTCAAGACACACTAAGGAGAAAGCTATCAAGAAGAAAGCTATGGCTATGTATGGTGGGGCAAAAGATTTATTAGCCTCCTGAAGTAAAGGTAAAAGCTCAACAGGAAAAACACATTTAAAGCAATTAAATACATGCAAATACTAGTCTGAATGTAAATTTTCAAAACTCTAAAATGAGCCATAACAGATTTAGAAAAAAAGTTCTTTTTAAAAACTACATGCAATTTTAACAAAACTCAAGTTATCTAAAGGCTTTATAAGGTTTTGTATAATGGCTAGAGAAAACGTAACACACACTTATGAAAAAAACAAAAGGATTGATATATAATATATAGTATATATTATATTATAGTGTACTATACATATTCCCAGAACACCTAGTAAACAGGTTAAAAATTTACAGAAATATTTTTGGAACAAAGAGTTATCACTTAACCAAGCAAGTATAAAGACTGATAAGAAGGACACACCATTGCATTTTTATAACGTAACTAAAAGTAGTTTATGAAATGGCTAAGATCCCAGAATGGAATCCAAAAGCTTTCTTTGAGTAATGGCTTCATGAACTTAGTCAACAGTACGTTGGGAGGAAAAAAAGAGCACTGAACAAAGGGCTAAATCATGCAGATTTATTTCTAGAAACTTGAGGATTTTTTTAATCATAATTTAGAAGCAGGAAATTCCCTCCAGATAGTACATCTGAGACTATTCTTAAGGACTCAGGACTTATCTATCAATGAAGAGTATGCAAGGCATCAGTTGACAGTGGGCAAATCAATGTATTTGACTCATGGACTATAATGCCTACCTAGCTATACAATCTTATGGCTAGAATTATTCATCATAAGTTCACAATCATTCAAAAACTTACAGATGACAAATCTACAGAAACAGACTTCAAAATATCCTTGTGAGAATTCAACAAATAAAACATATTCAAACTGTACTATTATCACAGAAAGAACCAGAGCCCACCAACACCCAGACATAAGACTGATCCCTAAAAATTCAATAACAACAGTTTTAATAGATGTTGTGGCCATAATTAATATTCAATCTCTAAGCTATATGGAATAAAAAAATTTCAGAATATCAAGGTCTAGCAAAAGGAACAAAAATCACATGGGAACAGAATAATATATATATATATATATATATATATATATATATAGTTTTCCCATCTGCTACTGGAATTATCCTAAAAGATGCTTTTGGTGATCCTAACATAGATGAGCTTATAGCCTAATAACTTTATTCAATTAAAAAAGTTACTTTTTCTACCTGTCAGAGAGTATGATGAACATTTAATAGAATAATATCAAGTTAGTGACTCATCACCAAATTGTTTCTAGCTGAATTTTATCAAAAAGGTGAAAATGAGATAAATGAAATAAAATTAATCATGTTGATAATAATTGATATTTATTTGGTATTGAAGGCTTGCAAAAGCTTTCCATATATTATATTTTATAGATACATATGAGATAGCTAGACAGATAGATGATAGATAGATAGAGAGATGACTGATAGAGATGGACATATGTATAAATACATGTATGTGTGTATATGTGTATGTAAATATGTATAGTTGCATATGCCTGTCTGTATATATACACATATAGATATACTTAAGACATAAAATTGCATGTTAAAATTGAACTTCATGCAATCTCAAAATGTAATCATTATGATAATATTTAGACAAGCTTTATAATACCAATGGGACTAGTAGTCTAAGAATTTGTAGTTTTCATGGGTTTTTACCAGCCCAAGGTTAAAAAAACAACAACTTACTAACTATTCTTTTATTGCCTTAGGCATTCATGAATCAACTAACCAATTAAGGATTGTTATTAGACTCCTATTAAAAACTAAATTTGTGGGATTCTATTTTTCAGGAAACAGGGGATAGTACATTTTGTTTATTTTAGGAGTTCCAGATGAATTTCTTCCACATCATGTTGTTTTTTAAAAAACACTTCTTATTACATTTACCCAAAGGCAGACAGGACAAAAGACAGGCAGTGTGGTTCACATGGTAATTACTAGCTTATGCATTGTTTTAAATCTGCCATTCAATTTTTGAACTGCCGACTATTTTTTTTAAGTCACATGGCTTTAAAAAAAATCAGATTTCTAGACAGATGGGCTAACAATATGTCTGAAAAAGACAGGAATAGCGTGTAAATATGCCCCAGGCAAACCTGGTCTTAATAATACAGTTTTTCTACCTGAGGAATATCTTTTCTACTTGACAAAAAGACTTTTTAGATGAGTGCAGAAGCAGAAGCTTCTGATTAGAATCAGAGGCAACAAACAATGCCCAGACTGTTCCAACATTACTCAGGCCAGTCTGAACACCACAACTGTGTCATCATCATTTCTTACTGTATCCACTTTGTGGAGTATCTCATCACTGTATCCACTTCTATTAGCCCTGCCCAATCAAGAGTAAGCATTCAGGCCAGGCCTCCAACATCTAAATCCTGAAACCAGGGGCTTGCCAGGTGTCAAAGGCTCGATCCCCCCAAATCGCCTCCACTAGGCAAGTCTCTAGAGAAGCCAGGAAGAAAGAGAAATACTAAACAGCTGTTTTGCTCAGAGCTGAAGAAAGGCTGTCACCCACAGGGAGGTCGAGCTGAACACTTCAAGTACACACTGAGGCACAGCCTGAGACAATGTAACAATGAAGCAGACAGCTGGGGAACAACTGTGGGAAGACACCGCTGAGATGCTCGCTCAGGCAGGGTGGTCCAGCTTTCATAAATGGTGACACAGAAAAATACCAGTGCCTGCTCCCCCAGGGTGGGCAAGAAGCGAGCTGGACAGAGCAGAAGGAGGCAAGAGAAGATTCTGCAAACAGCCTTTGTCACCCCAGAGTCTCTCGTCACTTAGTCCAACTAAGATCACAACTACCATTATGGATCTAGATCTGGAAAGGGCACACACATGTTGTCACCACAAGAATACAGGTGTCACACCTGTGAACAGAATGCCAGAATTTTCCCATTGAGAGATCCCAGTAATCATCCTGAGTAAACCATAATGGGAAAGAATAACCTCTCTTCCTTTACTAAGCAGGTTATCACTTCAGCTTTCCTCAAAAAAAAATTTTTTTTTGCTTTCTGCAGGGGCAATCGGAGTTAAGTGACTTACCCAAGATCACACAGCTCATTTTGTGTTATGTCTGAGGCAGGATTTGAACTCAGGTCCTCCTGACTTCAGGGCCAGTACTCTATTCACTGTGCCACTTAGCCACCCCTTTCCTCAAAGACTTTTAATAAAAGTGAAACAGCTTCTTAAAAAGCTGGTAATAGAAGCCTCATTTTAGTTGAAGAAGATGATAGTCTGGTCCAAAATTGAAATAAGCACCCATTTTGGATGAATTGTAGATTTCTTTAAAATTGTAATAAATAATATAATGAATAATAAATAGAACTAAATATTGAATAAAATAATGATACATAATAAAGTTAATCCTTGATTTAGTTTCATTGAGACTATCACCATATTTTAGGGCCTAGGTTAAGACGAGAAGAGCACAGATCTGGTTTTCAATCACTCCATCACTTCCCGGAACAGCAGCCACTCAATTGCGAGCCATTCCCTGGCAAATGTAGTACATTCCTGTAGATTCATACCATGTTATCATCCAAAATAACGTTAGCTGTCATGTGTAGACAGTCCTTCAATAAAATCCTCCTCTGATTCTTCATCACAACTTGGAGGTCTCCTGAGTTCTTGAAGGAAAGACTAGCAGAGAGATGGGAGAACATGGAAGATCCTACTCATTTTGAAAAACTTTAAATATATTAGAGTACAGGGATGGATTATCATCTTAATATTATTTTTTGCTTAGAGATCTTCCTCACTGAAAGGTAGGTAAACATATGATGATGGGGGTGATTTACATATTAAAAATATGTATTATTTATTATATGCAACATATAATACAATTATATATAATAAATAATTATATATTATTATACACATAGAATTATATCATATATCATATATAATAATATATTACATTATAGTATTATGTTATATATAAATATAATTATACATATACATGTATGTTATAGAGAGAGACTATATATTCTAAACTACTTAGTATAGTATATATGCTATCCATAGGTTCCTAAATTGGATGATACTTCTCCCTGAGGGGCACTGGACCGATCCCAGGGAGACGGAGGGAGTAGCCTCAAGTGCAATTAGGGGGCAGTGAATAAAAATAAGAAGGTGGTGGAAATATAAGGAAAGAAGAGAAAATAAGAAAATTTTTAAAAACCAATTGTATGCATTTCATCTGTTATATAACAGAGCTGAAGTTGTAGTGATTACATTATTTTACAAGCAAACAAAATGCAAGTTATAACCAATTGGTGGTCAA
Source organism: Pseudocheirus occidentalis (assembly GCA_028646575.1). NCBI lineage: Eukaryota > Metazoa > Chordata > Mammalia > Diprotodontia > Pseudocheiridae > Pseudocheirus > Pseudocheirus occidentalis. The sequence continues at coordinate 186,327,298 of CM053597.1, forward strand.
GTGTACAGACAGGTCTTAACAATCCGGTGTTGGCAGGTAAGCCTGCCCTGTATTTTCCAGAAGTCCAGCATGCATTGGTAGAACATGTATGTGTAATGACTTGTTTTAAAATGATACTACATGGCTACATGATGCAATATTGCATCATAAAAATTTCAATGCAGGAAAAACCCCACAAATTTACAATAATTTTTTTTAATTTAACATATCTTTTAAAAAATATTTTCTATTTTTAAAAAATTATACAAATTTCAAAATAAATCATTAAAGGTTAAAGAAAGATTTCCAGGGGGATGCTGAATAAAATTCTTTTAAAGGGGCAGTAGACCAAATAAGTTTGGGAACCCCTGTACTATGCTATATATAGTATATACTTCTTAGTATCATACATACTATATATATAGTGTATACTACTTACTTAATACAGTATATATTATACATACTTTATATACTACATATAGTATGGTATATATGGTATTCCAATAGAAAGTATGTGCCGTGTATATGTGTATGTGCATGTGTGTGTGTGTGTGTGTAATTGTACACGTAAATATAAATGAATAGCTAGGCCACAGGAATCCATGGCACTAGATGCTAAGGCACAGAGGAGAAGATATCTGCATCAGTAAAGGGAGCACTGACCTCTTCCCCATTGAAATCACAGAACTAAAAGTACTATATCCATGACAATTTATTCTTTTATTATCGCTATTACTTTCATGTTTTCCATTCCTTTCCTTTCTACACAATACCACTTTTAAATTTGTCTACAGATTTCTGAAATCCGAATAGAAAGTAGTCCTTGGAGGGCTTTGATGAATCAGCAGTTACTTTTTAAATATTCTGAATAAAATCCTAAAATATTTTTTCCTTAAATAGACCCAAACAGAACATAATAAACACAAGTACCACCACAAAAATCTTCATTAGTTTCTTTTTAACTTAGGCATTTGAGTTAAGATGGCATTTTCAATCTTCAATGGAACTACATCTGCACCATTTCAGGCACTATGTGGATGTCTATGCATTCCAATCTGTTCTGAGAATCAATGGATAACTTTTGGGGGTGCTATTTCACAAAGGGTTTGCATTGGAGCACAAAGGACTCTGTTTGCAATGGATCTCAAGCAAAGCATTTAGCTCCAGTCTTTATTTACACTGTTATTGAGATTTCAAAAGGACTTTAAAAAGCAGCATTTCTAAGTTTTATGGCTCATAGGGAGTATTTCCTATGCCTTTCAGCCAGATTTTATAAACAAGGAAGTAGTTAACAGAATCATGGAAAATAATTATGTTTGTCAAGACTTTCAAAATACAGTATCAAGTTAGTATGGAATATGTCTAGGGCTTTTTATTCTAAGGTCAAGGAAATGTATGGGATCAGTGTTTGTCTTTTTGAAATATTGATAAAATGCCCTTTTTCTTCCAGTCAAAATATGTTGGCTAGTTCTTCCTTGTAAATGACAGTCCTTGACCCATCTTGGTGCCTTTGTGGAGGTATACACTCATGTCTGGAATGCCCTCCCTCTTAAAATGCCTAGCTTCCTTCAAAGGACAAGTCTGGTACCACCTTCTACATGAGGTCATTTTTTATTCTACCCAGTTGGCTGGCAGCTCTCTCCATATTGAAATTATTTTTTGTCTTGTTGAATGAGAAACAATGTGATATAGATTATAGTCTAGTTTATAATGAGGACAGTCTGGACTCAAGTCAGGTCTTGCCACAAATATGCAGCAACCCAAGGTAAGTCATACATTTCAATGCCCCAGGAAATCTTTCAAAATGTTAAGTTGGGGACAGTTATCACCTGCACTGGTAGGTGGCAGATGGAGGTTCCCCATTTAGGATTTAGAATGAAAGTGACTAGATTTGAATCCTGGCTCTGCCTATACTATCTGTGAGACTTAGGATAAGTCACTTGACCTCATAGGGCCTCAGTTAGCTCATCTGTAAAGTGAAGGGACTATACAGCCAGTTCTTCTATAACTCAACATATGTGTTCCCAGAAAACATCTCACCATATAAAATCATGCAATAAAAAACATAAGGCTTATGGGAAAAACAGGGTTGAGGCAGTGTTCAAAAACTTTATCACTGCCACTAAAGAAAAGATAGGAATCTAATAAAAATGCTAGCATAGTTTATACATGTGAAATGATTAAGAAATACATAAATATTACAATAAACAATAGCAGCGATTATAGCTTACTCAGCATGCACCCCTATGGAGCAAGAGCCTCATGCAAGTTGGGCAGGCTGCATCTCCCACCTTGGGCCTGAGTTCAAAGGAAAGGTGGGAGGGAGATGGAAGGGAAAGCAGCTTCTCCACTCACAACTCCCACAGCAATGCACCAAGAGAACCACAATAAATGGTCCTTTACCTCAACAAAGACCTAAAGTCTGCTTGAGGAAGTGGGTATTGGAAAGATAGCAATTTGAGACTTATAGTGAAGTAATGCAATTTTCTCTATTCTCTCACTTTCCCAAGAAAGAAATTCCACAGAACCAAATTCAAAATTCTTGTTATGCTCAAAACTTTCCCTAATAAATCAATCACACTGGGCCAAAATCACATTTTCAGAAGAAGTAATCTATCAGATTGGATACACTCAGTGACCTCAAAGGCCCCTTCCAGCTCAACTTCTACAAACCTCTGTAGAGATGATGTATTTATTTTTCTGCATATGTTGTATATCATCCCAGTAAAATGAGATCTCTGAGGTTGGGGACTATTTCATTCTTCTCTCTGTATCTGTTTCAATGTCTAGCACAATGCCTTGCAAATAGTAGGTTCTTAATAAAAGCTTCTTGAATTGAACAGAACGGTCCAATTGACTGAGTTATTATACTTCACATATATGGGTTTTTTTTATTGCTTTTGCCTTCTGTTTGAAAGAGGGCACAGAAAATAGTGCCTGAAAATTCATCATCTTTAGGGTATCTGATAACAAAATATTACTGTGATGAAAAAATTGAAGCAAGGAGCCACTTTGCTTAAGATCATGGATTTACAGAGCTAAAGCTGGAAGGGACCTCAAAAACCATGGAGTCTGAATATCTTATTTCAGAGATGGGGAAACTGAGTCTCAGAGAATTTAAATGACTTGCCTAAGGACACAGATAATTAACAGAAACAGAATCTGAATATATGTCTTCTCACTACACAGCCAGTCTTCTTCTCACAATATGACTTTCTTGGCTCTTTAGCGTGTGTGCCTACACAGGCATTCACACAAACACATACATACACACACACATACACACAGAGAACTCAAGAGACATGTAAACATGACCAAAATAAGAAGTCACTTGAATCACAACAGCCACTGAATGCCAACATTAATGCCCATTAAACCTTTTTTTCTTTTACTTCCGGTCCAATTTCGAATCACAAACGGTACAACTGGCAACCATCCATCTTCACTTACAAAGTCTTTTTGGTGTAGAAAGCATGCTCATTTAAGTTTTCAACTGACCCGTCCGTCCTTCCTTTCCTTTCTTCCTTCCAGTCCTTTAAGAAAAATCACTAATTCTAACCAGGAAGAGAACATAATGAATTCCATACCAAACCGAACATTATTAATTATTCTTTATTTCACCAATAAGGTTCACTAGGAATGACCATCCAATTTAATTCAATTCAACAACATTCCTTAAGCATAAACTATGAACTGTATGTGAGCCGTTATGCTTGGCACTGGGGAGAGAAAGACAAGAAAACCCTCCTGATTCATCAGAGGGATATGATATAACACCCACAATGAAGCTAAATCTCCAGTTTTTAAAAGTCCTTATAATTTGTTTAGTCCCCTAATTTTGCTTCTTTTTTATTTCTTAACTGTATTTATTTTGTAATTAACAGTACTTATTTTCTCTTCCTCCTAACATCCTCTCCCTACCTCCTCAAAACAAAAAGGAGAGAAAGAGAGAGAGAAAAAGAGAGAGAGGAGAGAAGGAGAGAAGAGAGAGGGAGAGAGGGAGAGAGGGAAAGGGAGAGAGGGAGAGAGAGAGAAAGAGAGAGGGGGGGAAGAGTATGTGGGGTGGGGAGAATTAAAACATTTGTAACAAATATGTATCAGGCAAAACCAAATCCTACATTGGCAATGTCGGTAAATATGTATCTTGTTCTGCATCTTCATTCCATCACTTTTCTGGGAAGTGGGTAACATTCTTCATCATAGATCCTCTGGAATCGTGTTTGGTCATTGTGTTGACCAAAGCTGTTGGACTTGTAATTTAAACCTTACCTGAAGGTGATTCTAAACAGCTGTGGATAGCAAAGAAGTAGGAAATCTATTGTGGACTTAAAGTTTTGTTTCTCTTTAATAACTTAAAATGACGAAGCATAGAATTAAGTTTTTCAACAGTAGCACAACTGGATTTACTAAAAATATTGGATGAATTCTTAACCTGAACATTGGGAAAAAAAACTGTTTCCAGGAACAGATGTTTACGATCAAACAAACTAGGCAACTCTCCAACAAGAAGCAACACTGCTCCAGCCTCTAGATTTCCAGAAGTTTGCCATTTGCTGTTAGAGTTTAATTATCAACAGGATGAAGTATGTAAATGTTTCATTTCAGAAGGCTAAGACTACCCAGGAATAGTAAAACAATGAGTACTGGCTGAGGGTCGAGATAGTTTTCTTTGTATGTGTGTACAAGTGTATTATAACTGTATTAAAATGTAATGATGTGGAGAGTTGGCCTGACATGGCTGAAAGAGTATTGGATGTACAGTCCAAAGACCCGGATTCTAGTCTCAAGTCCAACTACCACCTGCGAGATTGCAAGCATAACATTTAACATCTAAGGTTACTCATTGGCAAAACATGGTTAATTATCACTGATAAGACTGAAGAGTTGGAATTGGAAGGAGCCTTAGAGGTCATCAGCTCCTATCCCTTCATCTTACAGATGAGGGAACTGAGGACCAGTGAAATCAAGTGATTTTCACAGGATCACCCAGAGGTAGAATTTGAACCGAGGTACTCTAACTCCATAGGTCTGTTCACTGTACTTGGCTACTCTCAACCGTAATGAGCAATGACAGTCCTGAATCTGAACATAAACAGCTTTATTCTGCATTTTTCACAAGGAGTCAAAACCACAGTGCCTTCTTTGTAAATAATAATGGTCAAAAGGTTTCTTAGTCAGAGGGGAAAATTAAATGTATTCAAGTGGTCCCAAAGGATCAAAATAAAAATACATATTCTACCACATAACAGTTCTCTTTGAAAAATGGACCCATAATCCATCATTAATAATAAAAAGTAATAAACAAACAGATAAATAAATGGGTGATTAAATAAATAAGATAGATAAATAAGTAAATGAACAGATGGATGGATGAATGGATGGATGGATGGATGGATGGATGAATGAATGAATGAATGAATGAATGAATGAATGAATGAATGAATGAATAGATGGAGGTCTTGGAAACAGGGGCTCTTTCATTTTTGTCTTTGTGTTCCAAGCACTAAAGAGAAGACATTTAATAGATGTGAATGATTGATTGATTGATTAACCTATATTAAAATAATAATAACTTAGAATTGAACTGGATTTTGGAAATCATTTAGATCATATTTTCCTTCATTTTATAAATGAAAACACTGAGGCACACATGTCCAGTCTGTAGGGGTAAATTGGGGGCACATATGTACAGTCTATAGAGCAGCTTATAGTGTGAGAGATAAAGCTCTGATCCTGTAGTCAGAAAGATCTAAGTTGCAATCTATTCCCAAATATTTACTAGCTGTGTGGCTCTGGGTAAGTCATTTGAAGCCGTATGCCTCAGTTTCCTCAACTGTAATTATGGGGATAATCATAGCACCTGCTTCCCAGGGTTGCTGGGGGGAATCATATGAGAGAACATTTCTAAAGTGCTTTAGTACCATGCCTGGTAGATAGAAGGCACTTAATAAATGTTTGTTTCTTTCCTTCTTTCATTAAATATCATGGGTGTGGAAGACATTTTTAAAAAATGAGTATTTCTGATGATGAATGAAAAAAAGTGTGGAGGGAATATTCTATGGTAAGAAACACTGGGGAAGGCATGTAAGGATATATATTAACAAGTTTAATTAAGAGTGAGATCAATGTAGAGAAAAATAAAAGCAAATTAGGAGCACTTTTGTGTTAAATGCCACCCAGAGTATGTTTCAAGCAATAGAAATAACTTCATAATTTTGCTAAGTATTTTGGGGAAGAGCAACAGGGTATTAAAATGGCTTGTTGGGATTTGGGTGAACTAGGAGACTCTCCAGATATCCTGACTGAAAATAAGTTTGTGTATTCATCATTACTGAGCTTCCTGGCACCTACAAAGAGCATGGAATCATTCCTTTGGGGATGAAGATGCAGAGAAATTCAACTCTGACAAAGGTTTCTTCCATCCCTATTTTGATCAATTTCAGGAGCAGAGAGTTAAGAAGAATGGCTTTGCAGCTTCTCCCATGAAAATGTTTTACAACAATGATGCTGGTGCTCAGCAAGAAGGGGGTGGGGGGGAGGGGGAAATGACACATACATAATTGCAGCAAATTTTAACACAAATCCACAACCTGATCCACACACCACTACCCAATTTTAGGAGACAGAATTAAAAAATTCAGCCCACACTGAATGTTTGACTGATGCACTTCACTGAACCCCTATATCAACGTGCAGTCTGTCTGGAATAGTGGATTAAATGTTGCAAAAGAGAAATCAAATTTTTGCATATTATCTTTTTTTTAAACACCTCAAATCTGCTGCACTCAGTTTACATGTCCTTGTGTAATCACATCTGTCAACATCCCAGCTGGTGAATAACTATGATCGAAAAGAATGTTTTTGAGTCATCACCAAATAACTCAACACAGTATCCAGGATATCTAAGAGTGGTCCTCTAGGCTAGAATCTAGAGCAGCGGTTCTCAACCTGTGGGTTATGTTCAATTTGTAAAAATGAAAATGCATTCTGAGTACCAGGTAGATTCATAACAGTAGCAAAATTACAGTTATGAAGTAGCAACGAAAATCATTTTATGGTTGGGGGGTCACCACGACATGAGGAGCTCTATTAAAGGGTCTCAGCATTAGGAAGGTTGAGAACCACTGCTCTAGAGCATAATACCAAAAACAGGTTAGATTGCTAGAGCTGTAAAGAGCCTTAAAGTCATCAAGCCCCGGCCTCCTAAACTCATTTTATTTATAAATGACTAAACTGAGACTGGGTGAGATAAATTTGTCCAAGGCCATTTGCCTAGAAAGCAGAGAAACCAAAGCTTGAAACCAGATTGCATGACTTCCAATGAAGGAAAGGAAAGGGAATAGGCATTTCTACAGCACTTACTATGTATAAGGCAACGTACTAAGTGCTTTACAAAAAATCACCTAACTTAATCCTCCCAACTCTACAAGGAAGCTGGGATTTTATTTAGTAGATGAGTCATGTCTGACTCTTCATGACCCTATTTGGGGTTTCCTTGGCAAAGATACCAGCTCATTTTACAGATGGAGAAACTGAGGCAACAAGGGTTAAGTGACTTGTCCAGAATCACAGAGCATCTAAGACCAAATTTGTCCAGGCCTAGCAAGGTACCATTTGCACCACACAGCTGTCTCTTCCAAGCACATCATACTTACTCAGTGTTCAATTTATTGATAGATCAGGAAACACATGCTAGCACAATAAGACCTAAGATGTCAGACAAACAAAGGACAGAACAATTCGGCACTGATGTTGTTGCAGAATGAACACACTAATATACTGTTGGCAGAGGTGGTCACTGGCCTAATCTTTTTGGAAAACAACACATACCTAATAATAATAATAACAATATTGTCATTCAGTTGGACCATGGCACACCAAACCCTGCTATTCTCCATTATCTCTCAAAGTCCATCTATGGTCATGTTCATTGTTTCCATGACACTATCTATTCATCTCATCCTTTGCCATCCCCTTTTCCTTTATGTAACCCTGGACAAGACATTGGACCTCTGAGTGCTGTAGACAATTCTCTAGGTCATAAATTTTCAAGAAAGAACCTCCTGGCATAGCTAAAGAAAGGTACTTCACTTGGGAATGCCCTTTAACAATGAAATCACAGGGCCACTCCCCATTCCTATCACTGTTCATGATGCCTGGACTTATCAGTGAAAGTCAAAGTAAAATTTATATGTAAAAAAACAAAGTCTAAACTATGCAGAATCATGCCTTTTGGAATTCTTAAGTCATCAAAACAGCACTGAACCCTAAAGTAACTAAGAAAAATTTCTGATGACAATGAAACAGCCTTTGGATACATATTTCCAGTGAATATAATCAAGAAGACTCCAAGAAACAAAAATGGAACTAATGCAAATAGGTCTATTCATTCTCTGCAAGGAAAGTAATGCTCTAAATAGCTCTGTATATGAGAAGTCAGCCTTTTCACACAAAAACCAAAATGCACAGGAGAAGGAACTGCAGACAACAGAGACCAGAAAGAAGAAATAGACAGACAAGATCGTGTTGGATGCCAAGAAATGGCAGAGATGACACAGCTACAATGGGGCCAGAGAAACGCAGACATCCCAACTGAGGGGAAAAAAAGTCAGCAACTGAATGTGACAAACATTTAGTAAGTGTTGGCTATCGCCAAGTACTATGATGGGTGCTGGTGATACAAAATCAAAAAGTATGATCAGTCCTGCCTTCAAGGAACTTCCATTTTACCAGGAAGATACAACAGGTTCACAATCAAGAAAACATAATAGATACATGGCAAATGGAAGGAAGGGATAGAGGGAGCGATGGAGGGAGGGAGGAAGGTAGGGAGGAAGGAAGGAAATAAGCAATATGGTATAGCATCTTACATTCTAACATATAAGAATTTACTGGCATAATCAGAATATAAACCAAAGGGAATTATTAGCTCATTAATAACTATGCTAATCTAATCTTTTTTTATTCTGAACTTAAGAAATAAACAAGCATTTCCATTACAGAGTAGGATAGAAAAAAAAAGATGACTGCATATGAAACTTCAAATCTGCTATGTACAACTTGCTATTCCTTTCAGACATATAATAAAGTTATCATGTAACTTTCTTTTCTTTCTTTTTCTCTCTCCCCCCACCCCTAGAAATGGCTACCATTACACAAAATAATATATGTACACATGCACATGTACACACACACACACACACACACACACGTACGTAAAACCACTCTGCATCAATGAGATCGCCGCTGAGCTAAGAGAGGACACTTTCAGCATAAACAACTCTGCTCTTTGGGGTATCGGTCCCCTGCGTGCTGGTGCTACAACCTCTAAGGACCTCAGTGCGATGTGCTAGAGCTGTGACAATTAGGGGAAGTTAGGCAGGGGTCTAGGGATAAGGACATTAAATGTGGCAGGCTGGGATCTTGGTCAAAAGCCCGGTTTTCCAACTGGTATGACACCAGGCAAGTCTCCATTCACCTCTTTAGGGCTCAGGTGTAAAAGGAAATGAGTCATATTATCTGTAAAAAGAAGAGGTGTGAATGAGATGACCTCTGACTCTCTATGACAAAGTAAGTCACCTAAAACTTTGTCCTACTTCAGCTGAAAGTCTACAGGATTTTCGGTCATTTTTCAATTCTTTGTGGCCCCATTTGGGGTTTTCTTGGCAAAGACACTGGAGTGGTTTACCATTTCTTTCTCCAGCTCATTTTACAGATGAGGAAACTGAGGCAAACAGAGTTAAGTGACTTGCCCAGGGTCACACAGCTGGTAAGTGTCTGAATCCAGATTTGAACTCAGGACAATGAGTCTTTCTGATTTCACATTATCCACTCTATCCTAGCTGCCCTAGATCTATATGGCAGTACAATGTTAAAAGAAGCACACGGAGCACTTTAGAAAAAGGACCACCAAAAATCAATTGGTAAAGATGGTAGTGTCAGCCTTCACCTCTACAGGACATTTACTTATCTAGAACAATCCATTTCCTGAACATTCAGATAGCCAATTTTTACCATCCAAGGCTAAAAATAGAGTCTTCTAGCCTATCAGGAGAGCAGCCTGTTTCTCCTATACGCCTTATCTTTTTATTTTTCTTCTTTTTTTTTTTAAGGTGAATGGAGTCACTATTACAATGTGATTCTATTTCTAAACTCTCTCGTCACTTCTTTTATAACCTGATGCCTGATTGTCCTTAAAACATACTTAGAGTTTCAGCATCCCAAATGTCTATATTTAACTCGCCTCCCTTCCAGAGACTGGAAGTTTTTCACACCACCCCAGCCAAATTTTCATTTAATGGATAGCCCAGCATTTTGATCTAATAAAAGCAGCAGCTACACTGTGACTCTGGAGATTCAAATCCTGGACTAAGATCAGTTCAAGGTAATTGCTTATTGGTTCATTCACTTGTCAAAACCAGAATTTAGCATCAGTCTATTTCATGGGACTATTGCAAAGATTTTGATACTGTTATTAGCAATGGTTCTATGCCTCATCTTGACATAGATAATCAGGCAATGGTCTTGAAGACAGGCTTTGAAATGAGGAAATACGGGACCTCAAACCCCTCCTTGGTCATGTATTGGCTGTGTGACCCTGGGTAAGCCATTTGATATTTTTGGTGTGATGTTCTAAGATTAGAAGCTGCAGAGAAGTGACAGTCAGCACTGGCAGAAAAAATTTCTCACAAAAAGCTCCCTCCACCAACAAAATCACAGGTCTTTTTAAAAAATTTAAACTCCAGACAAATATTTCATTAGATCCTACCTCCTAGAATTTCAACATGATTTCATATCTCTATATAAAAATAAATACATATATAATTATATATCATATATTATATATGTGTGTATACATATACACATACACATACATATACATATACACACATATATCTTAATTTAGACCAGCAGTTCTCAACCTGTTGAACAGGGTCACCTAAGACCATCAGAAAACATATTCCCAATGGTCTTAGGAACCAAGACACGGCTCCTCTATCCATCTCCAGGCGGGGGTCTGCCCATATGCAGATACACCCACATACAAGTATTAAAGGGTCATGGCATTAGGAAGGTTGAGAACCACTGATTTAGACAGAAACATATTACCATATGAGAGATTCTGAAAAGTTATGATTGCCATTGAACACTTAATAGACTGAAGCCTCAAATGGCTAAATGATATGACCTAAGCTGAAGACAGTCACTGTAACATGATGAGGTATAGGGCTAGGGGTGCTGAAGACCCCAAAATACCAACACGCTGGGTCCTGCTGAGTGAATTTGACTCAAGTCTTCCCTCAGTCAAAGAAAAGCAAATTTTATTAGAAGTTCGCCATAATGGGTAGACTCTTATGGAGCCTCGGTATCTGTGATGCTTGTATTGGACAAGTGGGCCAGAATCATCTGAGACAGAATGAGTATGCGCTAGGTCATTCTCAGGTCTTCTCTCATAGAGGCAAGATGGAGTCTCATATATAGAAAGTTTGTGGGAGGAATCTAGGGGTGGTCTAGAGGAGGAGTTTGGGAAGGGTCTTCAGGAAGAATCAAATGAGATCAGACTCCAGTGATGAGAGATTAAAGGTGGGAAGTAGCTGGAGGCTACCTGGAGATGAGATAATGGAGGACTAGGCTAATTTAAGTATATAGATATTTTGAGAGGATCAAGGGTGGGGGAGCTAGCTGGACAAAGGAGGACTAGGCTAGTAACAAAGATTTGGGCTGAGCTATAATGAAAGGTTTACGGCCTCAAGCAAATGTCTCACCAAATGGGAAGATTCACTCAGGGTTCAAGGGGATTCCCACAGCCTGTACTTCATCAAAGCCACTTCAAGTTTGGGGTAGAATGCAAATAGCTTCATTTTCAAGTCAAGGTTTTATCTATTAACTAGTGCAACTTTTACAAAAGGTAAACACAGACATTAACACACATGGAGCTTCAAAGAAAGTGAGGGTTTCTAGAGAGAAACATCTACTTGTTAGGCTCATCTGGGATTTCTGATGAAATATGACCACAGAAGAGTAGTTATTCTATTCTGTTCATTGTCTTCTGGTTACAAAAGGCTGCAGAGAATCTGATTAGGTAGGAACAATCGGCTGGGGGAATTCCTTCCACTGGCAGGTCACAAGCAGATTCCTTGATAAGTTCTAGGTGGTATCCTGAGGCATGTGGAGACTCAGGGACTTGCCTAAAGTCACAGTGCTAGTACAAATCAGGGACAAGATCTGAACTTATGTCAACCTCATGCCAAGTGTAAGCATCCTCTCTATTATACCTCTGATTATCATTAAGACACAAAATAGGGAGAGGTTCATTAAAATTGTTAACCACTGTTTTAGAGAAAATCTCATGAAATAGCCAAAATGTTAGGGAGAATCCCAATAGATGGTGAGTTCATGAGAGATACTGGATGAGGCACTGGGTTTAGAATCAAGAAGAGTTGAGTTCAAATTCCAACCCAGACACTGATCAGTTATATTATTCTGGTTAGGTCACTTACCTCTCTGTGACTCAGTTTTCTGATCTGTAAAATGAGGAAGTGGGACTTGGCCTCTAAGGTCCCTTCTACCTCTAAATCTTTGATCCCGTGACCTTTCAGATGTTCCTTTCTGTGGACTGCATCAAGTCCCAGATCACTGATTACTCAATCCATGTCTACCCAAAAGAGACCTACCTAACAAATTTATACCAGAAAAACTAAGTGGATGAAAAATGTCTATCATTCACGTGGTGACACGCAGCTCAGTAATTGGTCTGTTGAGTTCCTCCATCATTAGACAAAATGAGACAGACCAGTGGAAAGGTACAAGGAGCTGGGCCCAAAACTGAATAGCAAGAAGTAAGTAGGCTGAATTATACTTGGGAAATTAATGGTGGGCTGTTAGCCATTGTAAGTGATGGTTCAAAAACCCACCTTTTCAACTAAATATTTTTCTGTTGCTGCTATCTGACTATGAATCTTGGAACATCATAATCTCCCTGGAATCAGTGTTGGAAAACCAGGAGCTGCAAGTCTCCTTCTACCCACAGGTGTTTGCTATGATTTGTCATTCATATGCTAAGTTCCCTGAGCTTGGTTGACTGATTCATCTCAACATGATACAGAGTTAAAATTTAAAACATTTCTGTTCTATAAAACTCAGTGACTGTTTGATACACTTTTCCTCTTCGAGTAGTGCCTCAAGGTTAGGACTCATATTTTAAGTACAGTTTACCAAAGGGATTCAGTCAGGTACACCAGTTTTTTTAAAAAATGCAATAAATATTTGCTTCCTTCTACATAGGCAATTACCATACATAAAATACCACATTCTTTCAGATCCATCTCAGAACTTGTTTTGTTTTGTTTTTTCCCCCAAATTTCACAGCTAAATCATCTGGAGAGAAGGAACATTTACTGTTGGTAGTTCACCTTTTCAGTGAATTCCTCCTCTCCCACAGACATCATTGAACTTTTAAACTAAAAGGGATATTAGCAATAACATAGTCCCATGTCTTCATTTTAAAAATGAAGACACTGAGGCTTAGGGAAATAAAGTGATTTTTACCAAGATACTACAAAAGACTGGCAGAGCCAGGATTATGGTGTCAATGGGCTGAATTTGCCATCCTACATTCTTTAAAGCACTTAGGATATGGATTCAATCATTAAAAATTTAAAGGATTCAGAAAAATAAAATTTTGTTCTTAATAAAACAACATGCTTCATGAAACACTTTGTTATAAAGGTTTTTACATGTAATCTCTTCCACAGATTTAAAGTATTAACAGTCAGCAATAATACTACTAGGAAACAAGGCACTGGAAGACAAAAGTATCCAAAAGCTGGTTCACAGGCAAGTGGGATTCCCCAGCACACAGGCCTGAGACTGCTCCATGATTGACAGTGCATCCAGGAGATGTTTCACGTGACTGTCCTGTGGAATCACAGTACAGTTAGGGGAGGTCGAGAACCTTTGTTCAAATCTTGACTCTGCCCCTCACAGCCAGAGCAAGTTGGGGCAGGTCATTTAACCTCTCAGATCCTTATCTGTAAAATGAGGGTGTTATTTGGACTAAAAAGCCTGAGGATGCCTCCAGCTCTCCAGTCTCATGACCTATATTTTAGAGAAGGTACAGAAAATAGTGTTGATGCTAAATAGCTTTAGAAAACTGGAAAATGTTGTCCTTATAGTCATGACACAAAGCCATTTCCTATTGAGAATATTATTTTATGTGACAATATATAATAGGGATAGGGACTTCACCTATGATTTTGTTGGTAATGGTGACTCCCAGATGCAGAAACTACCTCTACCAAGGTACCTTTTCTGACACTTATAGTTTTTTGGTTTTTTTTACTTTTTAGAGGGGGGGAGGCAGGGCAATGGGGTGTGACTTGCCCAAGGTCACACAGCTAGTAAGTGTTAAGTGTCTGGGGTCACATTTGAACTCAGGTCCTCTGGACTCCAGGGTTGACGCTGTATTCACTGCGCCATCTAGCTGCCCGAGAGTTGCCTAGAACAGTGGTGCCAAACTCCAACAGAAACAGGGGCCATTTAACTATAAAGAAGAATTGCTGTGGGTTGTACTTTGACTTGGAAAACCACATATTAACATAATTACCTCTGTTTTATTGTACTCTTACTCGTTTTGTTCAATACTTTCCAATTACATTTTAATCTGGCTTGGACTCTGTTTGGAAGTATTGTGGACCACATGTGGCTTTCCTGTTCAATACCTGTGGCCCAGAGAACTGAGAAGTCAAATACTTTGGTGAAGATCAGGTAGTCAATATGTGTCAAAGGTGGGACTCAAAACTTGGCCTTCCTCACTAACTTCAAGGCCATGTTTTGTCCCCTGTGCTCTGCTGTTGATGGATTAAAATTTTAAAAAATAAATCCTTGCTGGTTTGAGGAGTTTTGTTGCCAAAGCGAACCAGTTATTCACTAACCATTTTCAGACTCTAGGAGTATAGACAAGAAGGTAAAACAGTGCTAAAAAAAAAAAAAAAAAGCTTCACCCTAAAAAATACTTGGAAATGGACAAAAACAAAGCTGCTTAACTTTTCCAAAATACTTTCCTTTTCTTTGTTTTTTTTCCATCTACCTAGGCTCACCTGGTTCATTTTTATCCTGTGGTCAAGCCACAATCCCTTGTTTACATTAGAGGCCCAGAAATAAAAACCTAAATTCAGAAACACAAGCTGGATGATGGAACCATTAAAACAATTCTATAGTTTGCAACACCACAGCCTTCTTACATCTGATTTTGACTGTAATTAGAAATCATGCTTAGAATTTTTACGAAATTGTTGAAGGGATCTGTTATATTGATCAGGTTATCTTAAAAAAAATACACACACACACACACACACACACACATATATTATCAAACACTTTTTTCTCACATGAAACTTTAATTTAAAAACTGTATTTTTAAGTCAGTACCCAAAGAATTTCAAACATCCTGTGTCATATGGGTTGCCAATATTTCTATGAGGCTTATAAACAATGTTTAAATGTGACTAATTTGATAAACTTCAGTTCTATCATTAAATATCATTCAAAGTATTAAGAGCCACATTGTGCCCATGTGGACATAACTCAAGACACAGGTGAAGTTTTTTTTATTTTAAATTTTTTTTTTTTTTTTTGCTTTTTGGAGGGCAGTTGGGGTTAAGTAACTTGCCCAAGGTCTCAAAGCTAGTTTTTTTGTGTGTGTTAAGTGTCTGAGGCCAGGTTTGAACTCAGGTCTTCCTGACTCCAGGGCGAGTGCTCTATTCACTGCGTCACCTAGCCACCCCCAATAACTGAAGTTTTAAACGTTCTCAAACTTTTGTGGATAAAACATTTCTTTTTAAAAAATAGACTCAAAATGCTATTAGTTATCAGAAGAAATTAATAATCCCTGGAATATATCTCAGGGGCTCATTGGACAGAATCGAGAGGCCCTAAGTTCAAACTTAGACTCCGACACTTGCCAGCTGTGTGACCCTGGGCATTTAACTTGTTTGCCTCAGTTCTTCATCTGTAAAATGAGCTGGAAGAAGATACATCAGTATCTCTGCCAAGAAAACCCCAAATGATGTCATGAAGAGCCAGACACAAATGAAATGACTCAGCAGCAGAAAACATCAAAGACCTCATTGTGTCCTTAGCATAACAGGGGGGATCAGGGTTTTGCCCCAGGATGCCAAAATTCATAGATGATTGAGCACATCAAGGCAGGGATGCTTTTCCGGGAGACTCAGGGGAATCACATACTCTACCCCACCCTGCCTCCAGTCTTCCAGTATATACAAACTTCACAGAGCCAGGGAGTGAACCTGCTCTTCCAGGAAAGGAAAGTAAAACTGAACTCTCTGGCCTCACCTGCTCCTTGCCCCACCCAGAACCCCGGCCCTCACACACCCAGCACAGAAATTCCCAGGAGAGATTCTTATCAATGCATCATATAAATCCTCCACCCTATGCAAAGGAGTCTTTTTTTTTTTTTGCTACTATAATATTTTCAGGGTGCCATTACACTATTCAGGCTGTCCATCTACCTGAGAGATTTTAACAAGTCACATGCTTTCTGGGTCTCAGTCTCCTCATTTGTTAAACGTAGCCTCTAAGGTTCCTTTCAGCTTTAAATCTATCATCCACTGATCTCATTCTCACTCTCCATACTTTATCTGCCAACAGCCTCCTTCCTTATCATTACCTCCTGGAAGATGTTGTCATTGGTGATTTGTGGCAGCCTACATATTCCCACCATGCATTCCTACATGCCAGTTTTGATCTGGCTAGAATATCCAGCAGGAAATATTATCTAAGGGATGAAATTTCCAATTGAGAACATCTTACATCCCTCAGCCTTTCATTGGGGTCATAATTTTTCTCAATAGTTTTGCCTGATTACACAATCCATTTGGAGAGAACCACTCCACCTCACTTTAAGGGGCGGGGGTGGGGGGTGGGGAGGACAGGGAATGTGTAACTCTGAGGAAATCATCTTAAATCAGGGATTCTTAAACTTTTTTGTGTGATGGATCCCTTTTGCAGTCCGGTGAAGCCTAAAGACCCCATTTTAGAATAAAAATTTTAAATGCAGAAAACACAATACAATGGATGACAAAAGAAAACAATTATATTGAAATGGTTCTCAAAATATTAGAAAGACAAATTCACAGAGTCCAAGCTAAGAAGCTTCTGCCTTAAATATAAATCTCAAATTTCTATAAAATAACACTACAGCTTTATTTAAATGCCTCATTGTGTGAGGAATATTAGGTTGCCGAAGGTTACATAAGCTTTCACAGATCCTGCCAAACTGGAACAGATTTGAATACAGCCCCAGGAACACACTGGGGACCTGTCCTCTGGGCAACCAGCCTAGCAAAGTTCAGGGCACCTTATCATCAGAAATATGGCCACCACAGGGAGTAATGAATTCTTTTCAACACAGCAAATCCAAAGATCATCTCTTAAAAAATGGAGGAGTTGCAATCTATGTCAGCGAAGCGCCCACCCACCCAGATGAAATCACCAGTCTCTCAAAGCATCAGCACAGTTTCCATGGGATGCATGGGAATAATCAGACAATGAGGTCTGACAGAAGTGACAACAGATTTATTTGATTACTTCATTTAATAAACTATGTAAATCAAGAGGGCCAATCTCCTTAACCAAAGCTACACACTGGGTAACAAGCAGTATTTTATCACACCCTGAGACATCATGAAATGCATTAATAAAAAGCTCCCGAAAGTAATGAAGACTAAGTCCAACAAGAGCTCAAAATAGCAACTTGTCTGCCGTATTTTTCTGTGCTTCTATGTTACGATATCTCTGAAATGGATACGTTAACACAGCCCTACCTTCAAGTTACAGATGCCTTACTATGCATAATCATTAAAGATTATACAAATTGTAGAACTAGATGAACCGTCATCCTGCTCTCTCCCCCAAGTCTCTATGTATTTATTTTTGCATCTATCCCAGGTTTACCCCTCCATGAAGATATTTACTCAGTAGAATGAACACAAGCTTCTTAAGGGCAGAGGCCTTTCTCAGATTTGTACCTCTGTCCCCAGTTCCTTGTATCATAATGCCTGGCATATAGTTGATTATATTTGCATTTAGGGTTTTCAAACACTATTCATGATCAACAGCATGACAAAGTAAATCAAAATCAAAATGAAAAACAAATTCCTCTGGGGCTCTGGATCTGGCTCCTCCTCCTAGGACGCTGGTAGCACAGTGGCTACAGTACCGAGCCTGGAGTTAGAAATACCCGAGTTCAAATCCAACCTTAGACCCCTACTAGCTGTGTGATGGGCAGTTAGGTGGTGTAGTAGAGAGACTGCTGGGCCTGGAGTCAGGAGGAGCTGAGTTCAAATCCAGCCTCAGACACCTATTATAAATGTGTGACCCTTGGCAAGTCACTTAACACTGTTTGCCTCAGTTCCTCAAGCACGCAGCACAGTGCCTGGCCTTCTGTGGTAGGAACTATACAAATGTGTATTTCCTTCCCTTCCCCATGCCCACGACACGCTGTACTATGTATTATATTTATGTCTGTTCAAGATCCTAATAAACACAAAGTCATTTTTATCTCTACATCCTTTAAACTAGTTCCATGCTTTACACATAACAGAAATTTAATATATGCTTGTTAAAGGAGAAATTTTAGACCCCTCTCTGCAAACAATGTTCTTGTCCCAATCAGGAGCATTTAATCATTCAAAGTTTTCTTATCTAAAAAAAAAAAAAGGATGATACTTAGCTCCTATTATAACAATAAAAGAGAAAGTGTTCCATAATGGCTAGTGAGTTGGCCCTGAGGCTGAGTCAGGAAGAAATTAGTTAAAATCCCACCTCTGACAGGTAACGGTTATGTGACCTTGGTCAAGTCACCTCTCATGCTCTAGGCAACTCTCTTACACAGAGAGTTACTTTATATATATATATATAAAGTTACACTTTATAATCTTCCCTACACCAATGATTTCACAGACCCATCCCACAAAATTAAGAGTGCTAAGAGAAGGAGTACTGGAAGAAGGACACTAAGGCTCAAACTCTTACTTTGTCTATGACTACTTGTGTTATTCTGGACAAAGCTGTAAATTCCTTCACGCCTCAATTTCTTCATCTCCATGATCAATCTACTGAACTATATAACTTCTAAAATCCCTTCCTGCTAGAGATCTTTTGAATCTATGACCCCATGAGTCTTATAAGAGCAGCTAGGTGGTACAGTGGATATAGCACTGGGCTTAGAATTAGGAAGACATCTTCCAGAGCTCAAATCTGGATTCAGACACTTAGCAGCTGGGTGACCATGGGCAAGTCACTTAACCCTAGTTGCCTCAGTTTCCTTATCTGTAAAATGAGCTAGAGAAAGAAATGGCAAATGAGTATCTTTGCCAAGAAAATCCCAAACGAGGTCATGAAAAGTAGGACGCAACTGAAACTAAAAACCACCATGATTCCATGATTCTCCCTGTAACTGTTTGGAAACAAATCATTTTGGTGAGCTTGCCTTTTTCAAAATTCTCCGGAACTAACTCAATCCTTCCCGAATTATTCAAAATAAATTTGCATTTATAAGCTTAAAATATTTGTTTAAAAGGAAAAGGAAACAAGGTGAGTCGTTGTCTCTCTTCCCTCCTTTCTGAGTGAGTAAAACCAACATTTACTCATTTTATCCGGGAAATCCTGAGTCCCTGAGAATGACAAATCTGAACTGTTAGTGAAGAGATCAATAGTAACTTGATAGCACTGTTGGCATCAACAAACTACCTACAAAACGTGCTAAAATCTCTGAAGACAGAAGACTACCATTCATAGGGCTAGTCAAGTGGTCAGGTCAACAGGAAGAGTTCAGAAGCCCCCAAATCATGAAAGAAAACAGTGGTCTTTGACAACAGCTCAGGAAGTCCATCTATGGGTTGGATTCTAAAGCCTTTCTGTAAAGCTTGCAACGAAAAAATAACCCCAAGGTATAATATATGCTTTAAAGCTTAGACTACCTGCCTACCACGGATGCCGGTCACACTTTTTTTTTCTGGGAAAGAAGCCAATATAAATTCTTTTTAAATGTTAAAGGATACACATCTAATTCAAACTACAAATGAAAAAGGATCAAAAGTAAAAGAAGACAAATTATAAAAGGAGATTCTTCCTGCCAATGAACAAACCATCAGTGTCTCCACAATTCTAACTTCTGACTTCTTGATTAAAGACTTTTCAGCATGCAATAAAGTTTTAGTAGAAAATGAACCGACCAAGTCAGCAAAGAAAACAAAGGGTCAGTACACTGTTTCTGCAAACAGGCATTTACAAAAAGGGCGACTCCTCCCTAGCATGCATAATTGGGAAGATACTGAAAGGCACATTTTTCCCCCTTGGGAGCTCATGAAGATGAAATCTTCAGGGAAACTGACAGTTCTTTGTGAATAACTACACAGGAAGATTACTTTATATATATATATATATATATATATTTTAAACAATTCATTGGAGGGGCGGCTAGGTGGCGCAGTGAATAGAGCACCGGCCCTGGAGTCAGGAGTCCCTGAGTTCAAATCCGGCCTCAGACACTTAACACACACACACACAAAAACCTAGCTGTGTGACCTTGGGCAAGTCACTTAACCCCGATTGCCCTCAAAAAAAACCCAAAAAAAAAATTAATTAATTAATTAATTAAAAAAAAAAAACAATTCATTGGGTGATAAAATTGTCTAGGACCTAGGACTCCAGAGATAAAAATGAGATGGGGTCTGCCCTCAAGAAGCTTACATTCTATTTGCAAGTAGTAAGAAAAAGCAAGAAACAAGTAAATTAACATAAATTTGAACAAAGTTATAGAAAATCATTTGTACAGAGAATACTACCAATTCCAAACAAATCCAAATGTGTTTTAATTAAATAGGCTCTTTCTTCTTTGGCTCCTAAATAATAACATATACTCATATAGGGCAGGTATTCATTTTCAGAATCTACCTCTAACTTCCCATCAAGATTAATTTACATATCAAATTATTCTCTAGGAGTTAAAATTTCCAAATACTAGAAGATGAAATATACAATGCTTTCCTCCTAGTGCAGCCATTCTCACCCTGTGGGTCGCAACCCTTTTGGGGGGTCAAATGACCCTTTCACAAGGATCTGAGGGGTCGCCCAAGACCATGGGAAAACACATATTTCCAATGGTCTTAGGAACTGAGATACTGCTCCTCTATACATCTCCAGGAAGGTCCACCCACATGCAGATTCGCCCACATACAAGTATTAAAGGGCCAAGGCATTAGGAAGGTTGAGAACCACTGTTCTAGTAGAAAATAAAGAAGTACAGGATACATTGATTGATAAGTTAGGTGGACCAGTAGATAGATAGAGTGCTGAGCCTGGAATCAGAAAGATTCGTCATCCTGAGTTCAACTTTGGCCCCAGATACCCCCTAGCTGCGTGACCCTGAGTGTCACTTAGCTTTATTTGTCTCAGTGTCTTCATCTGTAAAGTGAACTGGAGAAAGAATGGCAAACCACTCTAATATTTTTGTCAAGAAAAAACCAAATGGGGTCACAAAAAGTTACACACAACTTAAAAATGATGAAACAACAACAGAATGCACATTTATCCAGAGCTGGATGGAACTCAAAGGTCATAGGTCTAGAGCTGAAGTGACCTCAGAGGTCACCTAAGCCAAACCCTTCATTTTACAGTTGAAGAACCTGAGGCCACAGAGGTTAAGTACTTAATTAGCCCAAGGCCACACAAGTACTAAATGTCAAAGGTAGGATTTGAACCCAGGTCTTCCGACTCAAGACCTCATGTTCTTTCATCTAATCCAAGTCACTCCTGAAAAAATTCCCTCCTACAACAAACTCAAAACAATCATCTGGCCTCTATTTGAAGACCTCCAAGGAGAGGGAACTCACCATCTGCCAGGCAACCCATTCTACTTACTGATTAATTATGAAGAAGTTATTTTTTTTCCTAACCTCAAGCTTAAATTTTCCTCTTTGCAACTTCAAATCATTTCCCAGCTCCTCCTTCTGGAACCAAACCATTTTAGCACTTTGTTGCCCGTAAGAGTATAAAGGTAAAGAGAAGTAATGTGGACATCCCTCTTCCCCATGACAGCTTTCATATACTTGAAGGCAACTGAACTATACCCTCTCAGTCTTCTCTTTTCTGTGCTAAACACCCCCCATCCTTCCATTCCTTTCGCTCCACTCCCCTTCTTCCTCCCCCTCTGTCCACACAGGGTATCATACACTTACCTGTGGGTGCTCTACGCAAAGGAATATAAATTTTGATGGCTAAAACCTCAAAAGATATCTTGAGGTTTACTAGCTACATTTTTTACTTAAAGACCAGGCCTTAAACTGGCTGTCACTGATTGGCCAGCAGAAGGTTCAGGACCAAGCCCCACTTAGTGGTCATTTTTTGCCCCACCCAACCCCCCCTTCTTCCCCACCCCCCATGCCTCAGACTGAATGCAAATAGTAATTTTTTGTTTGTTTGTTTTGACCAGAAACCTGGAGGATCATCCACTCCCAGACTGAATTTTTTTTTTAATTAGGTAAAAGGGACCATTCCTTGGTTCATTTCTTACCTATCCTTAATCACTGAATGACTATTGCCTCAGTCAAAGTAAGACCTTGCAAAGACTCTAGCTTAAAAAGGTCAAGGTTTCCCACTGCATCCAGGGTCATCTCTGGTCTTCCTCATCAGTGTCTTGCCACTGGATCCAGATGGCTCTGGAGGACAAAATGAGGCTACTTACTTTGCACAGCCCTCCCTCACTTAAATCCAATTCACTTGCAAGTCATGGCATCACCTCCCTGATGTCATGGTCCTCTTCAAGAATGAAGGACAAATCAAAAGAAAAAAATAGAATAAATGGGGGGGGGGGGTGGAGGCAGGATAAAATGGAAGGAAATATAGTTGGTTTTTCATAATGAATGTTATGTAAATGTTTTGTATAACTACATATGTATAACCTATACTGAATTGCTTGTCTTCTCAATGGGGGTAGGTGGGGAGGGATGAAGAGAAAGAATATGGAACTCAAAGTTTTTAAACACAAATGTCAAAAAAAGTTATTTTTACATGTAACTGGGTAATAAGATATATAGGCAATAAGGTATAGAAATCTATCTTGCCCTATAAGAAAGTAAGGGGGAAGGTGATAATAAGGAGGGAGGTGATAGAAGGGAGGGCAGACTGGGAGAAGGTGTAATCAGAATGCACGCCATCTTGGGGCGGGGGGTAGGAATGAGACAGGGAGAAAAATTGGAACTCAAAATCCTGTGGAAATGAATATTGAAAATTAAAAATAAAATAAATAAATTCTGATTAGAAATGAGAAAAAAATTTTAATGAATTAATTAAAAACAACATGTAGTATGGGCGTAAGGCAACCTTGTCCAACCTTACTGTCTTCCTCTGGATATTCTCCAGCTTATCAAGAGGGGAACACATTAAAAATGGAGGCCCTACTAAGCGTAAAGCACCTCAAGGAACAGCAAGAGTGAAAAGACGGCTTAGGATAGGTGATTGCAACTTTATTGGAGTACCTTAAAGAGGGCCTTCCTCTTTTGCTAAAATTATAAAAGTATCTGTTCCAGAGAAAATGTTCCCTTTGCCTATATTAAAGACCACAACTTTAAATAGCTGCTATTATCATGGCCATTTTAAACAAGTACATTTAGTGTGCTGGGCAGCAATGAGAACAATATTAGCAAGACAAACTATGCTTCTGGCCCGTGTTGGAATCCAAAAGGTTGTAGCCACTACAGAATCAGAGCAGCAGGAATTCAGTGCTACCACAGGGGTGCATTAGCACTGAAAAATTAAGTGTAGATGACAAGACAAAGGCCTGGTGGAATCCCACAAGTAAATTAATAATCAAATGTATATATACACACAAAAAAATCAACCAAGAGACAGATGGCAAGCCATTTTCCCCTGAGTATTTGTACATGCTCTCAGTGCCTGAATGTGGGTCACTTGCTAGATTAAATCCTGTGTCAGGCCCAACAGAGGAAGCTCACAGCAGTCTATACAGGCTCTGCCTGATTTTAATTTGTGATTTCAAATAAAGTAGATTTACTTGTCCAAAACAGCAGAATAGCCTTTCTCCAAATTCAGCTCCTTAAAACATCAAAGAACTTAGCAAGAGAATAAAAGTGCCACATAAAACAATCCATAAACAATAAATTAGACTTGCTTCCCACTTTATTAAATATATATATATAATTTCCTCCAATGCTCACCTTTCATTGACTAATTACTTATAGAAACAGAAATCTGTAGTGCTTTTTCTACTTTTAAATTCTCCTAGTTTAATTCTCCTAGTTTAATTTTAAATTAGGAGAATTTAAAAGTAGAAAAAGCACTACAGATTTCTGTTTCTATAAGTAATTAGTCAATGAAAGGTGAGCATTGGAGGAA
>CM053597.1:186352211-186395968 GCA_028646575.1 Pseudocheirus occidentalis
GAGAGAGAGAGAGAGAGAGAGAGAGAGAGAGAGAGAGAGAGAGAGAGAGAGAGAGAGAGTTTTCCTGAGACCAGAATCTGGTGAAGGCCATTTAGAAAGCCGATATTCCTTCTGGGTCCTAGGGCCAGCTTAACTACTGGAGGACTGAAGAAGCATGACCAGGATAAGACTTTGTTTGCTCATGGCCTGACTGATCCTTGAGCTCCAGACAAGAGAAGTGGTGAAGGGTTTGAGATGTGCTGGACCCTGTAAACTTCAGTGTGTTCCGGGGATTGCCCTGAAGACTGGACAAGGACCTGGGTAATCCAAATCTTAAAAGCTGTTCACAATAGCATTCTTTTGGGAATCTGCTGGTGCATGGCATTACAGAAGGTAATCTCAGAGGGGAAGGCACTGGCACCATGGAAGGAGGAGAAAATAATAATAATAAATGTACTCTCAAGAAGTAGAGAACTTGGGGGTGGAGGGTGTCAGAAAATACTTTACATAAGAGGTAGTACCCAAAATGAGAGTATCATTGCAGACATGGTCAACAATCTCTGCAGTGATGTGGCGGTAGAAAACAGAGTATCACATTTGGAGAATGGCCAGCAGGTCAATTTGGCCAACACAGTGAGTGCATAAAACAAAATAATACAAAATAGGAGAAAAAAAGCCAGTTGTGGAAGGCGTTAAATACCAGACTAAAGATTTTGTATTTTATCCTAAAAAAAAATCTAGGGAGCCATTGATTTTTTTTCTTCCTAGGTTAAGTAGGTAGATCTCTGTTTTATACGTGACAATTTGGCAGTGACATGGAGGATGATCTGGAGAGAGGATAGACTGGAATTAACTAGTATATTGAATAGAATTCAGGGCAAGAATTCAAGAATACTCTTGATGGCAGCAACTTTCAATTTTGTTTATAAATTCCTAGAATCTAGCATAGTTCCTATACTGTCACATAGAAGGTACTCAATAAATGTACTCTGGATTTAATTGAGTGGAAGGGTACAGGCACTACAATACAAAATTATTCACTTCATTAATTAAACACTATTTGAGACTGGAGATTGGGGAGAAGAAGCCAAGATAGCAGAATAGTAGGAAGAAATATAGCTCATCTCACCCCAATAGAATTCCTCCAAAAAGATGTAGAAAACATATCATTGGAGAAATCCAAGAAAAAAAATTATGGTGAGTCATATTTCCAGCCCAGATCAACATAAGGAGACAGACAGGACTATGAACCCTAATGACAGAGTCTGACCTGGGGCTGGCTGCATGGAGTATTGCAGTACCCAGGAATTGAAAGAAGACCAAAATTGTGCATCAGAGTGAGGAGAGGAAGATCCCATCCAACAATGTGTAACATGTAGAAAGAGGTGTCAACTAGCAGCTCTGTCATTTGGGGTCACTGGTCCACACTGAGCAGGCACCCACAACTAGGGCTGACATTCCAGGGTGAAGAGTAGTACTGATCAAGGTTAGTAGCAAATGGTAACTGTAATCTGACCTTATGAATAGAGTGGGGTCTCAGTGCCTACCTCCTGTAAAGTCTAAAGCCTACAGGGAAGTAACTGCAGCTAGAACCCCAGACCAATGGGGAGCCTATTGAACCTGCAGAACTGTCTAGCTAGCTGACAGTGGTAGAGTCCAGCAGCACTCTACTTGAATTTCCAAGCAGGGACAAGGAAACAAGCATGTTGTACAAATCCAAGCCCAGATCAGGAACTTGCAGAACTCCAACAAGGAGGACAGTGGGCAACCTTTGCCCTGGATCAGACCAGTTCAAAGTACTGCCACTCTCTAACCTGAGTTGCCCTTGAGACCTAGAATAACACAATACTCAGCCTCAAGAAAGCAGCAGAAGAACTCAAAAGGACAAAATCACAGCCCAGATATTCTCCTCAGAAGTTCAGAGAGCCCAGTCCTTATTTAAAGTCTAAAGTCAGGAAACTAGCTAGAAGAACAAATAAACACACAAAAACAACAATGAATATCACTATAAAGAATGAGTGAGTATAGTGATAGGTATGTTCAAGACAGAATTAGAAGAAAAAGGAACTACTCCAAAACATTTTGAAGCAAAGTCTCAATGAAAAATATATCTTGGGTACAAGTTAAATCAGAATGCCTTGAAGAAATAAGGTAAGAATTGTTGCTGCTGCTGCTGCTGTTATTTAAGAGCTAATAATGATTTTAAAAACCAAATAAAAGTGCTAGAGGAGGAAAATATGGGAAAAGAAACGAAAGTCATGTGAGACAGATTTGGAAAGACAATTAACAGCTTAAAACAGGAGATGTAAAGCCTTATCTGGGGCGGGGGGGGGGGGGAATCCCTGAAAATTAGAATTAATCCAATAGAAACTTATGACACAATAAGGAATGATAAAAACAAAACTGAAAAAAAAATGTATTAGAATATCTAAATTATTTTGTAGAAAAAAACTGATGTGGTAAATAGATCAAAGAGAAAAAACATTTAAATCATTAGATTCACTGAAAGTCAGGACAAAATAAAAAATTCTGGATATTCTCTTTCAAAAAATCATGAAAGAAAAGTGCTCAAATTTCTTAGTAAAAGAGAACAATTTAGAAATAGAAAGAATTCACTGTTCAGGACTTAAAAGGAACCACAAAATGAAAATCCTCAGCATTATTAAAGCTGAAATATAGAGCTTCCAGGTAAAAGAAAAAAATATATATATTACAAACAGCTAGGAAGAAAGAATTCAAGTACTGAGGATCCATAGCCAAGATCATACAAGATTTAGCTGCTCCCCCCCCCCCGCATTATACAAGACTGAAGAGCTTGGAATTAAGCTTTTAATTAATTTTAATTAATTAAATAAGTATCTTATAAGATATTACAAAAGATAGAGATTTACAACAAAGATAACTTCCCTAGAAAAATTAAGCATGACTCTACAGAGAGAAATGGACCTTGAATGAAACAGGACTTCTGATTTTCAAAAAGCAAAAGAAAACAAAGCTATACAGAAACTTTGAAATATAAACACAGGAGTCAAAAGATATTTTAAAAGGTAAGTACAAATGAACAATCAGAAGAAGTTTATAAATATGAACTATTTGCCTTTAGAGAGGTTGAGAGTGGTGGTGGTGGTGGTGGTGGTGGAAGGAATGATTCAAGAGTCCATTCAGATTAGAATCTTAATGTCACCTGAGGTCATGGAGGGGGTCAAATATTGAGGGCATGAATGTGGTTTTGTTATATTTTGATTAGTTTAAAGGAATAAAGAAAAGGGAGAGGGAAGGAGGAAGAACCATGGAGGAACTTAATATTTCATATAATTAGGGTGCCCAAGCAAAAGTATATATAAAGAGGAAGAGATGGGAGAAGGAGGTAACATTTGAAATTCCCTCTCATCTGATCAAAAAAAGGAAGAACACATACAAAGACTTAGGTACAGAAATACATTTCATTCAATAGGGGAACAGGACGGAAAAGGGAGAATAAAAGGGAAGGTAGATTAAAGGATAATTAATCTTAAAGCAAAACAAGGAAGGTGGCTTAAAAGAAAAAAAATAGGATCCTGTTACTGGACAATGAGTGAGGGAAAGAGAAGAGGGACAAGGGAACAGAAATGGATTACACCAAACCTAGAGTGCTGGTGTTCAGCTCATTCTGTCTCTCTTACTATTTTCTCTCTCTTCCTTATTTATTTACTTTTTAATATAAAAAGGGAAAGAAACAAAGAGAAGGAAAAATGTATCATAACTCTGAATATGAATGGCATAAGCTCATCCATAAAATGGAAGAGGATGACAGAATCAATTTGAAAGCAGAATCCAACAATATATTGTTTTTAAAAAGCACAGTTGAAACAAAAAAGTTGCATATAGCTAAAATAAGGAGTTAGATCAAAACCTATTATGCTTCAGCAAAAGTAAAAAAGTATAGGAGTGGGGCAGTTAGGTGACACAGTGAATAGAACACTGGCCCTGGAGTCAGGAGTACCTGAGTTCAAATCCGGCCTCAGACACTTAACACAAAAAACTAGCCGTGTGACCTTTGGCAAGTCGCTTAACCCCAACTGCCCTCCAAAAAGCAAAAAAAAAAAAGTATAGGAGTAACACTCAAGAGTTCATTAAAAAGCAATAGCAAAAATAGACTTAAAAGAAAAAACCAGGAAAGCTATATTTTGCTGAAATGTACCATTGATAATGCATTAATATCAATACCAAACATGTATGTGGCAAATGGCATAGCATCTATATACGTAAAGTAAAAGTTAAACACATTATAGGAAAAAAAGGCAGTAAAAAATTATAATAGTAAGGACCCTCAATTTACCCCATCTCAGACCTAGATAAATCTAACTCCAAAAAAATGAGCAGACAGGAAATTAAGTCCCTGAATAGAATTTCAGAACAGTTACACATGATTAACATTTGGATACCATTGAATGGAAATATAAAAGGGAATACACATTTCTCAGCTGTGCATAACACAATAATCAACCAAGTATTAGGGCATAAGAAACTTACAAACAAATGAAAAAACACAAAAATATTAAATATCTTTTGCAGAACATAATGTAATGAAAATTTTTTAAAACATTAAAAGAAATGAAGAGAAGATTAAAAGAAGAAATTATTAAAATAAATTGGGTACTAAATAGATTAATTATAAAGAATGGGTATGGTCAAATATAAAATCCTAAAAACAAGTAATTTCATTAATGATAACAACAGTGAGACCATATACCAAAATTTGGGGCATGCAGCCAAAGCAGTCCTTGGGGGGAAAAATTTTGTCTCCAAACCAGATCAACAAATTGGGCATGCCAATAAAAAAGGAAAACAAACAAATTAAAACCCTCAATTAAACACAAAAATCAAAATATTAGGTTTCAGAGTAGGAATTAAGGGAAACAGGCAAATATAAGAAATATTTCCAATCTAGAATGACAGTTTGGTCGCTAATTAGATGTGAGCAATAAGAAAGAGGAGTGGAAAAAAAAGCAGATTTTTCACCTAAGTGACTTGGGGAATAGCAATAGAATTAACATAAATTAGGAAGTCAGAAGGAACAGATTTTGATATAAAGATAATACTGCATGGTATAGTTGGAAGAGTGATGGATTTGGAGTGATGGACTGGGCTAAAAACCCTTCATTAGATACTTAATTGCTGTGTGGGCAAGTAATTAAACCCCTCTGGCCTCCTCATCTATAAAATAAGGGAATTGTACTCAACAGCCTCTAAGGTCACTTCCAGCTCTAAATGTATAATCTTATGCTCTAATAATCTTTCTCCAAACCATCTTTAAATATTAAAGTCAGTAGGGTAAGATGGAAGAGACAGACTGGCAGAGAGAAAGAAAATGAATTTTGAACCTGATAGATTTGAAATACTATTGTACCATCCAAGAGACAAAATTGTGGAGACTATTGAAAATGCTGGCCTGCTCATTTCTAAAATATACAGGGAATTAAGTAAAATCTATAAGAATACAAGTCATTCCCCAATTGATAAATGGTCAAAGGATATGAACAGGCAATTTTCAGAGGTAGAAATTAAAGATATCTATAAGCATATGAAAAAATGTTCTAAATCACTCTTGATTCGAGAAATGCAAATCAAAACAACTTTGAGGTACCATGTCTCACCAGCCAGACTGGCTAAGATGACAAAGCAGGAAAATGACAAATGCTGGAGAGGATATGGAAAAATTGGAACACTAATGCATTGTTGGTGGAGTTGTGAACTGATTCAACCATTCTGGAGAGCAATCTGAAACTATGCCCAAAGGACTATAAATAATTACATACCTTTTGACCCAATAATATCACTTTTGGGGTTGTATCCCAAAAAGATCATAGAAGTGGGAGGAAGATCCATATGTACAAAAATATTTATTGCAGCTCTCTTTGTGGTGGCAAAATCCGGAAATTAAGGGGATGCCCATTAATTGGGGAATGGCTAAGCAAGTTGTTCTATCTGAATGTAATGGAATACTATCGTGCTATAAGAAATGGGGAGGAGATGGATTTCATATTTACCTGGAGAGGCTTATGCAAACTGATGCTAAGTGAGAAGAGCAGAATCAGGAAAAATTTGTACACAATCTCAGACGCATCGTATGTGTGATGACCAGCTTTGATAAACTGGACTCTTTTCAGCAACTCACAAAAGACAACTCTACAAGTCTCAGGATGGAAGGAGATGTCTACATTCAGAAAAAGATCTAGAAAGAACAGAGTTTAAATGGAGTCTGAAGCAACCTACATGCTATCGTTCTTTTCCATGTTTGGTTTTTCTTTCTTTTTTCCCATTGTTCGCTCCATTGGTTACAACCCTTCAATACAACCAGACTAAAGTCCAATGTGAAAGTATTTGCAGATCCTGTACTTGACTGCATGCCACCATGATTTGGGGAGGGACAGGGAGAGGAGAAAATTTGAAACTCACAGGATTGTAGAACTGAATCTGGTAAACTGAAAGTAAATAAACAAATTAATTTAATTTTTTAAAAATGCTGGCCTGGAGTGTGAGAGGGCTAAAATATGTGGGCAGCTAGATGTCACAGTGGATAGAATGCCAGGCCTGAAGTCAGGAAGACTCATCGTTACGAGCTCAAATCTGGCCTCAGACACTTACTAGCTGTGTGAACCTGGGCAAATCACTTGCCCCACTTTCTTCATCTGTAAAGTGAGCTAGAGAAGGAAACAGCAAACCTGTCTGCCAAGAAAATCCCAAATGGGGTCGTGAAGAGTTGGATACAACTGAAAGCAACTGAACAACAAAAATAAATAAGCCTTCCCATAGAAGGGACAGTTAGAGTCAAGGCACTATGATATGGCTAAAAGAAAGAAGGAAGAGATGAAAAGATAAAGGACTGAGTTTTGGGAGACACCCACATTTAGTGATCAGGTTGAAGAAGAAAAACCAGTGAAGAAGACCAAGTAGTTAGAGAAGGTAAGAGAACCAGAATATTGTAATGTGAAGGAGTCAAAGTATGAGAGATGGTGATAGTGGGTAAGAAGATGGAGATTTAATCAACAGCATCAAATGTAGAAGAGAGCTCATGAAAAATGAAGACAAAAAAATCCACTGAATTTGGAAACTAGATTCTTGATGACCTTCAAAGGAGGTAACATTTTAGCTTCCAAGCCTACAACACTGGGGTCATACTTGACTCCTCCCTCTCATTTCCCACCCTCTCCCTCTTATCCAAATCCATTGCTAAATCTTGTCCTATCATCACAATATGTCTTATGCTTCCCCTTCTCTCCACTCACAAAGCCACCATTTAAATTCAGGCCATCATCACCACCCATTCGGACTATTGCAATGACTTCCTGATTGGTCTTCTTGCCTCTGGTCTTTTCCACTTCCATCCATCCACACCATTCAGCAACCAAAATGATTGTCCTTAAGCCTATTTTCACCATGTTATCCCCCTAGCAGATACACTCCCTGGTACTTTGGGGATCAACTATGAAGTTCTCTCTTTGACCTTTAAAGTTCTTCCTAATTTGGGCCCTTCCTACCTTTCCAGTATATATATATATATATATATATATATATATATATATATATATACTTTAATTCACCTCCGTACAAACTATGATCCGGCTACATGGGCCCACTTCTCACTCTTCTTCCATTACATTTCACCCTCCATTTCCATGCTCTTTCATTCTTATGACCCTTGCCTAGGATGCTCTCCCTCCCCTACCTGCCTCTTAGCTTTTTTGGCTTTCTTCAAAATTCTGATTGACCCTCCTTCTTCACAAGACCTTTCCTGATCTCCACAGGTGCCAATCTCTTCTCCTCTGAGATCATCCTACCACTTATAGGAAACTAGTTGATGCAGAGTACACTGTGCAGGAACTGGACTCAGGAAGACCTGAGTTCAAATTCAGCTTCAGATTCTCTCTAGTGTGAGCAGGGAAAGTCATTTAATCTTTTTCAGTCTCAGTTTCTTCATCCCCTTCTATAAGATCAAATGAGTTGATCCATATAAAGTGCTTTGCAAATTGTAAAGCATAATATAAATGCTAGCTATAATAATTATTATGTATCTCATATCTATCTAGTATATACTTGTTTCTTCATGTCCCTCTCTTGCTCTCTCTCCTCTCTGTCTCTCTCTCTTTTTCTTTCTCTGTCTCTGTGTATGTCTCTGTCTCTGTCTCTCTGTCTCTCTCCCTCCCTGCCGCTCTCTCTCTGTCTCTCTGTTTGTCTGTCTCTGTCTCTATCTCTCCTTTTCTCTGTCTCTCTGTCTCTCTTTCTCTGCCTCTGTGTCTGTCTCTCTCTCTGTCTCTGTTTCTGTCTGTCTTTGTCTCTGTGTCTGTCTCTCTGTCTCTCTCTTTCTCTCTCTCTGTCTGTCTCTGTCTCTGTCTTTCTGTCTGTCTGTCTGTCTGTCTCTCTCTGTCTCTCCCGTTCTCTTATGAGCACTTAGCAGAGTACACATAACAAATGCTTATTATAATAAGCAATATAACATGAGTAGCAGCTAGCTAGTGCAGTGGATAGAGCCCTGTCCCTGGAGTCAAGAGCACTTCCTGAGTTCAAGTCTGGCCTCTGACACTTACTAGCTGTGTGACCCTGGGCAAATTACTTAATCCTGTCTGCCTCAGTTTCCTCATTTGTAAACTGAGCTGGAGAAGGGAATGGCAAACCCTGCCAAGAAAAACCCAAATGGGATCACAAAGAGTAAGATGGGATTGAA
The DNA here is from genome assembly GCA_028646575.1 of Pseudocheirus occidentalis. Classification (NCBI taxonomy): domain Eukaryota; kingdom Metazoa; phylum Chordata; class Mammalia; order Diprotodontia; family Pseudocheiridae; genus Pseudocheirus; species Pseudocheirus occidentalis. The sequence continues at coordinate 186,360,895 of CM053597.1, forward strand.
CCATAATAAATAGAGCAAGTACTGACTGAGCGACCAGCCGACCTATGAGGTAAGGTAAGCAGGACTTATTATCCTTAATTTTGTTGTTGGTGGTGCCAAGTCCTTAATTTACAGGTGAGGGGATTGAAGTTCAGAAAGGCTAGATGATCTGATGAAGGTCACGGAGCTAAACTAAAGCCCAGGTTTCTTATACTTGATGGAGAGATGGAAATCAATGTTTTTGGTTGGTCATTTTCAAAACAGAAGAATGTAAAGAGGAAATAATGCAAGAACTATATTGCAAACTAAGAAGTTAGCAGGAATATCAACAGGGTTGTTCTTAGAATCAGGTATAAGGACATATCCATTCCTGGCTAACATCACTTAGCAGAACCAGAGTACTGCTGTAAATTCAGTGGATTCTGGGAAAGCATGAGCAAAATGACATTTCACATGCAGACCTTCCACTTCAGCATTTCTTGTTAACCAATGAAGCATGTAAAGAAAAATGTGACTCTCCAAATAAAACTACCTTCTCCAAATATAACTCACTTCTGTCATCTTAAGGTTTTTAACTGGACCTTTGAAGTGGAAAAAAAATTCTACCTCTTCCTTTCAGATTCCTTGAAACTGAAATTCTAAATCATGAACTTTTTCTCCTAAGTCTCACACAGAATAAGTACTTACAAATAACCTCTAACAGCATTTTGGAGGTATCTTTAAACACCTATTGTCCCCTAGGGCTCAAAAAGAATGCCTCTCCCCATCGTTTTTGTTATGTTTTTGGAATATGCATTTAGATCTCTGTTTCTTCTAACATATGTTTGGCTGTAAGAGCACAGAATCACAAAACCAGAGAATGTTTTACATAAGTGATTCTTGAACCCATCACATATTTTTGGCCTCTCCATCTGTTGCAAACACAATCCGCATTCATCACAGGGTCATCATGCCCAAAATTGATGTAGAAGGAACAAACATTTTCTAGAATCCTAAGATGTGCTGCAAAAAAAGTTGAGGTTCATGTGGGTTTGGTTTTATGGGGTTTTTTTGTTTTTTATAGAAAGCTAATTTTGCAGGAGTAAAAACATAATCTCTTTATTGGAAAATTTACCCAGAAACTGCCTCAAATGCCATAGTAAAATAAATTAAACTCTGCCATCAAATTGAACATGTAGGCCAGACGAGAATGTTTACAATTTTGCCAATAATCTTACAGTTCTTATATGTCCATTAAAAAAGATAGATCAGATTAATTCCAGCATAATGATTCCTCCTTATCATATTCACTTAATCAATAAATAATATTTTAGTTGAGTAGCAGGTTGTATAAAGGACCAGCTTTGGAATCAGGAAGGTATACGTTCAAACACTGTCTCTGACTAGCAGACAAATCACTCAGTGCCTCAGGTAGAGACAGACAGATAGACAGACATATGTGCTCTCACTGACCACTTCACATCTATTTGGTCTGAGAAGCCTGCAAACCCAATAGATTTGCAGATTAAAACAGTAGGTATCAGCAACCTTTCCCCTTAATTTGTCTGACCTTCAGTTTCTTTAACTGTGAAACTGGATTTATTAGTGTCACCTGATTCTGAATGCTAATGAATTCATTTGAGCTACACTGCTGAAGAAGCCCTTGTATCACTCACTGCATCTTCTCTAGAACACAGCTGTCTGTTAAAAGATTTCTTTGCTGACAGATTTCCTGCAACTGTTATCAAGAAACCATGATGACTATTCTGCATATGATGGGGGTGAAAGGAGCACTTATGTGTCACATCCTGAATATCCACATTTCTTGGCAGCCTTGTTGTCCGGTAGATGGAAAATTTTAAGAACAGCTGAAATCTGTTTCTTATCATATTTTCCAGAAAATGGTACAAGTAATCTTGTCATCTATTAGCTCCATCAATGCCGTGCTTCCATAATATTTCTCTTGAGATAAAGAGGTTGAAAGACAATCCCATTTCATTCTGACTAGGTCTTTTAACACAGCACCTACCCTTTAAATGTATATTACTGGAAATATTGAAAAATGTATTTGATATTCCTCTTCAATATGACTTAATTAAATTTTAATTAATAAAACATGACTATTTTTTTGGTTTAAATTTTGGCTCTGCCATTTACTAGCCTTGTTATAATAGGCAAGATATATAGCTCCTATATGCCTCAGCTTTTTTCATCTGTAAAATGGGGTTAAATAATTTACTAATTAATATACTAATAATACTATAAAATACTAATACTTGCATCTCAGACCTATTAAAGTTCTGAGGTTCAAGTGAAACCATACATATATGTGTATATACATATATTTGTGTGTACATATTATCCATATCTATATATCTATATTTTTCTATATAGCTCTGAATAGATACAGATAGATATAGATCTATATAGAAACATATCTCTCTCTATGGGGCGGTTAGGTGGTGCAGTGAGTAGAGCACCGGCCCTGGAGTCAGGAGGACCTGAGTTCAAATCTGGCCTCAGACACTTAACATACTTACTAGCCCTGTGACCTTGGGCAAGTCACTTAACCCCAATTGCCCTCCCCTCAAAAAAAAGGCAAAAAAAAAGAATTGGATAATGATGGTGATATAGATATACATATAGATATACATGATAGATACACATATCTATCACTATCTATATATAGGTATAGATACAGATATAGACATAGACATAAATATAGATGTGTAGCTAGGTGGCACAGTGGATAGAGCACCTGGAGTCAGGAAGACTGCTATTTATGAGTTTAAATATGGCCTCAGACACTTATTAGCTGTATGACCCTGGGCAGGTCACTTATCCCTGTTTGCCTCAGTTTCCTCATTTGTAAAACAAGCTGGAGAAGGAAATGGCAAACTACTCCAGTATCTCTGCCAAGAAAACCCCAAATGGGGGTTACAAAGAGATGGATACAGCTGAACAACAACAACAAAAATAGGGAGAAAGGGTGGGGGAAAGAGAGAGACAGTTCTGATGCCCAAATCAGACAATTCATATAAAGTACTTTATGAGCATAAAGTAGCATGTAAAGATCAACTATTATAGTCAGAAAATTAAAGAATGCCAAAAAAATCTGCAACCCTATAGCTAGAACAAGCTTTGGGGCTGTAGATTTTTTTGTTTTATTTTATTTTGTTTTGTTTTGTTGTCCTGTGTATTGACCCTTCCCCTTGTTATAAAAAATCAGGTAAGTCACCCATTATTTTTTGGCAAACCCCCAAGACATTCTGTTAGGAACAGAGACGAATGACATTCTTCTTTCTAGTAGAACATAATTTCCCTGAGGGTGAAGACTGTTTTTAATTCCCTTCCTGCTAATCATCTTGACTGTGTATCTCCACCGCCCAGCACTATACCTACATAGCAGGCACTTCATAAATGTTGGATTTATCTGGATTTTTTGCACAATATTTTTGATCTTGTACAAATGTCCCAACTTATGATGAAAAATCCTGTAAAGACTATGGGAGATGTAACTCTTTGTTTCTTGTAGGCAACTAGGTGGGACAGTGGATGCAGGGCTGGGCCTGGAGTCAGGAAGACTTATCCCAGTTCAGACATTTCCTAGCCTGGAAAGCCACTTAACATGTCTGCCTCAAATTTCACAACTGTAATGTCAGTATAATAACAGCACTCACCAACCAGAGTTGTTGTGGGACTCAAATGAAATAGTATTTGTAGAGTACTTAGCCCAAAGCCTAGCACATAATAGGTTCTTAAAAATGCATGTTTCCTTCCTTCCTTTTAGGTATAAATCACCACATGGCAAAAAACTGAAAATTAAGAGAATACCCATCAATTGGGGAATGGCTGAACAAATTGTGGTCTATGAATATAATGGAATCCTACTGTGCTATAAGAAATGGGGAGGAGATGGTCTTCATATTCACCTGGAGAGGCTTATACAAACTGATGCTAAGTGAAAAGAGCAGAACCAGGAAAAATTTATACACAGTCACAGACACATTGCATGTGGGACAACCAACTTTGATAAACTCGACTCTTCTCGGTAATGCATAGTTATCAGACAACTCTATGAGTCTCAGGATGGAAGGAGATTCTACATTCAGAGAAAGATCTAGAAAGAACAGAGTTTAAATGGAGACTGAAGCAGCCTACATGCTATTGTTCTTTTCCATGTTTGGTTCTCTTTCTTTTTTCCCATTGCTCACTTCCATTGGTTACAACTCTTCTATACAACCAGACTAATGTCCAATTTGAAAATATTTGCAGATCCAATACTTGATTGCATGCCACCATGGGGGGCGGGGGAGAGGAAGGGGAGAAAATTTGAACTTGGAGAGACTATGGAACTGAATCTTGTAAACTAAAAGTAAATAAACAAATCAAATTTTAACAAATAAAATAAATAAATAAAAATATTTTTAAAATAAATAAGTTACCACATGGTCCACTTTGCAAGAGGCAGGGGCGTGGGGGTGGAGAATGTGTTCGCTGCAGTCTTCTGGCCATATTCCAAGTGGGGTGATGGTAATTTCCCTACCTGAATCTCACAGCATCCATGAGTTTCACTACGGCTATTCCACTTCTTGCTAAGAATGGTTTGTATCTGATGTGTTGTGTTAAAATCACTGTTGAATCTTATTCATGAGTTGATCTAATCCATTAGAGCAAAGTGAATCCTCAATGCATAGAAACCTGAGATTAAAAGGTCTCCTACACAGACATCAAAAAATGGTACACTTTAAAAAAAACTGTTCCCAATTAAGTCTCATTTGCCTTCATTTATTTATGAGGTTCCAATATACCACCACCACCTAAGCTATTGATCTCAAAAAGCTTCTGAAGAGCTTCTAAAGTCCTTCTAGCTTTAAGGAATATCATATAAGACACACCAATCACTAGAACAGACAACATAAACAGAAGGACATACCTTGTGAGATCTGTTGCATAAATAAAGAAGATCTCTCAGCATTATCTGAGCACTTTTATTCAGTTTGAGCACTTTTTATAAGTGTGCCACTGTTTTTACAGAAACTTGTGGTTTCTGCCTGAATTCAGGGAGGGTTAAGGAGAAAATGAGTACAATCGAAAGTAGTTCTTCAGAAAAAAATGTCATTGGGGGATGGGGGAGGATATAAGAGAGAACAGATGGGGTGAAGGGGCATTCAGTAGACTCGCTATTTTGGGGTGGTCGGTAGGAGAGAGACGGGGAGAAAATATGTAACTGAAAATCTTGTGGAAATAAATGTTGAAAACTAAAAATAAATAAATAAATTGGAAAAAAAAGGTCATTGGAGTCCAAATTATGGGAGAATGATCCAGTTCTTTCTTTTACTTTCTGGTAATGCCCAGTGCCAGTTTCCATGCCTCAGTTCTGCAGGGGTGGGGAACCTGTGACCTCGAGGATTTGTTCTGTGAAGTTTGGATTCAGTCAAAGGGCTGCACTTGAGGACCTAGAGAGCCACATGTGGCCTTGACTTCGCAGGTTCCCCAGTCCTGTATTACATCAACTGTTTGACCTATTTTTGGTTGTTGTTTATTGACCAAATAGTTTGTTTTTAATAATTAATTAAATAATAATGAACTAAATAGTTTATTCATTGTTCCATCTTCCCTTTCATCATTAATGTTCATATGTTGATGCCACCACCCAACTAGACAGACAGACAGATAGATAGGTAGATAGATAGATAGATAGATAGATAGATAGATAGATAGATAGATAGGTAGATAGATAGATAGATAGATAGACGGATGGATGGATGGATGGATGGATGGATGGAAGTACGGATGGACAGACGGACGGACAGACAGATAGAAAAAGCTTTAGATATCTATACAAACATACATACACTCAGATGTATACACATGTAGATGCATATTTCTATACATATCCATATGGACACACGTGTGTGTATTTATATAGATATATATGATATACTCCCTCACCAAACTCAGCCCTTTGTATTACAGATTAATATAACCCCTAATCATGGTGCTGAAGCAGTATGATAGACTGAAAAGACCTGGGTTCAGTCCTAAGCCCATCATTTATTATTTGTGTAACCTTGGGCAAGGACCTCAGTTTTCTCGTCTATAAAAGGAAGGGGCTGGAACAACTGACTACTGAAGTCTCTTCCAGCTCTATATCAGGAAATCTTCAGTGCTCATAAGTCAAAATTGACATGGTGGTGACATTTTATTTATTTATTTTTCTAAAATAAGTCCATTCAAAATGGTAAATCACTCTGAACTTCAGTTGGTGGCAATGGGTAAGAGAAAGGAACATTTCTTTTAGCTCTACATGCTAACTGAATGCTTTTGAAATGTCACAAATTGCAATGGTGTGATGAAATATAGAACACTCATTTATTAAAACATAGAAATTATATATTATTTTCTTATTTTCAATAACTAGAAATCATGAACCTTAAACAGGGAGGAGGCATAAGTCTTTTCACTACCAGATGCACATACCAGAATTTTTACTCTGAAAGGGGGTGTTTGTTATTTTGTGTGTAATCATCAAACTGAGAATGACAGATGGGGATTGATCATGTATTCCATGGCCTAATGACTGCTTTAAAACAAATAAAATAGAATTTGTATTTGTTGAATTTTGATAAGCAAATAAGGTTAAATGGACTTTGTGATTCAGTTTATACCCTCAAATGAGAAAGCGTAGAGAAAAGGAAACACAATGTCTAAAAGGAAAGTTCAGTGGATAGGACAGTTGGACCCACATGGGACTTTTGGACAAGGAAATGCCTTGACAAAAGTTTTTGAAAGACTGTGTTGTAGGTAAAGCTGAATGGGAATAGTCAGAAGGTGATTGGCATGTACAAGGGGCCTGTGGTCCCATGTTACTATCCTCCAGGGCCTATTGGATTCCATAGCTTTGCAACCTGAAGCTTAGGCTAAGATTAGGCCAAAGTACTCTAACAGTAATAAAACAGTGTTTTCTTGAAGACCTGATCATTTCTTGAATATGTTTATTGCTATCCGAGGTGACACTTAATCTGGAGATGAGGATATGGTTCTCTTAAATGTATTTTTCAATTGTTTTAAAAGGAACAACAGAAAGACAGACCAAAAATTTCTACACCTAGGTCCACAGAGGCTCTCTGTACACATGTAGATGTTCAAGTAGTCTATTACTAATTAGTATAGTATAATATATAGTATAGCATAATATAATATAGTATAATATAGCATATAATAGTGGAGCATATAATAGCCTCCATAGAATATTAAGCAAACTCTGTACTTAAAATAACTGTTTAGATGTATAAAGGGTTGGGTCTTGGTTATCTGCTTCTTGAGCCTCATAAATTAAGAGGCTTTTATTCTTTCCTGAAGCAAACCAAATAGGGGACCTTGACCAGAAGCATGCTGGGATCTTAACGGTGTTGGAATTCAAACATTTACAATAATAACATTACTCTTTGCCTCTATTTTCACTAGGGCCAAGTAATTCCACGAATTTGTGGGAGTACTGAAAATGCACTTTCCACCTGTCCTTTAGCCATTGCTCAGAGATCTCTCAATCCAAATCAATTAGCCTGGTAAAGGCAGTTTTTATTGCACAATGCCATCTGTCTCATAGTTTTTTTTTTATTTTTTTTGGTTTTTTTTTTGGAAGGGCAGTTGGGGTTAAGTGACTTGCCCAAGGTCACATGGCTAGTTTTGGGGTTAAGTGTCTGAGGCTGTATTTGAACTCAGATCCTTCTGACTTCAGGGCCAGTGCTCTATTCACTGTGCCACCTAGCTGCCCCCTCATAGTAGTTTTGATAAAAAATAGACAATAAGTTGTAGGATCACATTATATTTAATTCAATTCAAAAATCAGAAGGATGGGAAGCATTTGAGATGTATTTCTGAGGAAGACTCACAAGGTAGATGTGGGAGGGCAAAGACAGGGATAAAATCAAAAGAAATGCAAAGTTTGTTTGTAACCTAGGAGATGGAGAGACTAGAGGTGCCATCAAGGAAATAGAGAAGGAAATGGTGTCATTAGGGAAATTGAGGAGGTCAGATTTGGGGCAAATAGGATGATTTCAATTTCCCACTTACATTCAAAATACTATTTAGACATTTAAGTGGAATGGTCAAGTGGTGTTTGGATATTTGGGTCCAGATCAAAAGATTAAGGACTAATGGTATAAATTTGGAGGCCATCTTCATAGAAGTGATAGTTGGAACTGTGGTAACTTATGCACTGAGAGGTCACTCCTTGATCACAACCTTAGTACAAGCACCAAGACCTATGTGAAGCCTTTTTAGATGTTTCTGCTAGAAACAGAATAATACATACTTAGGGTTAGACAGGATTTTGTAATCATTTTGTATAATCCCCTAATAGAAGCATGTATTTCTTCTATAATATCTTAAATTATTTGTTATACAGTCTGTATTTGAACCTCTCCAGTAGGAAGAAACTCAGTTCTCTACATTTTTCAAACAGCTTTTCCTTACATTAAGCCAACATTTACCTCCCTAAACTATCCATCAGAACTTGACCCTTTCCATCAGACTCTCACGGAACTTTATACATCATTTATAAAATTATCATATTCTAAGTGGTATTTTAGTGATTTATGTGCATTTCCTCTACAAGATCCTGTAGGACAGGGACAATTTCCCACCTATCTGAATATCTCCCTCAAAGACTAGTACAGTGGATTGTACCTCATAGGGGTTCAAACCATATTAACAGGATTACATTTAGTGAATTGACATCCCTTCAATGCCACAGACATGACACAACTATTCATTCCAGAAAAGGCAGTCGTGATAGAGGAGTAACTGATGATTATAATCCTAATCGAAATAGTGAGTGTTAATTTTCCTTTTAATCAAAGTAATCCTACAACAAGCTGTTATTGGTTATAAAACTTGATTAAGTAATTATTAATATACAATCTCAATTCATCCAACCAGACAGGTTTATAATTAGAAAAAATGGAGGAGGGAATATGTAACCAAGGAAAAGAGCATATGTGTATAATCATGCAGGAGTGGAAGCAGGAGTTCTGGAAAGTTAGTCCAAGAAAATATAGGATACTACAGCAAGTCGTTTTTATATGACATACCAAAAAGCACATCGGAATCTCTAGGATTCTGTTAAGTAGAGGAATTCAAAACAAGACAAGGCACCTGCAGGAACTAGGAATGCATACCAGAGAAGGCTGTAAAAATGAGGATTTCACAGAGAGAAGGATTTAAAGATCCCACAATGAACTAAATGGCACTAACATTATATTCATAGTCTTCCCCCCACCCCCACATAATCTGCTAGAGCAACACAATCTCCATGTAAGCTTCTTGAGGACAAGGCTATCTTGTTTTTGTATCCCTAGAAACTAACACAGTGCCTTGTACATAATAAATGTGTAATAAATTTTGATTGAATTCACTTCAGTAGGAAGAATGTTCCAAAGGCATCTATCTAGTCCAAACTCCTCTTTCTACCGATGAGGAGACTTGGGTCCAGAAAGACTGCATGCCTTGCTTAAAGACACATGCCTGTTTTCTACTGAAAATTAAATTGGAGGTATTCATGGGTCAAGAAGTGGAAGTGACTTCAGAAGTCACATTATCCAACAATCTCATTTTATACATGAAAAAATTGAAAACCATGGAGGTTGAATGATTTTTTTCCCCAAGGTCACTGAGGTAGAAAGTAGATTTGGATTTAGTTTGTTTGATTTCAGAACTGGTGATCTTTCCATGGGGCCATGCTTCCTAACCCAATGACCTATGTTACCTATGAGAACTAATGTCAGTAGGCATATATGGAATTGTGATATTAGATAAATCAGCTGATCATTCTGAATCGCTGAAACCCAAACTGCTGTTGGACACAAAAGTCTAACTTTTCAATGTTATTCTTTTTTTGAGGGGGGGAGGCAAGGCAATTGGGGTTAAGTGATTTGCCCAAGGTCACATAGCTAGTAGGTATGTCAAGTGTCTGAGGCCAGATTTGAACTCAGGTCCTCCTAACTCTAGGGCCGGTGCTCTATTCACTGCACCACCTAACTGCCCCCAGTGTTGTTCTTGTTGATGTGATATGGAAGTGAATTCCATTTTAATTGAACAGTGTAGTATCCTGGTTAGGTGCATAAAATGTTGGACTAGGCCAGAAATCATTAGAGGAACTTAGACACTGTCTGGCTTAAATGATCACATTAAAAATGAACACTTTCCATATGTCCTTAGAAGAGTTTACAACTTTTAAGTGTTATAATCAACTGCTACATCCATAAAGGCTTAGTTCCAGTAGAGAAAAGAAGAGAATTTCCCTATCTGAAGGATGGTAATCAAGAATTAAACAAAGCACAGAAAAGCCATTGAATGTGGTACAGGTGTTTTGAATGGATCAGTGATATTGAAACCCTACAGCCTAGACTGGGAGTTGCCGCAAGCTCATGAGTTTTCCTCCCTTATATGGTTTCTTGCCAGGTTACCCTAAACATATGTCAATTCTTTATCATGGTTTTTAGTGCATTAATGGAAGAACTTATCTGAGCTTATATATGCAATATGATGTATTTTATTATTTATGTTTTTAACAGATAGGCATTTATAACATTTGTTTATTATTAAGCATATTACTAGTATAATAGAAATGTTTACAATCTAAATTACATTATTATGCAAATTAAGATCAAAATGCATCATCATTGCCAGTGGTTGATAGATAGAAAACATTGGATAGGGCTTTAAGAGCTAGAAAATGGAGTAGGGAGAATATTTTCTTCTCAATAGGGCCTTGAGTGAGTTATGCAAACAGATATAAATCTGTGGTGGTGGCTGATTTCTGGGAACTTAGATTCAAAGCATGAGCAGGTTGGAGGGGTGAACCAAACCCTGGAGAGAAGTGCAGCATCTCATACACCTAAGTAGGAGGTAGCACTCACACAGAGGTCAGAAGAAGCAATACAAGGATACTCTCAAGGTCTCTCTGAAGAACTTTGGTACCAGTTGTAAGATATGGGAGGCACTGGCGCAGGACTTCCCAGCATGGGGCAGCGAATAGAGCACAGACCTTCGTGTCAGGAAGACCTAGATTCAAATTCAAATCCATACACTTAATAGCTGTGTGACCCTGGGAAAGTCACTTACTCCTGAGTGCCTCCCTATATGTGTATACATATATACATACACATACATACATACACACACACACATATATATATGTGTGTGTGTATATACATTGTGGGGACTCTGGAATGGCCCACAGCACATTTTACTTTGTATTATCAGTGTAGCGGTTTCATTATACAACAACAGATCCTGAACTTGCCTAGAGAGACATCTGAAACGCTGGAATGTCTATGTGGGAGAGGTACGTTTTAAACCCATGTCTTTCTGAATCCAGACTGGATCTCTGCTCCCTCTACTCACCACATTCTTCTACTCACTATCCAGGAAATATATGATCAGAAATGATGAAGTGGGCTGGCCGTACCACAAGAGTGAGGGATATCAGATCCCAGGCACTGGTACCTATATAATTTTTTTTTAATCCAGAAAAGGTCATTAGTATGTTTGGTTGATCTTTCCAGGAAGACAGCAATAAGAATCACACTGGCTGAGAAACATTGGATGATTTGTGATGTGCATCATCAGATCAAGTATTCCTGTCAACAAGATCCTAACTCTCTGTATCAAAGACTATATTGTCAGAGTTACTTTCTAGTTCTTTATTTTATATTTGTTGTTTTTCTTTCTTTTAAACAGCCTCTGTGTTTGTTTCTATCATTCATCTGGAATTCACTATGGCATATGGTGTGATATGTGGATCCAAAATTCACTTCCCACCGTACTGCTAAACAGGTTTCCTGAGTACATTTGCTAAATAAAATTTTAAAAAATCCTTCCCTACTTTTTGTTCTTTACAACTTTAGCAAACATCCCTCTCCCGCATATATTTGGTTAGATGTCTGGTATCTGTTCTGTTTCATTGGTTCTGTGATCTCAGCCCTCTCCCCCAGAAGCTCACCTAACACCTGCCCTGCCGGCTTTCATCGGTACGCTATCACCACCCCCAGTAGCCTGCCTCCTCTTTCTCAGTACAACCCCAGCTGTGAAAAGATCACTGCTACCTTCTGGTAGCATTTCCCATTCAGAGCCAAGGTTACCAAGGCAAGAGAATTAAATGTATGCTATGCTTCACTGCCTGGGGCAGCCCATGGAGCTGCCCTTTCTCTTTAGAAGACAGCACTGTTGAGGTCTGGTTTAACATGTTAAATTTACTACATCAAAAAGATTCATACTTCAGTATAATTATTTGGGAAAGCAATTTAGAATTATGCAAATAAAGTGACTAAAATGTCTATATACTTTGACCTAGAGCTTCAGCCAGTAGGCACCTACTCCAAGGAGGTCAATTATAAGAAAAAAAAACCCTCATATATGTTAAAATATTTATAGCAGCACTTTTTGTGATAAGAAAGAACCAGAAACAAAGTAGGGAACCTCTCATTGGAAATGGCTAAACATGCTGCAATATATTAATATAATAGGATATTTTGGTGGTATAAGAAATGATGGATATGGTGACTATAGAGAAGCATTGAAAGACTCAAAGTGAAGGAAGAGGAGGCAGAAAAACAAGATGCATGTTGACTACAACGGTGTAAATTGAAAGTTTACAACAATAACACAATAAATGAACATGAATGGGACAGAATTACAAAAACAAGCATGGTCTGAGGAAGGGATCAAAGCAGACACCTTTCCCTAATTCTTTGCGGAGGCAAGAGGTCCAAGCATATGGAATTTTACACAAATTGTTAAACTTTTTAAATGAATTGATCGGTTTGCTCATTTCTTTTTCTCAAAAATAAATTTTTGTCATAAATCATGGCTGTTGACTGGGAGGTTAAGAGGGAGAGAAACTTGGGAAAATTTAGGCAATGCAAAATCAAAGATATTAATAAATTATTATTTTTTTAAAATATAGATTCACACTAGAGTTATGTGTATTATAAGAACATAACCCTTTTACCATGTTCCTGTGGCCTGATGACAAGCCAGCAAGTGAGACAGTCGGGCTAAGGTATGATCCTGGCCTGTAATCTTTGTCCATGTAGTAGATTCTGAATTGGAAAGCCCCCCCAAAGATCATCTAGTGCAGTTCCTTACTGGAATCTCCCCAATGACATCCCCGAGAGAGGGTCATCTGATCTTAGCCTGAACACTTTGAAATAATAGAGAATTTGTTACCTTTTGAGACAGCTCATTCCTTTTGGAGGCAACTCTGATTATTAGAAAGGTCTTTCTTATATTAAGCTGAAATCAATTTGCCAATAATTTCTGCCCATTTGTCTTCATTTGTCTTTATAATGCCAAGTGGAATGACCATAATTCCTCTTCCACATAATGGCATTTCAAAGGCCTTAAGACCACTATCAGAGGATCATGGGAGCATTGATGTAGAGCCTACAGGGCCATCTAGTTAGAAATGTAACTATAATTCCTCATCCAAAAAAGTATCACAATCTGGGGTAAGTGGCACTTCCATTGGTTGAGAGGTAGAGATATGGAAGCTTCAAAATACCCACTCAAGGGGGCAGGAAAACTAACCATAACCTACCATCTGGTAACTTCCTATTTGAACTGCTTTTTCTTTCGATATATGTTCAAAGATCCATTGTTCTTATACTATTAGATGATTATTAGTCAATCTGACTCATTGGAATAATGCCCCAGTCACCCCACAATAGTTACAGCTCTGTGTCTTCCTCCATTAGATCTTTTACTTAGGATAAACATCCCCCATGCTTTTGACCAGTCTTTATATGAGATAGTTTCAAGGTTTCTCACCATTCTGGTTGGCTTGCTTTATCAATCGATCAATAAACATTCATCTAATGTCTATTGTGTGCCAGGCATTAAGCGCCAGATACACTCTATTCATCCTTTTTTGCTTTGATAGATGGAACACTCAAGTCTTAAAGGTACTACGGACTCAAGTAGTTCCAGTGAATGTCATAGGCAAAGAAAGGTCACAGCAATGCAAATAAAATATTTATAGAAAAAAAAAGTAGTGACACGAATTGCTCATGGCTTATAGATTTATTTTGGCTTAAAGCAGCAATTGTTAGACTTTTGGTCTCAGAATCCCTTTATACTCTTTTTAAAAAATCATTGAGGATTTCCCCACCCCACCCCCAAAAAAAGTACATTTGTTTATGTGGGTTATTTCTATCAAGTTAGCTATTTTAGAAATTAAAATGCCTTTAGTATTATTATACACAAAGTTTTGACTACATAGACCTCCTAGAAGGTTCTTAGAGACCCCAATAGTTCCCTAGACTACACTTAGAGAACCTCTGGCTTCAATGAAAGTATAAAAGAGAATCTTTTTACATTTTATCCAACTTAATTGAAGCGCATGCCTCCCAGCAGGGAGTATAGCCGAAAATCAAATAAGTATGTTTTTAATCAAGAAAAATTAACTAACTTACCAAAGGGAAAAATTATCAGGTTCAAAGTAACTTGTGACTTTTGTGTGTCTCAAATCAAAGAGTAGGTGTTTTTTCTCCTAATATCTTTTTGATCTCCTAGTTTCATCCTCATCTGAGAGAGTCAAACTCATGAAAGAATTATAATCCTAATAGTTATGAGACACAGAAAAATATTGAAAGGAGAAACATGTAAAATATCATGGATTTGAGTTTATAGGAAAAATTGTGGATCTAAAAAATAATCCAAGAAACCTACTGTGGAAGCATATGACTTCTTCAATTATATTATAATATATTAAGAAACAATTTTATGACAAGTAGTATACTTGACTGAAGTCTAGTCTTCGCTAAAAAAAAAAAGATAATCAATTTCAGGGATAGAGCAAGATTCCCTGAACTTAAAAACTTAGTCTCTTTAATGATGATCCAACTAAGATTGAAAGCTTCTTTAATTCAAGAAGGGTTATCTCTTGTGTTCACCTTTGAGGAGATTAAAACAGCAATATCTAAAGAAGAATTCATATAGACCAGTTGAGGCAGCAGCAGGACAATGTGAATACCCACATACTCCAAGGTCACTTTTCTCACTTTCTCCTCTTCCAAACCTCTAGGTGCCTTCCTCTCCATCTACTCCCATTGTTGCACACTTGGTCTCAGTATAACAGGGACATTCAAACAAACAAACAAACAAAAACACAATAGATTGCAAGCTATATTCAGAACAAAGGAGATAGCTTCTGCTATCTTTTTCACCCAAGAAGTCCTGATATTATGGTATATTTGAAGATATGTTTATTTCACAATTAACAAGTGATAAGAGGACTCTTTCTGAAATTTTTGCCCGAGGGCACAGATTTCTCTATCAGTACAAAAAAAAAGCCTCTGAAAAGGCAATAAAATATTTTATTTTATGACAAGTAAGACTTGAAATTGCAGCTATTCCAAAGAGAAAAAGAAATGTAGATGGTATTGCCTGTGATAATCAAATTTGTGTCACAAAGATGAGAATTCTACATTACAAAGTAGATTCTATTAAACCAGAGATATGACAAAAGTTGATTCTCTTAGCTGAAAAAGAAAAGGAACAAAACTGGGGAGATCCAAAGGCTAAGTGACAATTTAACTAAAATTACAGTATTCAAAACAGAATCAAAAGTGCAAAGGCTGATATTGTCACAATAACGTGGAAAATTGACAACTGTACCATATCCATGGGGATATGATAAGCTGAGACCCTTGGGAAAGTAAATTACCAAGAGTATTCAGTACTTAAAAGCCTTGAAGTGTTGAAAAGTATTGAATAATATAAATATTAAATAAGAATGTCAGATCAAGAAAATGAGAGGAGATATGAGGGCTTAGACCTTAGTAATAGGGGACATGTTACCAGACTAAACTAAACAGCCCATAACTATTGCTGGCTTCTCACAATCCATCACTGACCTATGTGAATCAGATCTTCATGGTCACCTTGGAATCTTTCTCAAAGCATGTGATCATCCCACACAGTCCTAAGCCACCCACTTTCTAGTCATCTTTTCCGGTGGTGAGGCCTATAGTATTCAGAGATACTCAAGGCTGTCCACAGACAGATTTGATAAAGTTGTGCCAACTTGCAATTCAACAGTCTCATTTACCAATGATACAGCAAGAGATTCAGTCCAAGTTTGAATGAATTTTGTAAGATGTTTTCTTGTGAATTCACCATACCAAATGACAAATTTGGGCAAAATCACTGAGATTTTTCAGATGTCTTAACTTGCCATTATTTCCAAATTCATGTCCAAGGGTAGAAAAAATGGAAAATTTGGTGGTATCCCAAATAGAACTCATTGTCTTTCTCCCCAAATCATCCCTTTTCCAAACTTTCCTATTACCCCTGAGGGAAGTCCTTCCAATGATTTATGGATTGGCCTTCCAAAGCTGATATACACTAGAGTTTAAGATTTAGTTATATATCTTTTTCAACAGACCTGGAAAGTGACATTTATTGGGAGGGGATTGTGTTCAAGTGGTCTTCTCTGAACTAGTCAGCAAGGAAGGGAAAATGGGATTATTATCACCTGAAGGAGGTTGGTCAGTTGGAAAGAGGCAGGGAAGAGGAAAAAGAGGGAGGGGGGTAATGAAACTGAATAAGTTTCCCCTTTGCTTTGTTCTGGGGACTGGAGTCTAAAGGGAGGGAGCAAATATGCTCTGATTTGCAGCTCCATCTTCTTCCCATTTCTCAGTTAACTTCTGAGCTATTAATTACTTCCCTCACTGTAGTAGGCCAAGACTTTCTGGGGTCTTGACCACACTAGCTCCCCAGTTCTACAAGGTCATTAGGCAGATATGCAAGGAGAGTATAATCTTGTTGGGTGGATGCTCTCATTGGTTTCGTGAATATCTAAACAAAGTACTGAAAGTTAATTTGCAAGTCTTGATTGGGACTCCCAGTTTGTTTGTGCCTCCAGAGATGGTTCTAGGATAAAGATCTTAATGAGTGATTAGCCTTGTGCTGGGGTAGGGGAAAGGCGAGACCCAAGTCACATTCATCCCTGAAATAAGGAATATAAGCTCTATGATTTTCTTTTATCCTTGTATTAGTATGGAATAGCTCTGCAATAAACAGACTATGAAATACATCCCCATCTCTCTGTCTCTTTCCTTTATTCAGTTGGAAGCTTTCTCTCACTTTCTCTTTATTTTACTCAGCTGGAAGCTAGGCTCAGACTGTGCTGGCCACAGCACCTCACTTCCTTGGACTCTGCTAAAGGAGTATATGTGTGTGTGTGTGTGTGTGTGTGTATGTATATACATGTACACACACTAAATTTTTGTATTCTCTGAATTTTACTGTCTCTCCAATAAAGTTTACTCTCCAGTAACTTTGTCTCCTGAGACAAAGTTATAGTCACCTCCAGGCTAATTATATCTTTGCACCAGAAGCATGGTGGCATAGTAGATAGAGTGCCAAGGTTAGGTTTAGATCCTGACTTTATGGTATTAGCTGAGTGAGCCTGGCCAAGTCTTTTGACCCCTTTGAATCTTACTTTCCTCATATGTAATTTAAGGATAATAATACCCATATCACCTACTTCCTAGGATTATATGTGTGTGCCCTCGCGCTCATGAAAGACTCAACCTAGAGAATTCAAATCCTTAATCCAACATTATGGAAATTACAACTGGCTTATATCATTCAACATAATGGAAACTATTTTTTGATCACCAGAGGTAAATTTTCAGCATCCCTTTTAAGAAACAGCTCATTAAAAAAGAATCCTCCAGGTTATAAATCTTTTTGTGTCCTGGACCTTTTTGGCAATCTGTTGCTGGCTAGGGACCTCTTTTCAGAATAGTGTGGTTGGTTGTTTTTTTTTTTTAAATTCATAGTAACTGTATTATAATAATTGTATTTCAATCTAATTAATTTTACAAACCTATAGATTTTATATTGACTAAACTATAGTCATTAAAATGTTAAAAGAGAAGAACAAGTTTGGAGATCTTAGGTTAAGAGAATCTCAGCTATAAGGAAAGGACAATTCTGGACCAGGTCTGTTAGAAAATGCCTTAATGATCCTCCAAGTAGCCTCCACATTTGTCAGGTGAAAGGTAAAAAGTGAGGTCTCTTAGTAAACTCAATGGCCATTGTTAATGATTAAACACAACATAATCAGGTCTGACATTGTGAGGTTTTCTGTATTGATAACGAAAGTAGTTGATAGTAGTATTGATAACGAAGATCACTTCCTAATAAAAGTTCATTGTTACCTAACTCATCCTGATTTTTCTACTTAACAGCACACTAATTCACACACACACACCTTTCACAAAACGAATGTTATAAAAACAGAGGTGTTTGCAAAGTTCTTTGAGATCTGTGAGTAAAATGTGTTAATAATCCTTACTTCACATGCATATCCTTACAAACCTTGTGAAAACTGCTCAAACAAATCTATAGAGAAGAGAATTACTTGTAAAGAAGATCTGAAACAAGCCTCCAGATGATGCCTGAATGGATATTAGAACTGAGCCCCCTTCTGATTCTCCATGCTAATCTGGTGGAAGGATAACACAGATAAAGGAAAGAGACACTCAATCCAAAATCTCACTTTAGCCACTGGCTTCGACCTTAACATTTAGGAGAGCTGCTAATAAGCCACAGAATTGATTTATTTCTTTCTCCCTCTACCTACTAGACCTCTAGAGATGCTAAATGATTAGTGAAATAGCAATAGGGCAGACATCAGGAGAGAAAGGTAAAAGAGATCGCTAATCCACAAACTGGAAAATGCTTCCCTGGGTAACTGAGGGTTGGTTGTACATGAATAAAGAGAATTATTTAAGTCTCATGAGACTGTGGTCTGAAAGAGAAAGGGAATAGTTTAGACTAACAATTTGGAGAAAATTGGACTGTGAGCTACTCAAGGAAGAGATAAAGGAACAGAAAAATAAATAGAGGCAATTTAAGACAGGAACCCGAACTGGAGTAAATGACCCTCAAAAGAACAGATCAAACTGGATGATGAAAGAGATCATTTTGGTTAACTCCTACTATTTATACTTCAAATCTCAACAGGCTATACCCCACTGGTGATGTGGGTCTATCAAAGTAGGTGCCTCTTTAGTTAAATTTTTTGTGCCACTGTAGCTTGGAAAAGAGTGGCAGTTATTGCTTATGAACTGATATATGGATTCAGAGAAAATGATGATAGGTGATGTCCTATGACAAATTCATAAACTATCTTGGAATTGGGGGTGGATCAAAGGCTTTCTTCCTTTTTTCCTTCCCTCCTTCCTTCTTTCCTTCCTTCCTTCCTTTCTTTTTCTTTCTTTCTTTCTCTCTTTCTTTTCTTTTTTCTTTCTTTCCCTTCCTTCCTTTCTTTCTCTTCCTTCCTTCCTTTCTTTTTCTTCCTTCCTTCCTTCCTTCCTTCCTTCCTCCCTCCCTCCCTCCCCCTCTCTCTCTCTTCCCCCCTCTTTCTCTCTCTCTCACTCTCTTTCTCTCTCTCTCTCAGTTAATTACCATAAGCCTACATCCAAATAAGGGCAGTCTTAAATAGAGAATAGCCAGACAACTTCAAAGCCAAGAAAATCAGGGTTCAAACTCTATTTCTGAAACATTCTGTGTGATGCTGGTCAAATCATTTCATATGTAAGTGCCCCAGGCAACCCACTAAGATTCTCATTTGCAGAGCAGATGCTGATTTGTCTTTCTCTATAAAAAAACATAAGTCCTTGTCCCCAAACATGTTTTCTTCCATTTCCTAATTACTAGACTAAACACTCTGTGAAGATGCAGATTGAGCCTTACATATAAATCTTTGAATCTCTCCCATCATCTCCCAGGTAACTTAATCAATATGGTGTTGCTCTTGTTTTTAGCTGTGTTGAAGTGAAGTGAATGGTAGATTCATTCATGTCATAAGGGGTGTGCTTGGAATAGATGCTCATTGGTTTCCACACGAAAAGGGGCTGTGTCAAATGAGCAGTGCCAATTTTTTTTTATCTAACAGTGCTGTAGATATGAAATAAATAATTAAGGAAAGACATTACATGAAAAATGGACATGATGTTATATAAAATTCCACTTTACAATAAGATCTTCTCATTAGTCACCACGATTCACTACAATATCTGGCTATAAATCACTAAATCAGAAATCTGGGGTGGAGGGTGGGGGTAGGATGGAAAGATGGAAAGAAGCATCAGAATAAGGGCTACACATGTGATTTAACTGATGTAATCCACAATTTCCTCCCAGGTGAGGACAGGCTTATTAATGCAGATTAGCAATTTCATTTACTCAGAGGGTTGTCAAGGAAATTCAGAAAAGTGACTTGTCCAGGGCCAAAAAAAACCAAGTATGTGTCAGACGTTGGATCTGAACCCACATCTTTCTAATTTTGAGACTGGCTTTATATTTGCTATGACATAAAAAATATCAGAAGACAGCACTTCAAAACCCAGCCTACCCGGGGCGGCTATGTGGGGAAGTGAATAGAGCACCAACCCTGGAGTCAGGAGGACCTGAGTTCAAATCTGGTCTCAGACACTTAACACACACACATACACACACACACACACACAAACTGACCTTGGACAAGTGACTTAACCCCAATTGTTCTGAATTCCCCCCTCTAAAAAGCAATAATAATAATAATAATAAGATAGTTTTCACTTCAATCTCCTTTCTACTCACAAAACCATTACCCTAATTCAGACCCTCATGCCCCTAACCAGGAGTGTTGGAAGAGCTTTCTCTCTGGTTTCTTTACCTTAAGTCTCTCCCCATTGCAATGCCTCATCCAGCCACTACAACAATTTTTCTCAAGTCTAGATATTCATCACATCACTCCCTTCCTCAGTAAACTATGGTGGCTCCCTATTACTGCCAGGCTCAAATATAGGTTTCTGACATTTAAAGCCCTTCACAGTTTCTTTCTGTGTTTCCAGTTTTCATACACATTACTCCAGGAGTGGAGAGCCTAGGGCCTCGAGGACACACATGGCCCTCTAGGTCCTCAAGGGCAGCTCTTTGATGGAATCTTCGTAATTCTCCTTCCTCATCACTACCTCTTGAAAATCCTGGTTTCCTTCAGATTAACCACAAATGTCACCTCCTCCATGAAGCTTTTCCAGGGCTCTCCATTTACTCAGGTTCTTCCTTCCCAAGCTAATATTCATTTTGTATATGTCCGAGATATGCTTATATTTCTACCTGTTGTGTTTCCTTTAATCAATGTAATCATAGGTCTCATACCTATCCTAATAAAGAAGAATCTTACTTTGGTCCTTTGTAGATTCAAAGAATCACTTTTTCCATTCCCTCAGATCTTAGTGAAAAGAAAGATTTATTTGGAGGCATGGGAAGAGGAAGACAAGAGGAAGGGACATAGGTTTTCCCCTAATCAGTATTCCTGTTCTGTTAAGTTTAAAAAATAGAAGAGGAGAGAAAAGAAGAGGTGAAAAGGGAAGGGGAGGAAGAGACTATCTCATCATCTATACTTATTAACTAGGAAGCAATGGAGTCTCATTAAGGGGAAACATGAGCAGCAAATTATTAAAAATTATTCTTCTGCAAAAAAATAGAACTTAAGAAAAGAGAAGAGATGCTAAAGAAGACAGAGCTCTAAAAAAGAAAGAAAAGCCTAAAAATAACTGAGTTATTAATAATTTATAAGTCATTTAACAAAGAGAAGAGGAAAAGGGAGGGGAAGAGAGGAGAGGAGAGGAAATGGGAGAAGAGAGGAGAGGAGAAGGAAGTAGAGGAGAGGGGAGGAGAAGGGAAGAGAGGAGAGGAGAGGAAATGGGAGAAGAGAGGAGAGGAGAAGGAAGTAGAGGAGAGAGGAGGAGAAGGGAAGAGAGGAGAGGAGAGGAAAAGAAAGGAGAGAAAGGAGAGGAAAGGGTGAATACTAGAGAAGGAGAGAAATTGTGGTTGTACTTGATAGGAGTCTATTTTTCCTTGGAAAGCATATATTTGTTCTTAAAAAAAATAGTTTTAAAACCCTTTTGATAAGCACCACCCTATCTGGTCTTCAAGGGAGTTGTCCAGGGTCACATAACTAATCAGTAGGGAATCAAATCCAGGTATATGTTTACAAGTCCAGTAGTATTTCCATGCTACCAGCCGCCTTTTTCAACAGGGAGAAACATGAAGAATCCAAATGCCTGGTGTTCTCAGGAAAAAAAGATAAAAGAAAAAGGAGGTGACAGGAGATCAGTTCGGATTGAGAAGTTTCAGTGAGAGGGAGAGAGAGAGAGGGGGAGAGGGAGAGAGAGTGAGAGCAAGAAAGAGAGAGAGAGAGGGAAAGAGCAAGAGAGGGGGGGAGAGAGAGAGATGGACAGACGGACGGATGTTCAGACGGACAGACAGACAGATAGATAGATAGATAGATAGATAGATAGACAGATAGATGATGGATGGATGGAGGGATGGATGGATGGATGGATGGATAGACGGACAGACAGATAGATTCAAGGCCCATTTGCATAAGACTCTCCTCATTAGTGAATATTAATTCTCAATACCAGTATTTTGTAAGTGCTTATAGATATCTGGTGCCCCCCCCCCGCCCTTGGAATATCAGTTGTTTGAGGACAAGAATTGTTTCATTTTTGCCTCTGCTTCCCTATTGACTTGCACCATGCCTGGCTCAGCACTGATGCTTAATAAATGATGTCTGATTAATTAGATGCTATACTTTAAGCACTTCATTTTATAGATAATGAAATTAAGAAAGAAGTGACTTATCCAAAGCCAATCAATGGGCATTTATCAAGTGTTTATTACCAAATGTCAAACACTGTCATAAGTATTGGGGATACAAAAAAATAAAAATAAAAATAAAAACAAAACTAGCCCTCGCCATCCAAAAGTGTACAGGGGAGATAATTTGTAAATAATTCCAGGTTGCCTCACGATGTATCTGAAGCACAAGTCTGACATTGTCACTTGCCACCCCCTGCCTTGTTACCTCCATGATAATTTGTGAGCCCCTCTGCCTGGCATTTAAAGTCTTTCACAATCTGTCTCTGGAACACCTTTCCAGACTGATTATACATTACTCTCCATGCATTCCATAATCCAGCCAAACTGACCTACTGCCCATATGTAACAACTGATACTCCCCATATATAACAATTCATCTCCCATCTCCCAACCTTTGCGCAGGCTCTCCCCCATGCCTGGAAGGTATTTCCTCTTCACTTACATCTCCTGGAATCACTAGCTCCCTTTACATCTCAGTTTAACTACTATTTCCCAAATGAAGCCTTTTCTGAACCCCATCTGCCAGCTATTAATGTCATCCTGAAATTACTTTGTGTTTACCATGTATAAACTTTTTGCTTACTCCCATGTATATACATTTTCACCTCTTAGCGTGTTAACTCCTTGAGGGCAGGGGCTATTTCTTATTTTTTTACAGACATAGATCATTAACAAATACTTGCTGATTGAGTGCTTGATTGGCATGAAGTTGCAGAGCCTATGATTTGAACATAGGTCCTTTGACTCCAAATTTCACACTCTTTAGCATGACATTGTTGCTTGATGTTCATCTATTTCTTTCCTTTTTGCACATTCCAGTATCTGTATGCTGGTCCACTCTGTAGACTATAATCCTTTGCACTGTTAAAAGTAGGGAACCAAGTGTCCAAGCAGTAAGTAGTGTGTCAGCCTTTGAGCTTCATTAAACTCTTGGCTCTTGTCATTCCCATTTGTGCTGAGCCCACTGAGCCAGGCTGCCGAAAATGTTCAAGACCGGACTCTAGGTTCTCTTTTGCATATTTTCTCACTTAATTTAGACCTTTCATCCTTCAGAGACACATTCCCATCTCATTTCTTAATGAGATCCAGATGAGTAGCCCATTCCTGCTAATAGATTTGGACCCTCAGACATTAATGTGAGAAGGCGATCTTTCTTCGGGTTAGCCCAAAGAGCAGGACAAAGGACCTAATGGTGATACTTGGCTACACGTCTTCCCTTTCAATGAGTGTCACAGTTATGGAGTCAAATGTTTGGGAATTGACATTATTTCAGTGACAAAATGTGGCTGCAGATGGTGAGGCTGCCAAGTCTTCTTGAAATGGGCAATTGTATGATGGACCGAGTCCTGAAGTGCCCTCTGCTAGCTTAGTGAAGTGGTTCTATTATTTTATGGGGAAAAAGAATGTGGCTGGGGAAAGAAAAGGCTTGAATACAAAATCCAATGCTTTCCCTCCTCTGGTTGTATCCTGGTCTCAGCTACTTTGTGAGGAAATCTCTTTGAGCGCAGTATGACAGTGTCTGCTCAGATTAAAGGGTATGAAAGTGAAAGTGGCCAATTAAATACCAACCATTACAGCTTGGGGGACAGGTACTGATTGGCCATTTTTGTAGGTTGGGGCTTGAGGATCTGAGTCTTTCATTTGCTCCTTTGTTTAGGGAAGGAGAAAAAAAAATCAGACATTGGGAACCATGGAAATGAAAAATTAGGGGGATGTAAACATCAATCCCTTTCTTTCTCTGTTGAAGTTCTGACTGTGCCAGGACATCAGAAAGAGAGTTGAGACTCCTCGCACATGTTGGCTTTTAAGCTGTTGTCAAGAGAAGATATTGATTGTCTTATTAAGCTTGGTCTCAAAGCCCCCTGGAGATAAGCAACATATCTTACTCTTTTTTGTGCTGTTTGGTGCTAAAGTAGCATCCCGTCAAAGCACTGCAGGGGTGTGTTCCAGCTGTTGCTCTATTCTGATTGGAAATTCAAGTATGGGAAAATATCACCAGTGTAAAGATTTAGGAGATTTAGGAGGTTTCGGAGCTATGTGAGGAGGTTACATCATGGCACAAAGGAGAGAGTGCGGGTGCTGTCAGAGTCCTTGAAGTCAAGCTCTGGCCACTTATCACCCCTGTAACTGTGGGCAAGTCATCTATTTCAACAATCCTGGGGAAGTTTTCTCGGATGTAAAATGAGGGATTTGGATGATGTAACACCTTAAGGCCCCCTCCAACTTCAAATCTATGATTCTATGTTATATTAAAGAGTAGTTCACCTATAGGATAACAGGGCTGGGTTAAGAATTAGTGGTCACAAAAGGCAATGTGATATAGTGGGGAGGACACCAAATGTGGAGTCAAGATCTGGAATCAAATCCTACCTCAGACACTGCTTAGCTGTGTGACCTTGGGCAAGTCAATAAGCAACCCCTTTGTTCCTAAGCCTCCTCCTCTGTCAAACTAAATTCAGTGGTGGTCTCAGGTCCTTCATAGTACTGAATCTGTGATCCTATTATTTATTAAAATTTATTTTATTTTAACTTATAGAATAAAACAAGCATTTCCACAACATAGTACAATAAAAAGATGATTGCATATGAATCTACAAATCTACTATGCACAACTTGCCATTTCTTTCAATAGACAATGAAATTTTCATGTAATTTTTTTCTTTTATTTTCTTCCCTTCCCCACCCACTAGCGACGGCTACCATTAGGTACAAATAGGTATTATATGTAAAATTGTTCCATACTTGCTTCTTCTATTTATCAGTTTCTTTCTCTGGATGCAGGTTGTGCCTTTCTTCATATGTCCTTTATAGTTAATTTGAGTATTAATAAGTCAAAATAATTGATTCACTCAAAGTCAGTCTATGACATTTACATAATACTTTGAGATTCGTTAAATATATTATAAGTATTTTCTCCCTTGATCTCAGTTGAAGTAGGTATCACCACGCCCATTCTATGGATAAAGAAACAAGACTAAGTCCAGGGTCACACAGTTAGTCAACTTCTGAGACAAGATTCCAACTCTGGTGTTCCTGACTGCTATTCTCTGCCCACAAAACCACCTAGCTGTGTTTATCCCTAGTCTATACTTTTTTATAGATCAGGAAACTGGTGGGATGAAATAAAATGTTCAAATTTCCAGTAGCAGATAGGCTGGATCAAGCCCATTGACATGTAAAGTACATTATATAGATGTTAACTCTTACCATCTTCATCATCATCATTAATGCTAATTATATTATATGTATTATTTGAATCCAGGACTTCTGATGGCAAAGTCTGTGTTTTTTTTTCTTTATACACAAGACATGTTGCCCCCTGTAAGCTATCAAATTTTTTATGACTTAGCAGAATTTCCTTTTTTTAGAGGAACCCTGACTTCTTGGGTTTTTTCTTATTCTGTTTAGCCTATACTTTATCTTTATGTATCCATTTTTTCATAAAGCTAGAAAAATCAATTTTCCATTATGTTTGTTAATAAGGCAGCATAGGAGTGAAATTATAGTGGGGCCTGCAAATAAAACAATAGATGATTCTTTTGTTGAGATATACAGCTGAATACGTTCAAAAGGATAATGGCAATAAGCTAATATATCACCATCTAACCCTGAACAACACTTTTCTTGATTTTCAGCAATTCAAAAGGAGGCAACTTTACTTTGCCTAAGTGGCTACAAAGTGGGAAATGACCAAAGTAATTTTTGAGAGTAAGAGAGGGGAAAAAATAAAGCATGTTGCAATTTATTGGCAATTTAATTTTTAAATGTCCTTCACCGTCTATCCAGTGGATAGAACATTGGAAAAACATTCTCAACCACAAAGTACATAAAATTTAGTGAAAGGAACCGAGCCTCCCTCTGTCCACTATAAAAATACAGGCCCCCTGAGGCTGCCCAATTCAAGCTAGCCTTTAAAAGCACAATCAGTCTGAGGCTGCAGGCTTCTTTACAATGTCAGACTCCCACAGTTTTAATTTTAAGTATTTATCCTTTCACTACTTCCTAAATTACACTAAGTATAATTTGGTAATCTTTCCTAAACCGTAAAAGAGCATTTACATAGTTTTGCTATTATACACCCTTAGGTAATTTTGTCAGGATGAGGGAAAAAAACAAAACCAAACCAGAAAAGCTGGCCCCAGGAAACATATTTATTTATGTCGTGCATTTATTACATGAAAGATAGGTAGAGCACTTTCCTAGGCACCAAACCAAAAGTCCCTGGTCTCAAGGAGCTGATATTCCATAGGGTTAAAAACACATTTGTTGAATTTCCAGGAATGTAGGGTATGGAAATCCCCTCTACCAAACCAGACCAAAACTGTAGCTAAGACATAGAGAGTTACATGAGACATGTAGGAGTGTGGTGTCTTGCCCAGACACACAGCTAGGAAGCATCAGACATCAAATTTGAACCCAGGTCAAATGGACTCACCGCCTAGCATCCTGTCTGCTATATCACACTGTCTCTGATAGTGTACATAGAAATTAAAATGACAGATAAAATAATTAAGGGGAAAGCAGTGAAAGACATCACCATCAAATTTCTATATGAAAGTCATAACAATAATTGATACTTTGCGATCTCATGAAGAAATTTACATATATTATCTTATTTGATAGGAAGCAGGATTGAGAGTCTAGAAAGGAAACCTGAAGATCAGCTGATCATTAAACATTTATTAAGTACTTGCTATGCTAAGGGTATCAAGAATAAATAAAACCAGAGATTATCCCGTCCAACCTGCTCATTTTGCAGATGAGGAATCTGAGGTCCTAAAAGCTTAGTGTGTAACAACTATTTGGCAGATCCATCCCATTATTGGTGTAGGGTTATGCCAAGGAGACTGTAGGGAGGTGGGGGGAATGGTAGTTGTAATATTGAGACCTTTACTAAGCATATAAGCAAGCACAAATGGTTTGTAATCTGTGTTCATTGTAATAGTCATGGAGATCGTTGTAATTTTCAGGCTCAGTATTATTAACCCAGGTCTTCTGCTATTCATTTTTAGTGCCCATTCTACTCTACTGGTGTAGGGAGCCTGTGGCCTTTGGGCCACATGTGGCACTCTAGGTCCTTAAGTGCAGCCCTTTGACTAAATCCAAACCTCACCAAACAAATCCCCTTAATAAAAGGACTTGTTCTGTAAAACTTGGAGTCAGCCAAAAGGCCGTACCCAAGGACCTAGAAAGACACATGTGGCCTCAAGGCCGTGGGTTTCCCACACCTGCTAGACCATCATAATACCTTTATGAGACTGGTTCTACAGGTATATCTGATTTCCTGGCCACATCAAATAAATATAAGAAATGCATAGGCAAACTATTTTAAACAGTACATCTTTTTGAACAATAATAGCCCATCCATTATTTGAAACCATCACTAAAACACAATTAGTGATAAAAAAAAATATTGGCTTTTGGTCAGACTGAATGAGGTTATGATTGTCTTCATGCTGAGCCTGTTGATAAAATATTTCATTCCTTTTTATGAGGAAATGAATGAATGAAAAAAAACATAGATTAAGAGCTCATAAGCCAGGGGAAAGAAAGGCAAATTGGGCTGGCAGGATTTGCGTGGCATCCTAAAATCGAAGCTCTTTCTTTGGCAGGAAAGAAACGTGATGATGAAAGCTCTTGGTCATGATTGACCCCTACATTGGAAGTACTGTGGAATGCAGGTGGCTGAGGATTTGGGGAAGGTGAGGCCTGGAGTCTCTGACTCAGGAAGGCAGCTGGCAGAGAAAGACACAGAATTGCCTCTACTGACCATCTTAAAACAGACCTGCTATTCAGAAGTATATAATCAGCATATTTTCTGCTTCTTCATTCTCATCAGCCTCTCATCCCTTCCATCAAGCCTTAGACAGATGCTTTGTTAGTGTTTGCTTCTTCTTGCTTTGTTTTTTTAAACCCCTCTCTCTTTAAGGGTGCCCATGGCTCTCTTGTCAACCAGTATGTCAACACATCAATAGAACTGTGATCTCATCCCTGAGGGTGCAACATGAGTTCATCTATCCCAACCGCTGTCCACCCACCATGCCTTTTTATTCTGTCTGAATCTGAACCCTGTCTTCTCTTAAAACCCCAGAAGAGACTTTACCCAACATATTGGCTCTCTTCTTTTAGGTTCTTTCTGCATTCGATGGGTACCAATGTAGCCTGTAGGTTTCCCATCTACGCTCTCTCACTCTTGCTCCATGACTAGCCCACTTTCTTTTCTTATTGTACACGGCTTCTATGATATACCTGACGTAACTTTTGTAAGGATAGAAGGGAGCACCGTTAGATCACTTGACCATCATGTAAGGTAATTATGACCACCTTTCATCCGTTTTGGTTTACACATCATCATTGGTTTCTAATCATATAACCTGAAGTTCCAATGGGTGAAAATGGTGTGGGGAAGGAGTGATGAGAGTATAGGAGTGTGTGTATGGGATGGAGGGTGGTGGTGAAGGTGAAGCACTGCACTACCTAGAGATGCCTTACTTTCATCTTGTGACCTGTGTGTAGAGCTCTAAGAATGATATAGGACAATTCATTCATTCATTCATTCATTCATTCACTCACTCACTCATTAACACATTCATTCATTCTTAAATATTCATTAGATAACTACTGTGTGGCAAGATAAAAAGATGAAAACACTCAATCTCTCCCTCTCTTTCTTAGGAAATTTAGCATCTGGTGGGGGATGTAAGACAGGGCCAGAGATAATAGGATATATGTATAGGAAGAAATGTATGTAATATGCTTGGCAAACTTTGAAGAGCTCTATAAATGTGTTATTATTATAATTAAAAATAATAAAGTTATAGATACAAATAAATACCATGGACCATGATCAGGGAGACCGAGAGGAGACTGCATTAGTATTATGGTGTAGTGAAAGATATGTGGATCTGGAGAGGGAAGCTCAGAGTTTAATAGTTAACAGCTAGCATTTCTAGAACCCTTTGCAGTGACCTTTGCAGATAATATTTCATCTTATTTTTTCATCTTAACCTCACAACAAATCTGAGGTAGGTGCCATATTATTATCCTTCCCATTTTCCAGATGAGGAAATGGAGGCAGACTTAGATTAAATGACTTGCCCACAGTCACATAAATTCTAAGTTTCGAAGTTTGAATTTGCATTCAGGTCTTCCTGAGCCCGGGCCACGCATTCTATTGACTAGGAAACCTAGCTGCCAAGTTTGAGTGGGTACAGCCATTTACAGGAGCTATGACTTTGGGGAGCTCACTTGACCTCTGTGTGCCTTCTTCTGAAGAAAGACAGAGGGAATTCAAGCAGATTATAGCTAAGATCCCTCGCTGCTACAACTCTTGTGAATCTGGCATTTAGGATGGAAAAATTATGATCAAGGTTAAACAAGAAGTAACCTTAGCAAAAAACATTTGCATTGTTTGATCTGCTGTACTGACGAGGGAAGTAGTCATTGGCAATTAGCAACCTCTCCAATATCAACTCTTTGCTGACAAATGCCCGGATGTTTGTTGCACCCCTCTGTTTATTTACATGGTAGCGCATAGGTGGATTTTCTAAACACATATGTCTATAATCTTGACCAAAATCCACTAGAAGGAGACATGGGGACTTGATTTTCAAAATTATGAGTTTGGGAGTCTGGAAAGTATTATTCAAGGGAGAGGACTGGGAGAGAAAGAACAGGAACTGGAGTAATGTGGGGATATAGTAGAGAAGAACTGGGGGGGGGGGAAGGGAGGAGGCAGTGCCTGCTTGCTCCTGAGGCAGCCTCTCACATTTGGGTTTGAGTGGCATACATTATCTCAGCCCTTAACAGATGCCCCTAGGCATAAACCGAAATAGATGGCTGCTTATAAGTCATGTCTTTTGTTTTGTTTTGTTTTGGGGGTAGGGCAAGGGAACCTTGAAAAGGTACCTTCTCCAAACCAATCTCCTGTATAAGCCTCCAGAGGTACAGGAAATTCTTCCCTATAGCCTGAGCATGTGGGTTAAGATGTTAATCAACCAAAAGAGATAAGTAGGGTAACTATCAAATATTAACGTGTATCAGTCTGTCAGATTAGACTGAAAGAATGGGACATAATCCAGTTTTTAATTAGGGGATATGAATAGAGAAGGGCAGCTAGGTGGTGCAACAGATAGAGAACCTGGCATGAAGTCAGGAAGACTCATCTTCCGAGTTAATATCTGGCTTCAGACACTTACTAGTTATATGACCTTGGGCAAGTCACTTCACCTTATTTGTCTCAGTTTCCTCATATGTAAAATGAGCTGAAGAAGGAAGTGACGAACCACTCCAGTATCTTTGCCAAGAAAACCCCAAACGTCACAGAGTCACACACAACAGAAAAAGAACTGAACAAGAACAAAGGAGATAGAAGGGAAAAAACCAAAGGTCTCAGGGTGAGGTTAGAAGGAGGAAGGAAGAGCTAAACAAGTTCAGACCGATTCCAGCTGGAAGCATGAAGTATTGAGATGGAAGAGGATCAGACAAAAACAGCCAAAAGCAGATGGGGAGGCAAGGAGGCTGAAAACAAATTGCCAAGGTCTAGTTCTGCTGGGCCAACGTTAGGTTAGACCTTCTTGGACCTTGTGCAGAATGTCAGCAGGAGAGCAGAGTCAGATTAAGGGTCTTGAAATTCATACTTTTTCAATTCAATTCTTATTATATATTATTCCCCTCTATAAATGCTAGTGGACCAACCAAACTGGCCTCCTTGTTGTTGCTCATGAGGAAGCCATCATCTCATCTCACTGTGCATTTCTTTCTTTTTTTGTGGCTTTTTTTTGGAAGGCAGAAAGGCAGGGCAATTGGGGTTAAATGACTTGTCCAAGGTCACATAGCTAATGAGTGTTATGTGTTTAAGGTTGGATTTGAACTCAGGTCCTCCTAACTCCATGGCTGATGGTCTATTCACTGTGTACCCTAGCCGCCCCTCACTGTGCATTTCTACAGGCTGTTCCCCTCCTCTGGAATACACTATTTCCACCGCACTGCTACCTTGTAGAATCTCTGTCTCCAAAACTTCGTTCCTACCTTCTTCTATACAAAGCCTTTCCTGACTCCCCCAGAAATTAGTCCCTCCTTTGCTGTACCTAACAGTGCTCGGCACAGTGAGCACCTATACAATGCTTGCTGACTGATTGATTAATTGATTGAGCAAAGGTTATGGAATATTGCCTTCTATATATTTCAGGCCAACACTTGCTCATGAAGTGGGCCTTCAAGTTCACTGCCATGGTCAGGTCTTCTCCCTCTTCCCGACCCCTATTGATTTTTACTAGTCCAGTTCTGATGAAAACTAAATATCAGAGGAGTATTAGACTCTGGCTTTACTGTCACTTTACAACTCAGATCTAGGATGGCCTTCCAGTGAAATTTATTGTTGATTTTCCAATAGGCTAATCTGGCGTCAAGAACGTTCAGTGATTTCAACATAATAAAATCCCAAGATGAAGGAACAAGAGAGAAAGCGTTCTTCACTTAAAAGTCAAGATGCTCAGGGTTAGTTCCCCATTTTCTTAAATTGAAATCATTTTCTGCCAGGAGCAAGGTATAAAAAAAGCCAAAGCATAGCTTCATGGAACCTGGAAACACTAACATTAATTGTCCCATTAATCACACATCCATGTTCATCAAATTTCAATGTGACATATTGATTCGTTACTGGCAATGGTTCAAACACACAAACATTAGTCAAAGAAGTTTGGCCAAAGGAAGCAAACCTCCCCTCTTAGGAGATGGCCCTTCCAGAGCCCAGGTCAGAGCTCAACCTTGGTTTGCCAGTAAAAGGTTCAGAGGCATAGATAAGAAAATTACCCCCAGCAGTTTTAGGTGTTGGGAATGGGTATGCAGAATTATCATTTGTAGGAGGCAATGACTTTGTTTCAGATTTCTCTGATGCCTTCACTTTCACTCTTCTCCCTAACTTTCAGAACTTTGCAGTTTGCCATCTTACTTCATCCTTCAGCTGAAATGGGTCCTACAAATCACCAATGGTTGCTCAACTGTGAATTGTGAAAAGGGATTGCTCTGATCCAGGTATTCAGATCTTGGAGAAACTTAGCGGATGGCCTAAAAACAGAGAACAAAAGGAAGAAAAAAGTCTATGTTGGAAAGTTTGGGAAAGACAAATATTGTAATGCACTGATGGTAGAGCTGTGAATCGATCAATCATTCTGGAGCCCTTTCATTTCAAAATGTTCATTTTCAGTTGTGTTCAACTCTTCATGACTCCCTCTGTGGTTTTCTTGGCAAAGATACTGGAGTGATTTCACCATTTCCTTCTCCAGGTCATTTTACAGATGAAGAAACTGAGGTAAACAGGGTTAAGTGACTTGCCCAGGATCACACAGCTAGTAAGCGTTTGAGACCAGATTTGAACTCAGGATGATGGGTCTTCCTGACTCCAGGCCCAGCACTCTGTCCACTGTGCCACCTACCTGCCTCATTTTGAGATACAAAGAAGGCCTTTCTGAAGTTTTTTGATTGGGCTGAAGTGTTTCAATTGATGCCTCAGCTTAGTAATCAGAGAAGTAGCCCACTGTAAGAGGAATAGTGCTAAATTTGGAAACATGAAAACATGAATTTAAATTTTCCTCTGATGCTTATTGTCTCTACTTGTCTCAAGCAACTTACTAGGATTTATTTACTAAGTGACAGCATTTTAGCAATGGAAGGGACCCCAAGTGGCCATGTAATTCAAATCATACTTAAAAAAAATTCCCCTGTAACATCCTAGACAAGAGGTTGTTCCATGAGAGAGGAGGGGTTCATACATGGTTTTGATCTGAGGTATTGGAGAGAATTCTCAAACCAGTAATTAATTCCCTAGACTCCTAAAGTCACAACTACTTTGGGAGTTCGCTGGTCAGAGAAGCAGGGCTTAGAATGAGCAGAATTCACTGCTGAAGTTACAGTTCTTTTAGCTATTCCAAAGGTCTCGGGGCCAGGACTTAAAATGAGCACAATTGTAAAGAAATCTCAAGGGTAGTCTTTGGAGAAGCAATGTGGAATGGCGGACTGAGTCAGAAAACCTAGATTAGAGATCCAGCTCTGATGTTTCCTAATCATATGACTGGTCCGGTCACTTAACTTGGAGCCTCCTTTGTATTATCCAAACCATCAGGATTCATAGGCTCATGATGGATTTAGAAGAGACCTTGGAAGTCTTTAGCGGATGGCCTAAAAACTCAGACCAGATCCCTCAGCTAGGGATCTGAGACCCTGAGCAAGTTGACTGAACCACTGTGAACCTCAGCCTTGTCTATAAATATGCTAATGAACTCTACAGAACTGTCCAGCTCTAAATCCATGATTCTATGATTCTTACCATGTAATCCATATGAGTTCATGAGCTGTATTAAAAATTCAAGTCTGTAGGCTGCACGGAGCCTGCAAAACTCCCTTGCTTGACAGAAACCAGATTAAAATGTAATTGGGAGATTTTAAACAAAATATATAGAATACATATGTGTATATGTAATATGCATTTATAACATAAAATATACAAATATTTATAATGTATAAAATATATTTTACACATTAAATACATATATAAACATACAAAATATGTATGTAAACATATAAAATACATACATAAAATATATAAAAATACAATAGAACATAATGTTAATTTGTAGTTTTCTTAATCAATATGCCAGGAACACTAGGTGGAGCAATGGATAGGGTTCTGGGCCTGGTCAGAAAGACGAGCCTTCCCGAGTTCAAATCTGGCCCCAGATACTACCTGGGTGACGTTGGGCAAGCCATTTCACCTTATTTACCTCAGTTTCCTCATCTGTAAAACAAGCTGCAGAAGGAAATGGCAAACCACTGCAGTATCTTTGCCAAGAAGAGCCTAAATGGGGTCAAGGAGAGTTGGACATGACTGAACAACAATGACAAAGTTAATATGTCACCAACAGGGATCTTTTTCTATTTGAGATTGACAAGACTGACCTAGAGCAACCACCTTATTTTATAGATTAGGATTATGAGGCTTGGGGAAATGAGGTGAGGGTTACATGCGTAATAAATATATGGCTGAGCTGGGACTGTTAACCCAAGTCTTTTGACTGTACTCCTCCTTTTAGGAAAGAACTGTACAAATGTGAATTTGTACTTTGTTTTAACCTCATGTAAAGAGATGATGTTAGAGATTGTATTTTATTCTTGAATTTTAAGGGCATTAAGGAATGCCTACGTTTTGCCTCTTTCTGCTACCTACAAAAACTTTTCCCTAGGGGCGGCTAGGTGGCGCAGTGAATAGAGCACTGACCCTGGAGTCAGGAGCACGTGAGTTCAAATCCGGCCTCAGACACTTGACACAAAAACTAGCCGTGTGACTTTGGGCAAGTCGCTTAACCCCGATTGCTCTCCAAAAAAA
>CM053597.1:186396068-186417932 GCA_028646575.1 Pseudocheirus occidentalis
GCGGCTAGGTGGCGCAGTGAGTAGAGCACCGGCCCTGGAGTCAGGAGTACCTGAGTTCAAATCCGGCCTCAGACACTTAACATACACACACACAAAAAACACTAGCCGTGTGACCTTGGGCAAGTCACTTAACCCCAACTGCCCTCCAAAAAAAAAAAAGAAAAAAAAAACTTTTCCCTTTGTGTTATTAAAGCCCTGTGGAGGAAAACTTTCCATTAAGAATTTGATAACAACACTACCAATCAATAAGAATTTCTCAATCAGATGTTATATGCTTAGGACTGATTAAGTACTGGGGGAGAAGCAAAAGAAGACTATTCTATATTCAGGGAGCTTAGAATACATAAGAGCTCAAGGTATATGAACTATTAACACACAAGAGAAGAGAGTTTTGGGGGCTAATAAGATCAATTTTCCATTAACAAAATTAATTATTTTCTCTTGGCTTAATAGGGAAGTGGCTAACTGGAGGGGGAAGCTTTATATCAATATCTCTTTTAAGGATCCAATATCCAAGATAGGGAACCAACAGAAATATATAAGACCAAATTACATTCCTCAACAAATAAATAGTCAAAGGGCAAGAACAAATAGTTTCCCAAAGAATCACAAACTATTAACAACTGCAGAAAAAATGTTCCATGTAAATAATAATGAGAGAAATGTAAGTCAAAACATCTCTGAGGTTTAATCTCATACACAACTATTTAACAAAGGAGCAAAAGAAAGAAATGTCTATGTTGGAAAGTTTGTAAAGATAAGTACCATAATGCACTGATGGTAGAATTGCGAATCAATTCACCATTTTGGAAATTATGTAGAATTATTTAAAGAAAGTGGTCAAACCATCTTTGCAGAACTGGTTTCTGCACCACCTTTGATTCAAAAATTTCATGGCTAGACAAGATACATGAAAAAGGTCAGTGAAAGAAAGGTTCCATATCCATGAAAATATTTATTGCAGTATTTTTATAGTAGGAAAGAACTTGAACAAAGTCAATGGCAATTAACCTTGGAACTGCTCAACAAGTATGGTTCTACGATGTAACTGCTATAAGACATAATGAATTTATGAGCACAGAGAAATGTAGGAAGACTAACATGAACTTATGCAAAATGAAATAAGTAGAGGCAGGAACATAGTCTTCCAACATATACTACTCCTATTCTCATCAATAGCCAATAATAGCCCCCACCCCAGGCCTCTGTGCTCATTATTTAGGTTTTGGTGACTTAGAATGAGTGTAAATAAGAACTGTTTTCTGTTCTGGCCAGAACCTTTAAGGGTCTACCTGCCTAGATTGGCATTTTTGTGATGGTAAATTAAGGTATCCTTTCTCTCTATTCTTACCTAGCCCTTAGTCATTTTGGGCATTTCCTCGGACAAACTGAGGCCTGGGAAAGATCTCAATTTTAAAAGGGCATGGACATCCATTGCCCTCCAGACCATCACCAGTCATCTTGACTTCTGTCTTGCCACTGGACTTCAATGAGCCTGGAGGAAAGAATGAAGTCAAACAACTCTGTCTCACTTAAATCCAATCCACAAATCAAGATATCACTCCTCCTCCCCATGTCATTGGTATTCTTTGAGAAAGAAGGATGAAAAACAGCCCCAGTGATCTTCAGTGACAGTGGGCTCATCACTTACGGAGGCAGCCAATTCTATTTCCTTGACAGCAAGAACTGTTAGGAAGTTTTAACCTTATATTAAATTGAAATCTATCTCTATAACTTGTATGCACTGTCTCCAGTTTTCTCCTCTGAAGGCCAAAAAATCTCTCTACCACCACCCCTTCTCTTCTTTGTTTTTAAGTCATCCCCTAAATTTCTCCAATATTTGAGCGCAATGGAGCACTCATTGATTCACAACTAAGTGATCATTGGTAACTTTGTCAAGACCTATTTCAGTTGAATGATGAGTGAGGCAAAACACCAGATCCCAGAGTGCTAAGAAGTTAGTGAGAGCAGCGAAAGTGAAGTCACAGAGGATAGGCTATGTAACCACCAAGGAGAGCAAAGACAATGGCTGGAGGGAATGTCAGGATCAGGTAAAGGTTTTATTAATTTTTTCTTTGGTTTGTTTGTTTTTAAGAATGGAGGAGACAAGGCAGAAATGAAGAAGCCAGAACAAAGGACTTGACTGAAAATAAAGAATAAAGTTGGCAATGGGGCCAATATAAGGGAGGGATAGGAGGGGAAAGGATCAAGGATACATAGAGAGGGATTGGCATTGACAAGGAGAAGGATCAGCTTTTCATCTGACACTGAAGTGAAGGAGATGAAGAGATGTCTGAGTGTAATGGAAGATCAGAAGCAGAAGAGAAAGAGTAGCTCTCAGCATAGCCTTAATTTTTTGTGCCTGAAATATGAGATAATTTCTTCAGCAGAGAGGGCAGGAAGAGAGAGTCCTGTGGGAGGCCTAGGGAAAGATGAAAAGGTTTAGAACATCCTCTGAGAAGAGTGAGATAGCAAATGGATTGAAGGGGAATAGAATGATTGCCTTGGTGCAATAATGGTAGAGTTGAGATTAGGAAACATAAATTTGTAGTAGATCCTGTCAGCAGAGTTACTTTTACTGCCTCCAATCATTACAAACACATAGGAGCAAAGAAGCAGGATGGTGGGGATGAACCAGGAGTAGGGTTTGGCGAGATTTCATTAATACTCAGACCAGATCCCTCAGCTAGGGATCTGAGACCCTGAGCAAGTTGACTGAACCACTGTGAACCTCAGCCTTGTCTATAAATATGCTAATGAACTCTACAGAACTGTCCAGCTCTAAATCCATGATTCTATGATTCTTACCATGTAATCCATATGAGTTCATGAGCTGTATTAAAAATAGCTGACTGGCCAGATTTGACCCATGGGCTGTAGTTTGCCAACCCCTGCTCTAGGCAAACTGGACAGCTCCCTGTTTTAAAATATAACTTATGCTTTACTTGCTCCCTGTTTTATTCAAACCATTTCCTATCTGGACCATCATTCTTTGTATCTCTTTGCCCGGTGAATATCTACCTAGCTTTTAAGGTCCAACTGAAATACCACTTCTTCCATGAAGACTTTTTCAAACTTTTTCACTGATCATTTAAATCTCTTTGGATCTGACAAAGTAATTTGTTCTACAGTCTTACGATTAACACACTATGACTGTATTATCATTAGTGATAAGAGAAGTCATCAGCCCCAACTTTCTCACTTCACAGATGAGAAAATTGAGTCAGACAGAGCTTAAGTAACTTGTTTAGGCTCTCACAGCTAGTAAGTATCTGAGACAGGATTGAATCTCAGATCTTCTGGACTCTCTCCACTGGGCCACTTAGTCTTCCTAAACTTTATGCCCTACCCTCAGCATCCAGCACAGAGATTTACATGAAGAAGCTACTTAATAAATATGTGCTGGATTAAATTGAGGTTTTTACCTTGCACGTGGCAGCCCATGATATATTTTCAGACATCATGATGTTGCTCCTCTCCTGGGAAAATGTCCCTTATTTTTTGACCCCATTCTTATATGAGCCTGTTTTAAGTACCCCCATCATCCTGGGTACTCCTCATTAGACATACTCCCTGTTGAATATACATCCTAACACAGAGTTCCCAGAACTGAACCCAAAATTCCAGCTACAAATTAAATGAGAAACTATCACTTCTCTTATTGTAGATATTGCACTTCTATTAAATCAGCTTAAGATATATTGGTTTTGTTTTGCTTTCCAGTGGCAACATCACCCTATTGGATTATATTGAATTTGCTGTTCACTAAAGCCCATATGCTTTTCACAAGCAATTTCTGACTAGTCACATCTCCACTATCCTGTACTTACAATTTATTTGAATCTATGCGCAAGACTTACATTGATTTTTTCAGGTAAAACTGCCATGTCTTTTTCAAATGATGAACCACCACATTTGTCTCCCTCCACATTCTCCTGTAAATTCCTGATTTATTTTTCTTCACTCAAATGTCCATGGGATCACAGTTTAGATCTGGGAGGAATCTCAGGATCTGACCTTTATATGACCTGTTTCACAGATAAAGAAACTGAGGTACAGGGAAGTGACTTACCTAAGGTCACATAATGAGCATCAGGATTTGAACCCAGGTTCTCTGACTCCATAATCAACGCTCCCTCTCTCCCATGCCACCTCTCATTGTACTTTAATTTTGTTAACTTTCCCTTTATTAAAAACAGTCCTTTGTTCCAGCCTACTCAGATCTCTTTGGATCTGGATTCTGTCATGAAATGTATTAACTATCCCTTCCAGCTTTGTGTCATGCAAATTTGAAAAACATGCCAATGATGCCATCATCTAGGCCAATATTGCCATCTTTCTCAAAAGTTACTGAAATAACATGCTCACACCTTTCCCCCAACCATGTGTCTCTTAGTAAGCAGCCCAAATGTTGATAAAGTACTCTATTACAAGACCAAATAACCCAGTCTGGGCTTAGGCTCAACATTATATATGGCAGTTCTTTATCACTTTAATATATTTTTTCCCTTTAAAAGGCTAATAGATCTTCACATGAGAACCTCTTTCCAAACCTACGCAATTGTACTTAGGACAAACACCTGACTCCCAGATGTTTTTTCTTGTTTGATAGAACTCTGGCACCAGTTGAGCCTGATACTCATTTTCCTAATCCTATGTATTACATAGAGAAGTCAAAACTCTATAGATGACAAGCATTTTATCTTTAGTTTCTAAGAACTCAAAAGTACAGTGTTTAAAAAAAACAAAACAACTAGCCTTTGGGTAAGAATTATAATTGAAATTGAGGGTACATCTCTCAGCTCTGGAAGAGTATGCTTTTGGCTACTGACGATTCTTACCTAAGCAAAGGTTTCCAGTATAAGGAGAGTTAACTTAGAGTACCAATGGGGTAGTGTTGCAGATGGCCAATAGGGAGCAGCTGAGAGCCAGAGGCATCTGCAGGGAAGTAAATTAGCTATGTGAACCAGCTGTTGTAGTGGGTGATGCCAAAACCAGGAAAAAGGTTCAAGTATAATCATATGGTTCTTCTAAGCCAGGGGGCATCACAGTGATGGGATCAGCAAAATAATGAGGTCAACGAACTATGGGAAATATAGAAAAAGAGAGGCACCAAGAAAGAGTAAGAAGGATTAAAGAGGAAAGAGGCCAGGTTAGTGGGAAACATTGCCAAGTCAAAACATCAGTGGCTCAGCCAAGAATCTACAGGCTGGCTAGGGAGTTGGGAAGGAGAAGAGGAAATATCTTAAAGCTCAGCCAGAATCAAGAATACCCAAAGTTCAAAACCAACAAAGGTCCAGAGTATCAGAATCATTTCTCAAAAACAGACTCAAATGAGGCACTTGGCCAATAGTTTTTACAAGAGTGGATTCTGAAGTGGCAACAATCTATGACTATGGTAACTGGGTTTAAAAGGTCCTTCACCTGGAGGGAGTGGGAGTGGGGCTTGGTGTGAGAAACTATTGGGATACTGTTGCTATAGGATTTTAAAGCTTAGAAAGCAATAATTTAAGAATTGCAATCTGGTAAATGATGTCATCATAATCAGAACTTTAAAAATACCACGTTTAGAAAATGCTCACAGATGGTAGGTTACCATCATGAGTTTCATGATATTTAAGTCAATAGTAACAACAATTTGAATCAAAGGATGTGTAACTTGGGTTTCTTGACAAACCTGTGGCATTTTGCATAACTCAACTGATTGGCAGAGAGAATGCTGACTCAACATTACAAATGTGAGAAAAGGAATTGATGTGAATTTTGAAAAAACTTTCTATTCTTTGAACACTTGAAGGAACACTTGAGAACTTTTTCCAGACACATGGGAAGAGAGAGAGAGAGAGACTTTAGAAGCTTCAGGAAAGTAGGGCAAGCTGGATCCCCCTCATGTCCCTGATTTTCACCTCACCTCCCTAGAGACTTCACAGAGAGAATTTTCCCTTGGGAAGATTAGGGAGGAAGTATCTCCCAGGCGTTGAAATGGGATCTCGTCACATTCAAAGAATTCATTCAATCTTTATATTTTCTAGTATATCAGAATCTTTAAAATTTCCAATCACTATTTGCTTTTTTTGCTTGAGTTTATGCACTATTTGCTCATTGTGATGCTATTTTTTAATGACCAGCATCAGTATCAGGTGAGGAGGCTTGGGACAACCTTCCCTTTTTTCAGGGATAGAGACCAAGGAAGCAGATTTTTGGGTTGTTTAAACCTATTTCATATCAACCTAGGCAATACTGAGGGGGAGGGGAAGATACAAATCATTCTAGTCCATTACCCCTTCCACACCCCACCCCCAGAGACTAGAAGAAAAGGCACCCTGCCTTATGATGCTTCAGGAAAGATACTTTCCTGCCTCTCCCACCCAACTATCATGTTAGTTTTCCTCCTCTCGTTAAAGGAAATCCAGACTTCCTATCATATCTATCAATGTCTCTCCTTGAGACTTTTAGGCAATACATATATACCATTTATATATACATACACCATATATACCAATAAACATATTTACCTTACATGGGCACTATACACACATGTATATACCACTTGTTTTTTCCAATAGTGAGATTTGTTGTTCATTCTCCTCTATTTATGAGTATGTTGTATCTCAGCTCATCATTCTTTCTACCATTTTGCACAAGTGAAGCCTCGGGACATGCTTTCAGATATAAATTTATGGATAAAACTGAAGTCATGTCTCATCAGGAGATGCCGCTTCCCTGCTAAGTCAGCCAATTCAGGGCCTAACAATCCCTCTAGGCTCATACATGAACAAGAAGAGAATTGTGAAGGACTCTGCTCTCCCAAAGCAGATGCAGAACCCAATAGAACAGTGGTTCTGAACCTTCCTAATGCCACAGCCCTTTAATACAGTTCTCATGTTGTGGTGACCCCCAACCATAAAATTATTTTCGTTGCTACTTCATAACTGTAATTTTGCTACTATTATGAATCTTAATGTAAATATCTGATATGTAGGTTGTATTTTCATTGTTACAAATTGAACATAACCCACAGGTTGAGAACCGCTACAATAGAGGGATCTAAAAAGAAACACAAAAATCTACTTTTTCCTTTTAATAAGTTTTTATTGATGTCTTCTATTTCTTAAATCATCAAGGTTGTCCCCAGTGCCCTTCCCCCTCCCCATACCACAGAATCATCCTATATAATAAATAGTATTTTTAAAAGGTAAAAAAAAAATCAGTGCAATTGAATGAAACATTGAGAAAGTCCAAAAACATGTTTAATGTATAACATTCGTGAACCTCCCACTTTCAGGAAAAGGTAGGTTAGTGTTTCTTCTCACATCTCTTCATTTGAGTCATGATGGATCTTTAAAATTTTGTTATAATCACATTTAATTTTTATGTGTGTGATTGTTCTTTTCATTTACATTTTTAATGGTTTCTGTGTTTATAGTTTTCTTGGCTCTCCTTCACTCTACATCAGTTCACAGATATCTTCCTATATTTCTCTTTATTCATCAAATATATCATTCCTTATAGCATAGTAATTTTCCATTATATTCATGTACCACAATTTGTTTAGTCATTTCCAAACTGATGGGCATGTACAGTGTTTCTAATTCTTTGCTATCACAAAAAGAGTTACTTTA
The DNA here is from genome assembly GCA_028646575.1 of Pseudocheirus occidentalis. Classification (NCBI taxonomy): domain Eukaryota; kingdom Metazoa; phylum Chordata; class Mammalia; order Diprotodontia; family Pseudocheiridae; genus Pseudocheirus; species Pseudocheirus occidentalis. The sequence continues at coordinate 186,403,691 of CM053597.1, forward strand.
AATATCTGGGGGGTGTAGAGGAATTCTCTCCTTATTAATAGCTTACTTGGGGTTATAAGTCCAGTAATAAAGTCTCTGGTTGGAAGGGTATGGACATCCTAGTCACTAAATTTGCACAAGCCCAACTTGTTTTGCAAAATGATGGTACAATCTCACAGTTACATCAACAATGCACTGGTATGCCTATCATTCTACAATCTCTCCCACATTGAGTATTGCCATGTTTACTCATCTTTTTCCAATTTGTAGGGTTTGAGATAAAACCTCAGGGTTGTTTTGATTTGCTTTTCTCTTATTATTAGTGACTTGGAGTATCCTTCCAAATGGTTGTGAATACTTAGTAACTCTTCCTTTCAGAACTGTTGGCTCATATCTTTTGACCCCATTTATTAGGGAAAGGCTATTCATCTCATAGATGTTTATTTATTGTTCATATATCTTGGATGCCAAATCCTTATTAGAGAAATGTATATAAAGATTTTCCCACCATTTGACTACTTCCCTTCTTATTTCAGATGCATCATTTTTGTCTGTGCAGAAACTTTTTTAGTTTCATATAATCAAATTAATCTATTTTATCTTTTACAATTGCTTCTGTTTCTAGTTTGATTAAGAATACAATCCAGAACTATGCCCAAAGGGCTATAAATAATTGCATACCCTTTGACCCAGTAATACCACTTCTGGGGTGGTATCCCAAAGAGATCATAGAAGTGCGAGGAAGATCCATATGTACAAAAATATTTATTGCAACTCTCTTTGTGGGAGCAAAAAAATGGAAATTAAAGGGATGCCCATCAATTGGGGAATGGCTAAACAAGTTGTGGTATATGAATGTAATGGAATACTATTGTGCTACAGGAAATGGGGAGGAGATGGACTTCATATTCACCTGGAGAGCCTTAGACAAACTGTATAAGGCTTACTTATGCTAAGTGAGAAGAGCAGAACCAGGAAAAATTTGTACGCAATCACAGACACATTGTATGTGTGACGACCAACTTTGATAAACTGGACTCTTCTCATCAAGACACAATTATAAGACAACTCTACAAGTCTCAGGATGGAAGGAGATATCTACATTCAGAGAAAGATATAGAAAGACCTGAGTTTAAATGGAGACTGAAGCAATCTACATGTTATCTTTCTTTTTCATGTTTGGTTTTCTTTCTTTTTCCCATTGTTCACTCCATTGGTTAAACCCCTTCTATACAACCAGACTGTTGTACATCATGAAAGTATTTGCAGATCCTATACTTGACTGCACACCGCCATGGGAGGGAGGAAGGGGAGAAAATTGGAAACTCAAGGGATTGTGGAACTGAATCTTGTAAACAAAAAGTAAATAAACAAATCAATGGGAAAAAAGAATACATCTCCTACATATAGCTGTGAGAAATGCATGAGTTGCCTTTCTTCTAATTTTTTATGGACTGATCATTAATGTCAAGATCATGACTCCATTTAGACCGTATTGAGGAATATGGTGTAAGAGACATTCATGTAAACTCAGTTTCTGCTGGACTGCTTTCTAGTAGAAATACATCAGCTTTCAGTACAGTCACCAAACACCGCATGGTAAGACTCAGCAGCAAAGAATCAATCTCCTGCACCCTCACTTCAGTTCTGGATTGGAACTGGAACAGTGATTGAATTGACATAAAGATTTCCTAGGTGAAGAAATCTTGTTGACATTGGTCAGCCCCTTCTCTGCCACTGAACGTCTTAGAAGAACAGCAATTCTCAAAGTTTGGTCTGTGTACCTCAGGGGGTCCCTTTCAGGGAGTCTATGAAGTCAAAACAGTTTTCATAATAATACCAAGATGTGATTTGCCTTTTTTACTCTCATTCTTTCATGAATATGCAGTGGAGTTTTCCAGAGGCTACAAGATCTGTGAATTAAAGAAATAGTTTCAAATATGAAGATTAACATCTCATCTGTAGAATTGTGCTTCCCACACACAAATGGATAAATCTAACAGACTTAGCTGAGCTATTTTGCTAATATTTATCTGGTATCAACACCAATTAATCATCAGAAAAGATCTTTTCCATCTTGCCCTACCAGAAAGTCAGAGGGGTGATGGGGGAGAATATAGGAGAGAGCTGATTGGGGGAGGGGATATACAGTGAGATCCTGATTTGGGGTGGTGGGTAGGGGAAAGACGGGGAGAAAATTTGTAAATCAAAATCTCATGGAAATGAATGATGCAAACTAAAAATAAGCAAAAAAAATTAAAATAATAAAAGAGGTCTTTTATGTTACTGCTTGGCAACAAACACAAGTGGACCTGAAATATTCAGTGTTGAACAACTTTTTTTGAATCTCATAGTTTAGCCATGAATGATTGTGTTGACATTTGCACTGATGCTGCAAAAGCAACTGTGGGTAAAACTGCTGATCCCTTAGCACAAATCAAGGTATTGACATTAAACTATACTAGTAGTCATTACTTCAGCACCACACACTCACAAAACAAAAATGCCAGTTTCACTTAAGAAGGTATTTGATGATGCAATACCAATTATTCATTTTATTACACCTTGCCCTTTGAATACACGTCTTTTTTTTAATATTTTGTGTGATGAAATGGGAAATTTATTTAAAGTACTTTCTTTGTATGCCAAGGTAGGATAAGTGTTTCGAGGGAAAGTGTTTCTGCTGTTGTTGAGTTATGAGCTGAACAAGCCATTTTTTCATGGAATAACATTTTTATTTGAAAGAATGACTAACATTACAAACTATATGTGTGTGTGTGTGTGTGTGTGAGAGAGAGAGAGAGAGAGAGAGAGAGAGAGAGAGAGAGAGAGAGAGAGATTTTCTTGAAAATGAACAAAGTGAGCCTGTCATTTCAAGGAAAACAACTGACAGTATTTGTTGCCAATGATAAATTTAAGCTTTCAAGTGAAAATTAGAATTTCAGAAAACTTGTATCTGCCACCATGAGCTTGACAGCTTCCCAATACTTACAGACTTTTCTGTAAGATCATTGGTGATATTAGCAAATGTGATTTTTTTTTGAAATTGTGTAATGAAATGTATCAACAATCGGAAGAACTGTAAAACTTGGCAAAGTGATACTTTCCACACGACCAATGTGTGATATTACAAAAATTATGCATTCAAAGTGGAATATAAATAAATAGATTTAAATGCAACAGAGGACAAAAAGGTTATTGGTGGGTCTCGGATTCCACACTGCAACTAACCTTTAAGAAACTTATACTTGCCAGATTTTGTCATAGTATGAAAGGAAAATACCCATCATCATCATCTGAAAAGGACACTGGATTCCTCACTTTTCTGACTACATATCTGTATAATGGCTAATTTTCTTCATATACTCCAATCAAAAAAACAACATAATAATAGCTAACATATAATTTTAAGGTTTGCAAAGCATTTAATATATATGTGCATATTTGCATGTATATATTAAATATGTATATGTATTTTATACATGCATGTATGTATAGGTACATAAAATGTGATCTTCCCAATAGCCCTGTGAAGCAAGTGTTAGTATTATCTTCACTTTACAGATGAGGAAACCAAGGCAGACCACAGTCAAGTAATTTGTCCAGGAGCATACAAGTAGAAAGAATCTACAATAAGATCTGAACGTCAGTCATCCTGACTTTTGAAGTTCAATGTCCTATATTACTTCAATACCTAGCTGCTAGTGTCCCAACATGTTGCAATAGACTGAATGCAGAAGCAGAGGTGAGAATTCAGTTACCTTCTATGAGCCAGACATTAAAGAGATTTCCAAAAATAAATAAAAATAAAACAATGCCAATCTCTCACATTTTTTGTTTGTTTTGGAGAACACTTTTAATAAAACATATAATGGATTTGGTATTGTTACTTTTAAATGAATCAATAAACATTTTAAAATTTAGCAATTTTGATGTCTAATATGGTAACTATAAGAATGGACTGACACAGGATGCACACCCTCCCATCAACCTTTCCTCTCCCACATTTTTCTTCAGACCCACACAGCATGTTATTAAAGGTTTTTAAATCCTAAAAAATGAACAATTCAGATTCTTCCTTAGTTTCTGTTTAGGTCAGAAGGGATCCTGTTACTATGGAAAGTGAATTTTGTTTGTTTGCGTGTGGTCTTGACATATTGATGTATGTTTGTGGTCTAAGATGAAAATGAGCTCTAACGACGCATGTAAAGTAATTTGTGACCTTCAAATTACTATATAAATATCATTTATCATTAATATTAATTATTAATGTATTAATTAACTATTGAAAATATATAGAGCATTAGACATGGAGTCAGGAAGACCTGAGTTCAGATCCCACCTCAGACACGCACCCACCTCCCAGGGTTGTTGTAAGGATAAAATGAGATCATATTTGTAATGTGCCTTGCAGATCTTAAAGGGCTCTATAAATTCTAGTTATTATTATGAATTATAGCTGGATTTACTGGAAAGTCCATAGGTAAAAGTGATTTTTTGAAAAATATTCACTTTACGTATCTAATATTGAGTGGGACAAGTGAAAATATTCTCATAAAGTAGAGGAGACAGTCACCAGATTTGAGCTGGGATTTAGTCTTGATAGGCCCAAATTTTATTTTTCTATAATGTGTCTGCCAGGTGCCTACGTTTTGGTAAATAAGAAAAGCAACAAGTGATCTGTAAATTGCCTGCTTCTTGCAACAAATAATATGTCTGACAGATGTTTCTGTAAATTACCTACTTTCTGGTAAACAAGAAAAGTAACATGTAATCTGTAATAAGCTTAATTCTGGTAAATAAAGAAAATAATTGAAATATTCATTTGTATTGGGTAAAAGGATTGTCCACACCTTCCCACCAATGGGAATGAAGATCTGGTTACTGGGGAAGGGATTTGGGGGCTTTGGGGTTGTCCTAGAATTGTTTGTACAAGGGTTTGATTTTGTACTTTATCTGCCTACACCAGTATGTCCTGGGAAGGTGACACCCAACTCTCCTAAGACTTGTTTAGGAATAAATAGCTTCTGTTTCTACCTGGGGAAACCAATTTTATTTGGGTAAGGGTCTTTGGGGTCTTTATCCCATACAATACGTACATATATATGACTCAAGTACTAATAAAGGATGTTCATCCAATCAGCGTACATTTATTTGAGCATTTATCATGATAAGTAAGTGTAAGATAAAAAGAAGAATAAGAAACAATCATTGTTCTCAAGAGTCTTACAATATATTAGGGGAGACAAGATGGTAAAACTATTCGATTTGAAAGATGCTTATTAAGTAGCTAATGATGAGGTAGAAAGGATTGCTGGAGGCAGACGGAGGAGAAGCAGGATGTGGGACGTGAGATGTGAGATCTAAGAGGCAGGATGTGACCAATCAGAAAAGTGCTTGCCCTGCCTCCCATGTGCGGAGTCACCTGCTGGGGCTCTGTCTCTCCTAAGCGGGGCAGGGTCACTCTGCCTCCCACATGGAGTCAAGCCCACTAGGGCTCTGCCTCATACGATGCAAGTCCATTTGGGTGCACCACCCCAATAAATACCTTTCTCTAACTTGCAGAACTGTCTGAATGAATGTCTTTTACAACAATAGAACCCACAGGTCTATCATTTCTGGCGGCATCCCAACATTCTTGAGGTGCATCCTGAACTCATCACCTATGGTGTGCAGACCGCTATGGTCGCTATGGGGAGATACAAAGTTTAGGCAAAGCACAACCTTTGCTGTCCTTGAACTTACAGTCTGGTAGGAGCATATGACCTAGAAACAGATAAACAAAAGAACACATACAAATATCCACACATATATACATATACACACACACGTGTGTGTATTAAGTGCGTGTGTTGTGTTTATATATCATACACACACATATACATATATACACACATACACATGTGTGTTAAGTGTGTGTATTGTTTATATATCGTATACACACATATATAAATATATACACACATGCATGTGTGTATTAAGTGTGTATTGTGTTTATATATCATATACACACATATATAAATATATACACACATGTATGTGTATATTAAGTGTGTATTGTGTTTATATATCATACACACATATATAAATATATACACACATGCATGTGTATATTAAGTGTGCGTATATTGTGTTTATATATCATATACACACATATAAATATATACACACATGCATGTGTATATTAAGTGTGCGTATATTGTGTTTATATATCATACACACACATATAAATATATACACACATACACGTGTGTGTCAAGTGTGTGTATTGTTTATATATCATATACACACATATATAAATATATACACACATGCATGTGTATATTAAGTGTGTGTATATTGTGCTTGTATATCATATACACACATACACACGCATATATGTAAAAATGTTTTAAGAGGAGGCATAGAAAGTATCAGGTGAAGTCTGGTTTCACGGTGATCATGTTTGACTTGGAGCCTGAATCATACTTTGATATTTTTTTTAACATACTTATTATACTGCCTGACACACAGTAGGTACTTAGTTGATCATTGATGAATGGATGAATGTAATCAAAGAAGACTCACTGATCCGCTGGACTGGGGCAATTCTCATTGACCTGAGTATGCATGAGGATGTTTGTAGAGACTATCTCCTAGAACATATATGTATCTACATCTATTTCCTGGTCTCTTCTAAGACCACTTCCAGTGACACATAGTTCTTGGTCAAGAGCATATCTAAGCAAAAACTCTTGATTGGTCCCTTGGTACTTAGGATAGGGAAGATGAAAACTACGTTAAAGATTATTGGTGATAGAACCAAGAAGAACTAACCACTCAGGAGCTTTAAGAGGAGTAACTCTATTTTCTCTTGCCCTCTCTTCCTTCTCGGATCATGATGCCTGGCATTTAAGCAGCTTTTACATCAGTTAGTCTGTCAATAAACTTTTAGAAAGTGCTTACGTAGTGTCAGGAATTATGGTAAGCACTGGGGATAGAAAGGCAAAAGACAGTCTCAGTTCTAAAGAAACCCAACAGTTAAAAAAAAAAAAACAAATGTATTATTTATTTATTTTAAACATTTTTTCTCTAATTTTGAGGTTTGAATTTTCTTCTATCCCTCCCCTAACCACTGAGAATACACAAAATAGGATATAAAATATACATGTGAAATCATGAAAACATTTTAATACTAGCCATATTGCAAAAAGTGAGAAACTATGTGATCCAGTGGATAGAGCACCAGGCCTGGAGTTAGGAAGACTCTTTTTTGTGAGTTCAAATCCAGTCTCAGACATTTATTAGCTGTGTGACCCTGGGAAAATCACTTCACCCTATTTGACTCAGTTTCCTCATCTACAAAATGAACTGGAGAAGGAAATGGCAAACCACTCCAATTTTTCTACCAAGAAAACTCCAAATGGGGTCATGAAAAGTCAGATACAACTGAAACAACTGGACAGAAACAATAGCAAATGTTGCACAAAAAAGCAATAAAAATAAAGGGAAAAATTATGCTTCAATTTTCACTCACACTTTATCAGTTCTCTCTCCGGAAGTGGATAGCATTTTTCATCACAAGTCTTTGGAATTGTCTTGGATTATTGTATTAATAATAGCTAAGTCTTTCAAAATGTTCTCCTGGTTCTGGTCACTTCACTTTGTATCAGTTCATGTAAATCCTCTCAGATTGTTCTGAAACCATTCTGCTCATCATTACTTACAGCACCATAGTACTCCATCACAATCGTTTACCACAACTTGTTCAACCATTCCCCAGTTGATGGGCATTACCTCCATCTCCAATTCTTTGCCACCACAAAAAGAGCTGCTATAAATATTTGTGTATGCATTGGTTCTTTTCTTTTTCCTAGTAGTGGTATTGCTGAATCAAAGGGTTTGCCCAGTTTTATAGCCCTTTGGGCATGAAACCCACACATTTTCAATGGAAAGAAGAAACTCTCTCCTTTCACCTCCTCCTACCCTGTGGCAATAATGACTATTAGCTCATGGCAGCAAGAATACATGCTATGAGATCATCTATAAAAAGAGAAGAGGCCATTGCACTTCAAGATTTGATGAAAATTAGAAATGTTTCCAGCTTCTACAGTGGGAAATGGAATAGGAAGACAAGAGATGAAGGAAAAGAAGAGCAACATGGTACCGTGGAAAGACCTTTACACTGAGGTAGAGTCCCCATTTTATCCACAAGTTTTAGTAGCGATGTGGCCTTTGGCAGGTCAGTTTACTCCAGAGAGAGTAAGGGGGTCAGACAACTGCCATAAAGAGATTACAGGGGACCCTTTACTGGCACTGGGTGCAGCTTATATTGATTGGCAACTCTATTGCCCATAAGCAATTTTGGGATGCAGTTCCAGGATAGGGAGGAGTGTTTGTGATTGGTAATAAGGTAGCAGGAGCCCTGGTCACAGTTTTTGAGGGGAACTGGACTGACTCTCCTTGCAGCTGCAGGAGAGTAAGGTATCTGGTCACAGTTTGAGGGCCAAGATGAGCACCAATGTTTGTGGCTACAGGGGAGTAGGGGCCATTCTCAGGTAAAGATTCAGAGTACAGACCAGGAGGGCAGTGCCCATATCTCTCCCAGGATCACACCATATTGGAATCACTAAAAACTCACAGACCCCCAGCACTATATCTGAAAATAGCAGCACAAAAAGTCTGAAACTTGAACCAAAAGTGAGCAGAGCTCAACTTAATGTTCAAAGTGAAGAAATAGGCTGGAAAAATGAGCAAACAACAAAAACAAAAAGAACTTTCTTTTAAAGCTACCATAGTGGCAAGGAAGACTAAGGTATAAACTTAGAAGAAGACAGCAATGTGAAAATAATTACAAGCAAAATCTTAAAGAAAAATGCTTATCGGACCCAAGGCCAGCAAGGATTCCTAGAATAGTTAAAGAAAAATGTAAGAATGGTAGAGGAAAAATTGAGAAAATAAGTGAGAGTAATAAAAGAAAATTATGAAAAGAGAATTAACAGTTTGGTAGAAGAAGCACACACACACACACACACAAATATTGAAGAAAATAACACCTTAAAAACAAGAACTGATGTAATAGAAAAAGAGGTACAAAGTGTCACTGAAGAAAAGAATTCCTTAAAAATCAGAATTGGGCAAGTGGAAGTTAATAATTCCATCAGAAATAAGCAATAAATCAGTCAAAAGAATGAAACAAAAAAAGAAGAAAATGTGAAATATCTCATTGGAAAAATATCTGGCCTGGAAAATAGATCAAGGAGAGATAATTTAAGAATTATTTGACTACCTGAAAGTCACGATCAGAAACAGAGCCAAGATATCATATTTCAAGAAATAATAAAGGAAAGCCACCCCAATAATAGATCCAGATCTATTTCAGTAGAAATTGAAAGAATCTACCAATCAACTCCTGAAAGAGATCCCAAAATGAAAACTCCCAGAAACATTATAGCTAAATCCCAGACCTTCCAATTCAAAGAAAAAAATACACCTATCAGAAATTACAAATGCTGGAGAGGATTATGGAAAAAATATAGGTACACTAATGAACTGCCCTTGGAATAGTGAACTGTTCCATTCTAGAGAACAACCTGAACCTTTGCCCAAGTGGCTATAAAGCTTGTATACCCTTTGATCTAACAATACCACTGTTAGGTGTGTGCCCCAAAGAAATAAAAGGAAAAGAACCTGCATGCACAAAAATATTTATAGCAGTTCTTTTTGTGTTGGCAAAAAATTTGGAAATTGAGGGGATTCTCATTAATTGGGGAATGACTAAGTTGTGGCATTTAATTGTGAAGGAGTTCTATTATGCTAGAAGGAATGATGAGGGAGGGTGGTTGCATAAAAAAAAACATGGCAAGACTTATATGAGTTGATTCAAAGTGAAGTGAGAAGAACTGGGAGATCATTGTGCACAGTAAAAGCATGTTGTAATAATGGTCAACTGTGAAAGTCTTGGCTACTCTGATTAATATGATGATCCAAGACAGTTCTGAAGGACTCATGATTAAAAAATGTTATCTACCTCCAGAAAGAGAACTGATGAACTCTGAATACAAATTAAAATACAATTTTCTTCCTTTATTTCTTTATTTCTTGCTTTGTTTTGCAATATGGCTAATATGGAAATATATTTTGCATGATTTCACATGTATAATTGATTTCATATTGTTTCCCTTCACAAAAAGAGAATCTCATTCCTGGTGATGGGCAGGGAGGACCTTTCTGAGGTTTTATAACATGTCTATTAGAGTATGTCACATGAGGTGATAAACTCTAAGCATCTGCCAGTGATTGCTATTTGCAAATGAACTCCAGTTGAATGGAATCCAATAATCTTAGTTTGGAAGCATCGACATTCCCCTCTTTATATTTTATTTCTGTCAAACCAAAGACATATTATGCTTATACAAAGAGGAATAAATACACGTACACACGAGGAAAAGTTAGAACTATCTCTCAGACGTGGGTAGGGTTGGAGTTCCATGGAACAATAGGTGTTTGGATTGGTGGCCCATCTAAAGGTGGCATGTTCCATTTTTGCTCCACTTTATTCCCCTCTCTATCTTCCCACCAGCTTCATTTGCCACATGGCATGCACCCTTTTCATTGCTTCCTTCTCCCCTTAGCTTTCCAGTTCTAGAACCATAATCCAATTAATCCCGCCACTGCTATTAAAACTAATATTTCTTTCTACTTCCCTTTTGCTCCATTTACTATCACTGTGACTTTCCAAACCAAGACAACTCTCCCTAGCCACCACTCCATGCTATATAGGTTGTCTCCCTCTATTAGAATATAATGTTATTAATTATCATATCATTAATTAATTATTATTAATGAGAATATAACATTAGGATATGTGGACTGTCTTCTCTTTTGTTTTTCTTTGTTTCCTGGCTTTTGGGGGCTTTATTTTTTTATCCTCAGTGTTTATCACAGTGGTTGCCATACACTAAGCACTTAATAAAATCTTTTTCATTCATTCATTAAATCTGTACAATGTTCCTCATTCTAGGAACATGCAAATCCATACTGTTCCATAACTCCCCATTAAGACTGAAAAGTGACTGATCAATTCTTTTGTGTTAAATAAATTAACAGGGACAATGAACAGAGTCAGTATTGCATAATGGACTCTCAACTGTTCTTGGAGTCAAAAAGACATGAATTCAAGTCCTGTCTATAACATAGATTAGCTGTGTGGACTTGAGTGAGGCAACTCACTTCTTGGTGCTTGGTATGACTCTAAGACTGATTGTGCAGGGAAGGAGCTGTTGAGTGGAGGTGTCAAATATACAGCCTCCTGGAAGTATGTGAACCACAACCCTCCCAGTTCAGCCCAATTCAATGTGATGTACATTTCTTAACTACCTAACTGTGCTAAGAACTGGGGCTATAATTAATAAAAAGTATAACCCAAAGCAGATTCAAATATAATCAGGAAACACTTAACAAAATAAAAATACGACGAAGCATAGATAATCTTACATTTTAAAACTAAGTCAATGTGCCACAGAGATCTTTATGTAAAGATTAATGGCCCTGTTTCTATTTGAATTTGACACTACTGCTGTAGGACTTTCCTTTACCAATGAAATCACATGAGTTCCAAAATAATCCACAATGATTATTTGACCTTCTAAATGAACAAATGCATTTAAAAACAAACTTGCTTTTTCCCAGAGTCTTATTTTAAAGTTTATTCATGAAAAAAGCTTTGAAAAAATTTCTGCTTTAAAAAAAAACAGTTACAATGTATAAAAGTAAAAGGTCCTATTCATCAAGTTTCTCTGTACATATGATATATGGCAGAATGTAAATGATCATTTCCATGGATTTCTTTTATGACAACAGGCTTACTAGAAGTTGAATTAAAAAAAAAAAGAAACAGGAGAGCTTTTCAAAGCTTTTGAAATAATTTAGATTTTAAGAGCCAAAGCAGAAAAGAAAAAAAAAGTGTTATTTTGTCATTTATGAGTAAAACACTTAAAGAGACCGAACTTCAAACGCATGATAAATCGTCATATCATTAAACCTGAGAAAGCTATTGATTTGGATCTTGCTATTGACAAGAATTGGAGTGAGAGGGATGAGGGATATGTGAAAAAATATAAGACAAATATTTTATAGTAAGTGAAGGAAAGTAGACTCTGTCTCCCTGAGACAGGGAGTATTCCAGCCTCAATGTCAGAACATACACCATATACGAGCAGAGGTTTGATTTCTGACAAGTTTGATGGGTAGCAAGGTAGCAATGATTGTTTGCTGATACGCACTAAACTAGCCCATACCATAGATAGAAAACTGGTCCTCAGTGCTTTGTGTTGAGATCACTGAATTTGGCCATCTTCCTTCTAACATCCCCTTGCACTATTGTATAAGCCTCCAGAACCTATGGGTCTTTACTAATTAGTAAAGCACTACACAAGGCAAAGGAAGATAAATGAACAAAAACTAGAAGTCTTGGGTACTGCATGGTGATGGGAGTCACAATTTTCTGCTAACCTCTTCCAGCCAATTTGCACAGAACAACATGGAAACCCATTTTTGATGACTGCCTAAGATCCCTAAACATGAGATCCTGAGATAAGAGATACAATGGGTACAATGACATATTTTTTACGTATATGAGCTTGTTAAACCACATGACGCTCTTGTAATATGAACCTACAAAACTGGAACTGTAATTGATCCATCTGAGACACAAGGAAACTGGATGGGTCCTCAGAAACTCATCACAAAGCTGGACAAGGGAGCTGGGAGCATCTATTGAAAGTGTATTACTGTAGGATCATAGGACCAGAGCTGGAAGGGCCCATTTCATTTTACAGATGATGAAACTAAAAACTCAGAAATGTTAAGTGACTTGCATAAGGTCGTAGACAGTCCACATCAGAGACAGGATTTGAACCCAGGTCTTTGGATTTTGGGACCACAACCTTTACCTCTTCCCTATTAGCTCTCACTTCCTAATTGAGGGAGTGCCTCAAAACCAAATTCTGAAACAAAAGTGCAGTCAAGAAAGTAGGTGGGCAGTCATTTCTTGTTAGTAGCCTCTAGCTTCCCCAAACCTGACAAGAGAAGTTCAGCTCTACCCTCCTCCATTTTTTTCAACCACCAGGACACCAGGATGACACCACCATTTTTATGGAATACAGAAGACAAGTCCTTTCTCTGGTGTCAGTGGCCAACTCGTGCCTCTGATTCTGAGGGAAATACTTACATTCATATACAGGAACAAGTTTAAGCTGACTACCTATAAGGGTAGCAAATCCACACAATGCTCCCAGAGCACTGTAGTGTGCAAGAATTCCTCAGTAAGGCTGGAAAACGATCGGCTAAATCGCCAGCACTGGAAGATGGCCAACATTGGTTTGTTTATATCTCTTGAGTGACCAGGGAAAGAAGCTGATAGAGAGACAGAGCAATTGTCAGGTTGTTTATAGTTTGATAGGTTTCCATCCATCCCTGAACACCCTCCCCTGACTTCTTTATGTGGAACTGGAAGATGCTGAGTCAACTGACAGTTCATATTTCTAGTTAAGATTTATGAAATGTCTTACGCAAAAGAGTCCTTGAAAGCAGGGGGTGTAAATATTTTGGTTTTACAGATTATAAAATTGAGGCTCAGCAGGATGAAAGTACTTGCTCAGGCTCATGGAGTTAGCAAGTGTCATCACAAAATTCAAACTCAAGGCTCTCCTGAACTCCATGCATTTCTCCTTCCACTTTGGCACCTACCAGAATGCCGAGTCTCTGAGACCAACTGTAAAGCCAATCAGCAGTAGATTCCTGAGAGAATGCTACTGTGAACAGCTTTTAAGATTCGGATTACACAGTATTAGTGAACACTGTTTATTCCATTACAAAATCAGATTCAGTACAACGTTCACAGTTTCAACAGTTCACAATATTATATACAATCTTCAGAACAAGGAAAGTCTTAATATTATATCTTATTACAGAAAGGAACAGGGAACAAAAGAAGAATCAGCTGGTTTCCCTAAGGGAGAAACCAGCTTCACATTTTAAGATTCAAGCAATCAATTAACAAAAGAAATGACCTATTTTCCCTAAGAGGGAGTTGATTCAATCAACAATTCACAATATACTGATCTTCCACTGCTGGGGTAACCATTAACTTTAGTTTCCAAATAAAGTTCTTAGACAACCACACAATCCTTCCACCCCTTGATTTCCAACAAACCTCAGTTTAGTCCAAGGGGAGGCCTTTTCTTCATTTTGACTCTGGGTGGTCTCTCTGATTCCCTGGATC